>QLTV01002580.1:2035983-2063733 GCA_003457575.1 Thermophis baileyi
GGTCTTCTAGTCCAGCCCCCTGCTCAAGCAGGAGAACCTATACCATTTCAGGTAAGTGATTGTCTAGTCTCTTCTTAAAAATATCCAGTGATGGAGCGCCCACGATTTCTGAAGGCAAGCTGTTCCTCTGGTTAATTGTCCTCACTGTTAGGAAGTTTCTCCTTAATTCCAAGTTGCTTCTCTCTTTGATTAGTTTCCAACCATTGTTTCTTGTCCTGCCCTCTGGTGCTTTGGAGAATAATTTGATCCCCTCTTATTTGTGGCAGCCCCCAAATACTGGAATACTGCTATCATGTCCCCCCTAATTCTTCTTTTCTTTAGAGTAGCCAAACCCAAATCCTGCAGCCGTTCTTCATATGTTTTAGTCTCCAGGCCTTTGATCATCTTAGTTGTTCTTCTCTGAACTATTAATCAATCATTACATATGAGCATCCACAGTTCTTCTCACACAAGGACACCTTAAATCCAACATATTAGTGAAGGAGATACTAATCTAAACTTCAGGAAGAAGAAGAAGACTGGTCGTGTCAGTAGAATCAGAAAAAAGTTCTTAATTCTAGAGCTCCAGATTTTGTTGTGGCCCACCAGCGGCCAGCAGAGCTGGCGGCAGATTCGGACAGTGAGGAGGTTGGGGAGGAACATGGGCCAGTCCTGGAGTCTGGGGAAGGCTCTGATGAGTGCTCTGCATCGGAGGCAGAGATGGGGCCAGGGCCGTCCGACAGTTATCAGCTACCTTTGGAGTCGGAGATAAGTGGGGCTGAAGAACAGCTGGAGCTGTTCTCGATGTGCGCATGGACAAAGCTGTCAGGAGAAGGGAACAATTAAGGAACAGAGGTCGACTCAGGAGTAAAAGCACGAGGGGACGCTGAATGGCCCCTCCCATAGGAAATAAATAGGAGCAAAAGGAGAGTGGTGTTTGCAGGAGACAATTAGTTCATTTATTAGTGTGAAGATTGGCTTATCTGAGTTGTGCCTCACAGAGACTCCTTGCCAAGTATTTCCTTGTTCAGCGTTGCGTCAAGAAGCTATCGGCCTGGCAACTATCCAAGGACTGATAAGGTCTGTGTTTGCAACCCACCCTTGAAAGACTTATTGCCAGGACTTTGCTGGATGTAAATGCTAAGAACTCACATTAGCCAAATAAAAAGGGGTTTTTCGGGACAAGGAGTCTGTTTCATGATTTGGTGAAGCCTAGGTCAGAACAGATTTGCCCTCAGTGGAGAACACCAGGATTGTAAGCCGCAGTGGCACAGTGGTTAGAGTGCAGTACTGCAGGCTACTTCTGCTGACTGCCGGCTGACTGCAATTTGGCAGTTCGAATCTCACCAGGCTCAAGGTTGACTCAGCCTTCCATCCTTCCGAGGTGGGTAAAATGAGGACCCAGATTGTTGGGGGCAATATGCTAACTCTGTAAACTGCTTAGAGAGGGCTGTAAAGCACTGTAAAGCGGTATATAAGTCTAAGTGCTATTGCTATCAGTGTGTTGAGACAGTGACACAGAGAGCCACGGGTGGTTGACATACCCGTCAAATGGAGTTCAAAAGGCATCTCCAATGATCAATTCCCACAATATATTTGTTTTGAGATTTTGAACACCATTCCAGAAACTACCACACCCACATCCAGCAGGGATAATGACGGGCAGGGGGATGATGATGATGATGATGATGATGATGATGATGATGATGTTATCCATCCAGTTGTCTCTGATTTTTGGCGATTCTCTGGGCCAGGTCTCTCCATGTCTTCCAATCTTATGCTACTTCTTTGTTCTATGCTCTGGCTGGTGTCAGCTTTGATGGTGTCCAGCCACCGTGTTCTTTGGCAGCCTGGTTTTCTTTTACCGCTAATTCTTCCAAACATAATTGCTTTCTCCAATGAATTCCCACGCATGACATGGCCAAAATAACTGAGACACAGTTTTGTGATTTTTTTTCTTCTTCCAGTGACATGTCTGGTGTTACGCGCTCCAGTACTTGCTTGCTGGTCACCTTTGCTGTCCAAGGAACACGCACAAGCCTTCTCCAGTATCACAGCTCAAAAAAGTTGATGAATATATAATAGAATCATTTATCTCTCTAGCCTACGACAAGTACACTCAAACCGCACCCTTGAATGGGTTTTTCTATCATTCTTTTCTGCAGTAAAGTTCTGTCGTCTTGCACTTTTCGCTGGCTTCCTCAGAAGCCTGTAAACAGCTCTTCCACGCTTTGCTTTCAAGCTAAGAACAAATGCAAAAGCAATTCTTTCATCCCTCCCTAAATAAAAGACAAGGCTGCCTTTGAAAAGGGCATTTCCTTCAGCTCTTTCTGCCATGGAGAAGAGAAATACATGTACTCTGTTCTGAAATCATTGTCTTTTGAAGCAGCTCTGGGGAAACTTGTAAATTTTGCGTTGGCAAAATGCAGATTCTGTGACATAAGGACGGCTTCAGCAGCAAATTAGCAATTAAACACTAGTGGATGAAGAAGCTCAGTGAGCAATACTCATCAATGTCTCCCTGTGCTTAGAATCCGTTGATAGAATCTCTCCCTCCAAACTGCAGATACCTAAATAATATATCAAGCAATCTTTTATATACTCAGGGTATATAAATTTGAAAGGGTCCTTGGTGCTCTCTGAGCTTGGGTTGTTTTCTTGCAGACGTTTCATTATCCAAACTAGGTAACATCATCAGTGCTAGGAAGGAGTTTCTAGTAAGAAGCAGGAGCAAACCCCACTCCTTACTAGCACTGATGATGTTTCCTAGTTTGGGTAATGAAACGTCTGCAAGAAAACAAGCAAGCTCAGAGAGCACCAAGGACCCCTCATGTCAACCCTGAGTTCTCCTTTATTGGTAGTCTATAAACCTGTTGTTCCCAACTTAAGTTGGCAGCTGAGAGGTCCCCTTCCCCTTTCCCAAAAATACCTATGTCTAAGTCCCTGTCCTTGTCATATCTTGGTGTGCTTTTAAGTTATCGGACAGGACCACAGGTGTCCGACAGATGCTACAATAATGTGCTCCATGATATCATTGTCCAAATGATACAGATACAGATTAACAGAGTTGGAAGAGACCTTGTAGGTCATCTAGTCCAACCCCCCGCCCAAGCAGGAGACCCTTCACCATTTCTGACAGATGGCAGTCCAATCTCTTCTTGAAAGTCTCAAGTGATGAAGCTCCCACAACTTCTGAAGGCAACTTCTGTTCCATTGGTTGATTGCTCTCACTGTCAGAAAATTTCTCCTTATTTCCAGGTTGAATCTCTCCTTGATCAGTTTCCATCCATTATTCCTTGTCTGGCCTTCAGGTGCTTTGGAAAACAGCTTGACCCCCTCCTCTCTGTGGCAGCCCCTCAAATATTGGAAGACTGCTATCATGTCTCCCCTGGTCCTTCTCTTCACTAGACTATCTATGCCCACTTCCTGCAACCGTTCATTGTATGCTTTAGCCTCCAATCATCCCCTAATCATCTTGGTTGCTCTTCTCTGCACTTTTTCTACAGTCTCAACACCTTTTTTTAGTGTGGTGACCAAAACTGGATGCAGTATTCTAGGTGTGGTCTTACTAAGACTTTATAGAGTGGTATTAGGACCTCTCTTGATCTTGATTGAATCCCTCTGTTAATGCTATCGTGTCTCCCCTGGTCCTTCTCTTCTCTAGACTAGCCATGCCCAGTTCCTGCAACCGTTCTTCGTATGCTTTAGCCTCCAGTCCCCTAATCATCCTGGTTGCTTTTCTCTGCACTTTTTCTAGTCTCGCAACATCTTTTTTATAGTGTGGTGACCAAATGTCACGGTATGATGTCATGGTACACCTGATGTCAGGTGTCTCCCTTGTTCTACTCCATGCTGTGGCTTGCCCATGAAAGGGGCAATCAGAACAGGTGGGAGAGGCAGACCTTCCTGTGCCTGCGTGAAGTTCCTGTGACACAAATCAGTTGCTTATCCTTCTGGTTTCAAAAGCCAAATCTGGCTCTAAGTTCTGCCTCAGTTTACCTTCCCAATAAGCAACTGAGTCGGAAGATCATTTAAAAGCAGTTTATTAGGGTACCCTGATAAAGTGGGTCTCTCTATGAAAAAAAAGGAACAGAGAACCTCGAGCCCCATGTTTCACTCCTTTTTATAGTTAACACAACAAAGAAAATGCAAGAGGAAAGTTGATTGGACAGAATAAAAGTAAGCTCCCCTTTGCATAGGAAATCAGTTATATGTAATCAAACATGTTACATATTTGCATCCCATAATATCACACATGTTCATTAAAATGAAGTCTGACGTCAGGGGCGTAATTGTAAGGAAAAAGGATGTTTAGAGTTCACAAAAGAGATAAGCCAGTCTCCAGCTTGTTTATCAGTTTAGGAATGTTAAAAGCTAATAAATCGGAACATCATTTTAAAAGAGAGAAAATCAATCAAATTAAAATACAAAGTAACTATCTTAGTTAACAAATTACAAAACCCATGTCATTTGCCCCTCAGTTTGCCATCAAAAGTTATATGAAACATGCCCTCACATTCTGAGCCTACAAACAAAACAAATAAACAAAAGCTAGAATCTATTTTTCTCATGGCATATCCAAAGAATGCCACATCTGATTAAAAGTAAAAGGAGACTGACTCTTGCAGGTCTCCAAAGACAAATAATAATATTTCCCCTTCCTGTCCCCTCTCTTGATCTTGGAGTACAAGGTTCGCAAAAGAAGCGTTACTTCAAATAGAGATCCTTACCTCCAACTTCTGGTTTAAACTGTTCATCTGGAAAGGTGCTTCTTGGTTTTCCGTGCATTTCTCCATGTTGTGCGTTTTGTTTTGTTTTAATTGGTGCAACTGTAACTTCTCATAGCTTTGTGTCAGCTTAGCAAACTAAAAATAAATAAATGAATGCCAAGAATATATTATTTCTTTCTTAAAAACTGACGGCAGGATGGGCTAAGGTACTTAAGCTTGAATATTATAATTAGCCAGACTTCTTTTTTTTTTATTGTACCAGCTATTACAACTAAGCAGTTAAGACTGAAAACAAGTGAACTTTCACACAGTTTGCGGTATCGATTAACTGCATGATTAAACAATGTTTATTTGGTTTATTGTACCCTCTGTGTAAAAGCATTTCTATCTAGTATTTGTAGGAACTGTTTTGCATTAATTTAGCGCCATCTTCTGCAGGCAGGCTTAATCTTACTTCAAAATCAAAGAACTGGGTTAACTACTGTAGCATAAACTAATCTCTAATAGTGGTTTCCCCATCTAGATGATAAAGAGTAGCATTGGGGGGACATTTTTTTTTTTTTACCTAGATCACAAAGAATCATTCTCAAAGAGAATCATTCATGCCTCTACCTCAGGGATGTCAAACTCAAGGCCCGGGCGCCGGATCCAGCCCGTGGGGTGCTTAGATCTGGCCTGTGGGGCCACCCTGGTGAAGAACCGGCCCGCAGTGCCCCTGCCAGAGAAAACAGAGCTTGCAGGGGCCGCGTGTGGCCTTCCCGAGCTCCGTTTTCACTGGCAGAGGGTTGCAGAAGGCCGTCCCAGCCGAAAATGGAGCTCGCGAAGGCCGTGCGTGACCCTCCCCAAGCTCCGTTTTCGCTGGCAGAGGGTTGCTGGCTGTCTCATCCGAAAATGGAGCTCGGAAGGACCACGCGCGGCCCCCTCAGCTCCGTTTTCACCAGCAGAGGGTTGCAGGAGGCCGTCCCAGCCAAAAACGGAGCTCGGGAGCTCGTTTTCACTGGCAGAGCGCTCGGGCCACCACAGGCGCCCCCGACACGAGTGACGTCATGCTGGCCACACCCACTCCAGCCCCCCAAGGTCAAACACAACCCTGATGTGGCCCTCAATGGAATCGAGTTTGATACCCATGCTCTACCTGAATACTGTGATCCCGATTCTAAACTTGCAGCTAAGCAACTCGGACCAATAAAAATCATATGTATTAAATGAGGTTCTTGTGTAAAATATATCGTTTGGTCTTGCCATTTATGGATCTAAGAATACGATAATTAAATATGACATTCACGGTCAAAGCAAATGAGTGCAAGCACAGGCCAGTTACCTTCGAAAGGGCACAGAAAATACATTGTTCAGAGGGCTACTGATCGTTCTGAGAAAGCGATTGCATACAGGTGGAGAGAGAAATACAGTCAGGTAGTCCTTACGACCACAATTGAGTCCATGGCTAAGCAAGCAAGTTGTTAACTGAGTTTTCCCCCATTTGATGTCCTTTCTTGCCACAGTTATTAAGAGAATCATTGGAGTTGTTAAGCTAGTATGACGGTTGTTAAGGGAATCTGGCTTCCCCATTGACTTTGCTTTTTAGAAGGTCGCAAAAGGTGATCACACGACCCCAGGACACTGCAACTGTCATAAATACAAGTCAGTTGCCAAGCGTTTGAATTTTGATCACATGACCATGAGGATGCTGCAACAGTAATGTCACTTTTTTCAATGTCGTTGTAACTTTGAATAGTCACTAAGCGAATGGTTGTACGTCAAGGACTACCAGTACAGTACTTCCTACTCCCAGATACCCTATCAAAAGAGCATATCATCTCTATTCCTTACACCCCAAGTGTTGAATGGGAATTGCTGGATTTTAATGGACAAAACCCCTGCTTTTGAAGGGTTGTATGCCAGCCACCAAAATGTTCAGGCAAATGGAGGAACATGGTGGATGTATTATAACCATTTCCTGAAGCACAATCCAAATACAATGGATGAACTCATAGGTGGATTGCTTTCCGGAACAAACCCATTTTCTACGTTCGCACAATCTCATTTCTGACCTAGTCTGTTTGAGCACTTGAGCTTCAGGAATAAAGAGTGACTGGATTCAGACTGTGGTTTGATTGTTTTTATCTGAACAGACTGGGGTGAATCCCAGCCATGGTCCACAATTAGCAATTAATCAAACATATGAATCAAACCAAGTCTCCATAAATAAAAACAGTTCAGTCCAATTTTGGGGGGAAAGAATAAATTTAGCCGACATTTTGGTGAGAAAGAAATTATCAACCCAAATGCTGGTAAGGATTCCATCATGACCTCTTTCGTTCCACGAATAAAAATCCCTCAGTACGGGTAAAATTACATAATAATTTTTCCAAATCACTAAACTAACCTTGGAATAGTTCAAGCACTGTAAAATAGGAATCTGACTTTTTCCTTACTTGGGTTTTCAAGGCTTGAAGCTGGGCATCGTAGTTCTGAGCCATCTCATATTTCGACTTTTGTAAGCTGTCCAGCTTCTGTCTGAGTAAGCCCACCTGTATTTGAAAGGGATGTTATTCTGAGCCTTGAAACAAATCCAATATCGAAATTATTACTACACTGGGCTACATAAGAATAATTTTCTTCCATTCAATTTTGTCTGATTCTTGGAGGCTACCTGGACAAATCCCTGCAGTTTTCTTGGCAAAGTTTTCTGGAAGTGATTTGCCATTGTCTCCTTCCTAGGGCAAGGAGAAAGTGACCGGCCCAAGGTCATCCAGCTAGCTTAGTGCCTAAGACTGGAGTAAACTCACAGTCTCTTGGTTTCTAGCCTGAAGCCTAAACCATTACACGAAACTGGTTAAAATACTGTGGGATTTCCAAATACAACCTGATTAAAATCTTGGCTTATAACACCCCAGATTTAACTGTGGTTGAAAAGAAGAAAGTATAGGGTTCCAGCTCCCAGTGGGGAAAATGGATGTTTAACTGGAGATGGTATCAGTTTGCTTTGCCTCACAGTTATTGGGGGGGGGAGCGTTTCTTCCTCCAGATTTAAGAAGGAAAGTTCAAATTGACCCATCTGTCCTCCAGACCAGGAGGTCTGGCTGAGGAACTCTGGCTGAGGAACTCTGGGAGTTGAAGTCCACAAGTCTTAAAGTTGCCAAGGTTGGAGACCCCAGACTGCTCCAGACTGTTGTTCCTCATGAGAAAGTCACAGAAATGGCAGTTTCTTTGGCTGGTGAGTTGAGTGGCAGGGAGGCAGGCTCTTTCATCAAGTTAATAGCTGTCATGCAGCCTAAATTATGGACACTAGTACCAACATTCCTCAATTCTAATACATTTTTTAGGTGAGTGTTTCTCAACCTTACCAACTTTAAGATATGTGGACTTCAACTCCCAGAATTCCCCAGCCAGCATTGAAAATTTCAGAGTTGAAATCCACATATATTAAAGTTGCCAAGATTGAGAAACACACTTTCAGATTATAATTTCGTCTTCAGTTAAAAAAGACTTTCTTCAGATATACAGTAGGTGAGTGTTTCTTTGGTGGTTTTTGTTATTTTTGGAATGGTAATAGTTAGAAATGTATGAGAATTTTACTGACCAGAGGTGGGTTCTTACCGGTTCTAACTGGTTCTTTAGAACCGTTAGTAAACCGGTGATGACGTCACGGAACCGGTTCTTTCGGTGTCTCCGTGGGCGCCACCATCTTGGATTTTGCTTCTGTGCATGCGCAGAAGCGAATTTTTGATTGCTGCGGGGGCGCGGGGGCGCACGAAGCGCACACGCATGCACGCGTGCATGGCGCGACCCTGAGCGAACCGGCAGCAAACGGATCCAGAACCCACCCGTTACTGACTTTTGCTTGTCTTGCAAAAAACTGAGAATTTTAAAAGATTAAAATATTTAAATGGAAAGAAATAACTTTCATTTTTTGAAAAGATGAATAGAAAGAATCTCTTGGTGGGAAAGCTGTCTTATTATCAGTTGTAAAACAAAACCTTGAAAGCTGATTATCAAAGCACAAGATGCCTACCTTAAAGAAAATATTTGATTTATGGGCCTGTGAAGGGCTTGAATTTTTTAACACTTTGCTGGAACTTGGAGTTACTACTGAAGATGAACAAATCCCTCTTGAGACAACAGAGATGGACACACTGGATTTACAAATGCAATTGGATGTTCATTTAAAAATGGAAAAAGACGTTGTGGGTTACTCTTTCAAATTGTAATATAAGAGATTTATTGGAACTACTTCACAGAAGCTGCAAGTGAACTTGGAAGCTGATATTTGTGAGAGAAAATCAAATATCAAAATCACAAAATCATAGAGAAAAGGAAAAGATGCTGCAAGAAAACGGGAGTCATAATTTTATTTACAGGATTTAAGGATGGCTGGGAAGAAGGGGAAAAACAGATTTAGAATTCAAAATGATTTGTACACTTCTAGTACACAAAAATTCTGTTGAGGAATTACGAATATCTGGTCGTCTCTAACCTGATCCAGATCTCTGTACATACAAATCCTAAGTATAAGAAGGGAGCGAGCAGAGATAGATATCTTTGCACGCAAAAGAACTCATTAGTAGGCTTCCACTTTTTATTTTTTAAATGCTGATGCAGCCCCATCCACTCTGCACAAAACACTGTTTAGCAGGAGCCAGAATGCCTTTCCTTCCTTCCAGCCTGCTCTGTCGAAACCTAATTATTTTATACAGTCTATCTTTTTGAAAAGAGGATAAATAATGCAAAGTATCAGTTATATTTATTCTATTGCCTGGTTCACACATTTTGCTACATTATGTTTCTGTCAGGTTTCAGCTCAGCATGATGCATGAACCCATTATGGCTTAGCATTCTCTGCGGGGGGGGGGGGGAGCCTCCACAGCTTCTGCAACGAAGTATTATTTTAAAATGGTTTATCCGTTATGTATGAATGCAATCCATGTACAAAGGTTAGGTAGGAGGCCCTGGATGTACTATTTTTGTTCTGAAACATTTTATACATGGTCTAAAGGTAAAGGTTCCCCCGCACATGCGTGCTAGTCTTTCCTGACTCTAGGGGGCGGTGCTCATCTCCGTTTCAAAGCCGAAGAGCCAGCGCTGTCCGAAGACGTCTCCGTGGTCATGTGGCCGGCATGACTCAACGCCAAAAGCGCACGGATTGCTGTTACCTTCCCACCAAAGGTGGTCCCTATTTTTCTACTTGCATTTTTTACATGCTTTCGAACTGCTAGGTTGGCAGAAGCTGGGACAAGTATCGGGAGCTCACTCCGTTACGTGGCGCTAGGGATTCGAACCGCCGAACTGCCGACCTTCTGATTGACAAGCTCAGCGTCTTAGCCGCTAAGCCACCGCGTCCCTTGATACATGGACTGTTAAACTTAAAAAAAATAATCCAGAAAGATCAGGAAAATATTGCTGAGAGAAGGCCGATATGTCTGTCTGTCTGTCTGTCTGCCTGCCTGCCTTCTTTCTCTCTCTCTCTCTCTCTCTCTGTGTGTGTGTGTGTGTGTGTGTGTGTGTGTGCGCGCGCGCCAGCTGATTAGTGTAGTGGACAGAGAGCCACTTTTCACATAGGATACCAGGGTGTGAATCCTGGCTTACCAATAGGGGTCCTTGGGCAAATACCTCCTAATACTTCACCTGACTCCCTCAGACACAAGAGTGACACGAACTAGAAGAATCATGCCACCTCAGACATCATCGGATTAACAATGTTTGTGTCAGATGTGGGGGACAAAAGACAATCTGATGATAAGTGGGCTAGCTTAATGAAACCATACATGGTCTAGTTTAAAGAAAAGAAGAACGAGGGGTGACATGATAGCAATAACTAAGGGACTGCCACAAAGAAGAGGTGGTCGACCTATTCTCCAAAGCACCTGGAGGCAGGACAAGAAACAATGGATGGAAACTGGTCAAGGAGAGAACCAACCTAGAACTAAGGAGAAACTTAGACTGTCTACTGTCGACCTCACCCCATTCCTAAGAGGTCTGTAAGGGGCGTGCATAAGCGCACCAGCATGCCTACCGTCCCTGTCCTACTGTCCTATTGTCTTCATCTATCTGTATTCACTTTGATTATGTTTATGTTTATACCTATACCTGCTATCTTGTACATGTTTGACAAATAAATAAATAAATAAAAATAAATAAAATAAAATAAATAAATAAATTTCCTGACAGTGAGAACAATTAATCAGTGGAACGACTTGCCTCCAGAAGTTGTGGGTGCTCTAACACTGGAAGTTTGTAAGAAGAGATTGGACAACCATTTGTCTGAAATGGTATAGGCCAGGGTTTCCTGTCTGAGGAGGGGGTTGGACTAGAAGACCTCCAAGGTCCCTTCCAACTCTGTTATTCTGAACAAGACAAGAGAACCTGGGATTGATGGAATGCTGCTATAACAGTAGACCTAATGAGAGGGGAGCATATGAAAAGTATTAGGAAACTATCAGTGGACTGAAACCCTACATCCACACTAACTGAGAAATAGCTGGTTACCCAATGCTTCGACATAGTGAAAAGGAAGCTGCTCTCACTAGATAGATCACGTTACTTCCCAGACTCAAAAGACTTGAAAGAACAACTGGATGTGCGGCCAACACCTGAAGCTGGAATGTCATTGTCACTCCCTCTATTACAGAGAACAGGGCTAAGATTTAGAACAGGAGCTGCATAAGGTCATGGATAAACTATAAAGTCAATCTTGAGACCAAAGCTCAGAGGCGAAGTACCATCAGATAGTATGTTAGAAGATGCCAATTGGGTCCTCATGACAATCGTTATTACCACCATAATACAAACCAATGATATATACTGCAGCCGCTATAATAGTAGAGATGGTTAGCTACATGATCAAGAAGAACAACAATCAGCTAAACAGTGCCGGCTGGCGGGCCCGCAGGGGAGGGCCTTCTCTGTAGCTGCCCCAGCCCTCTGGAACCAGTTACCTCCTGAGATCCGGACTGCCCCCACTCTATTGGCCTTCCGGAAAGCGGTGAAGACCTGGCTGTTCCGGCAGGCCTGGGGCCGTTGATCTCGCTGTTGTAATCCTGCGAGATCCGGCCATGAATGGTGTGCATGGGTTTTTAAATTGTTTTTTAAATGTTTTTATAATGTTTTTTAATGGTTTTTTTTTATATCTCTGTTGTAAGCCGCCCAGAGTCCCTCGGGAGTTGGGCGGCATAGAAATTTAAATAATAAATAATAAATAAACAGTACATACCCCAGCTGAAAAAAGAGATTAGAGGATAAAATCAAAACAGTTTGGAGAGAGGTTAGTCAGCCGGTGGAATTCCAGAAAGTATGAAGAGTAAGGATAAGACTTGGCTACTGAAAAACTAGGTAACATCCCCGGTGCTAGTCCACTGATGACTAGCACTGGCAGACTAGACTAGCACTAGCATGGCTGGCTCAGGAATTCTGGGAGTTGAAGTCCACAAGTCATAAAAGGGCCGTAGTTAGGGGTCCTTGGTGCTCTCTGAGTTTGCTTGTTTTCTTGCAGACGTTTCATTACCCAAACTAGGTAACGTCATCAGTGCTAGTCTAGTCTGCCAGTGCTAGTCATCAGTGGACAAGCACTGATAATGTTACCTAGTGTGGGCAATGAAACGTCTGCAAGAAAGCAAGAAAGCTCAGAGAGCACCAAGGACCCCACATTTCAACCTTGAGCTATAAACCTTCTCCTTTAAGGGACATAGTTCCCCACCCCTGCTAAACCCTCCCAAGGTTATGGAGTATAACAAGGCTAAGATTTAGATTTCAACATAGATAAAATTACTGGGCATAAGATAGCGACGGGGTGAAGTATCAAAAAGAGAAAATCCCTCATGAATTAAGATCTTCTTCTATGTACTATGTATTGTCTATGTCACGGGTGTCAAACTCACTGCGTCACGTTGCTGTTACGTGACGTATCGTGACATTTTTCCCTTCGCGGAGCTGGGGTGGGCGTGGCCTGCACGTAACACATCCGGCCCGCTGGCTGCAAGTTTGACACCCTTGGTCTATGTAGTCCATGTTGTTTCCTTGGCAACAAGAAGTCAAAATGGCTACCCAATCTACTTATTCTTCAAGCCTGGGACTTCCTCTGGACTTCCATCCCGCAACTAAACTAATCTGTTCATCTTTTTTGAGACCATCCAAGTCAAATGATTGCATAGCCCCTCCCATTCAATGCAATATTCACAAAATAAATGATGCAACATTACCTCTTGACCTTTCTGATCTAATTTGCTTTGGGCACTTGCTAACTCTTGATCCCGGATAGTCATTCTTGCTTCCAATCCCTGCATCCTCTTTTCCCATTCCAGTTTCTTCTTGTTTACCATTATGTCGATCTGGTGCATTAGTTGTTGAAGTTCAGCATCACAAGGGATAGTTCTAAAAGCAACCGTTCGTTTCATTCTTTAAGCAAATTAAAACATGTACAGAACCCACACTTTATCTGGAAAATGACAACTCTCCCTATTCATTATTCTGTCTTTTTGTTTTGGACTTTGGAAAAGTTCTTCAAGGGAAGAATGCAGGTAGTCCTTGACTTACAACAGTTCATTTAGTGACCAAAGTTATAACAGCCCTGGAAAAAGTGACTTATGGCCATTTTTCACAGTTACAACTTTTGCAGCACCCCCATGGTCATGCGATCAAAATTCAGAGGCTTGACAACTGGTTCATATTTATGACGATTGCTGGGTCATGTGATCCCCTTTTGTGACCTTCTGACAAGCAAAGTCTATGGGGAAACCAGATTCACTTAACAACTGTGTTACTAACTTAACAACTGCCGTGTTTCACTTAACAACTGTGGCAAGAAATGTAAGATGGGGCAAAACTCACTTAACAAATGTCTCACTAAACAACAGAACTTTTGGGTTCAATTGTGATGGTAAGTTGAGGATACCTGCATTTAGACACTGCTCATATCTAAACTAAGACACTCAAGATGATGTGTTCAGATCAAGCTTTTGGATGCCACTGACTAAGTCAAACAAAAGTAAATATTGTAACTTGCTCACCAAGGGATCATCCGCCTAGCTGCATCATCTGGCTGCAAAATGCACCCCTTACTTTTTGCCACGTCCTCCAAATGGATCCTCCACCTTGTAGCTACATGACCATTGCAACGGGAAATGCCAAGATACTACTACAAACTAATTTGCAAATAACCTTGATTTTGTTTCCCAACATACTTGAGAGAAAGTCACGCACAGATCAGCTAAACTAAACTACTTCTGAATTGCATAGAATTGGGTTGAGCACCAAGAAACATTGCAGGTAAAATTTAAATTGAATTAAAACTCTATGGGCAATTCTCGACTTATGGCTAGTTGCTTAACGACTATCTGAAGTTACGACAGATTCAAAAAAAGGTTACTTATGACCCAGCCTCAAAGTTACAACTGCCATACCACTTTTATGTATTAATAAAAAAGGGGTAATATTTGTATGATGCTCAGAGTGCTTTATGTGCATTAACCTGTTCTAATCTTTGCATCGTTTTTTTTAAGGAAGGAAAGATGTAGCAGCAGGACCAGAAGTGGAGAAAGAAATTTGCGGGAAGGCATCCTAGGGACAAGATTTGAACCAGTAGTGCTTGCATTATGTAACTCATTTTAAGATTAACTATACTACATCACTGCATTGGAGTGTTTTTGCACTTCATATAAGACCCCAGTCAATTCCTTTCTGACTAGGTATTTTAGGAAGCAGAGTTATTTCTTCCAATTGGACTTCAATTGCCAGGATACCCCAGCAGACTGAGCCAATTGGGAAATTATAATAGTTGAAATTCACACTATATGGGTGAGCATTACTTGAGGAGCTGATTAGTTTAGATACTAGTTTACAGTATATAACCCAATCTCTACAGATTAGAATCTAGTACCTAAATGTTATTACCCAGCAGTGAAATCTACTTACCTTCCCTACCGGTTTGGAAGCGCGCGTGCGCACTTTTTCACCTTCTGTGCATGCACAGAATGCTTTTGAGCATGCGCAGAGGGTTAAAAACAAGAAAATGGTTGGCAGGCGGAGCCTCGTGCTGCCGCCGCTACCGGTTCTCTGAACCACCAGCGGCCGCCGCTACCGGTATACCCGGACCGGGCCGAACTGGTAGCATTTCACCCCTGTTATTACCTATTTCACACAATCTGACTGCTTTGGAGGAAACCATCAGAAAACCTAGTGACCCCACAAAGCCCTTATAAGCAGAAGTACACCAACACTGACATCCCCTAAATTCTGCTTAAGATGTTAACTAGCCTGGTAACAAAATGTTCAGAAACCAACCCACAAGCTCGGAGAACAAACCTCCATCCTCAGGAAACTATATTCTAACTAAATTAATCATCCTCTAGCACCCATCAATCCACTATTCACACACTGTCTGAATAGGCTACAGGTAAAATCCACCATCTGAATATTGTATACTGCAAAATGATTTTTTTAAAAAAATAATGCATATACAATGTTTAATAATGGATGTATATAGCAATAGCAATAGCACTTAGACTTACCGGTATATACCGCTTTACAGTGCTTTACAGCCCTCTCTAAGCGGTTCACAGAGTCAGCATATTGCCCCCCAACAATCTGGGTCCTCATTTTACTGACCTCGGAAGGATGGAAGGCTGAGTCAACCTTGAGCCTGGTGAGATTTAAACTGCCAAATTGCAGGCAGCTGGTAGTCAGCAGAAGTAGCCTGCAGTACTGCACTCTAACCACTGTGCCACCGTGGCTCTTATGTGTGATAGTCTATATGTGATAGTCTATATGTGATAGTCTTGTTTTGTTTATATATTTTTTTCCCTTTGTTTTGTTTATCTGTTGGTCTTTTCTTGCATTTGGGGTCTTTTTGTGTATTTTGTTGCTTTTTTAAATATACCATATTAAAAAAAGAATGTTTTTTGCAGCCTCCAACTGGCTCTCTGGATGGGCTGCAAGGTAAAATCGGCTCCCTGGAGAGGCTGCAAAGAAAAGCAGCTTGACTTCTGAATACGCTGTCAAGCAATGTTGAAGATCTGAAGTTTCCTCTTTTCCATTCGACTCTCTAAAAAGATCAGAGAAGCTTGAAAAGACAAGCACCAGCTCTGCCCTTCTAAAGAAGGGCTTCCTAAATGTGCCTTGCTATTTATTTATCTATTCATTCGTTCAATGACTTTGTGCTAATCCTTATTAATTCAGTGTGTTGTTTCAATGAGGGAATTAAAATTAGCCACCGTGCTCCAGAAGCTCCAAAATTGGCTCCCTGTCTTAAAAAATGTCAAATCGCGGTCTGTCCTTCGACCTTACCTAGCCATCATTTGTTCTTGCAGTCCCTCTATGGTCTTCTCCATCCTGGTCTTGATCAGATCTATTTAAAACGGGGAAAGAGAGGAAAAAGTTTAGTTCTCTGGAAGCCCCTCACCTTTTTGCAGAGGGTGGGGAGGAGAATAGCAAGCTTCCCCCCCCCCCTTTCCAGAGACTTTCGGTGGAGCAAAAAGCTCGTTCGAGTCGACAGATGCCCTTTCCGAAGGAATCAGGAAAGAGGTCCTCTGAGCATACGCAGAGAGCGCGCCTCAAAAATGCCCTCGGGCTGGGTCGGCGCCCTCTTTCGGGGGGGGGGGTCCAAGAGCTCACCTGGAGGGCTCTCAGGACTCTCCCATCCACCTGCGGATCCCCGCGGCTCTAGTCACGCAGGTGGGGAAGACGCCTCGCATCTCGGCCGCCCTCCCGCCGCGGCTGCCGCCTTTCGTGGCCACGCCCCCTTCGGCCCGGCGGCAGTTGCAGGCGGGGCCGGCAGGCTTCTCCCGTTGCTAGGGCGACGGGGCAAGCCGCGGCGGTGACGGCGGCGGGGGAAGCCCCCGAGGGGGAGGAGCCAAACCAGACGCTGCGCACGCCGGAGCCGCTCGCTTAATAGAATCTCTATATATAGACAAGTCGCCTAATATTTCTGCACGATCCGCTGCGAGTCCCTGTCGCCTTTTTTTTTTTTCTCTTTGAGAGTCCGAGAGTGGGAAGGCTACTACAGGTAGTCCTCGACTTACGATAACAATGGAGCCCAACATTTTCGTGGCTAAGCGAGGCATTTGTTGAGTTTTGCTCCACTTTACGACCTTCCTTGCCTCAGTTGTTAAGGGAATCGCTGCGGTTGATAAGTTAGTAACCCGGTTGTTAAGTGAGCCTCGCTTCCCCATTGACTTTGTTTGTCAGAAGGTCGCAAAACGGGGTGGGTCGCGTAACCTGGGGACACAGCAACGGTCATAAATAGGAACCCGTGGCCAAGCCTCTGAATTTGGATCACATGATCATGGGGATGCTGCAAAGGTCGTAAGTGTGGAAAAACGGTCATAAGTCACTTTTCAGTGCCGTTGTAACTTTGAACGGTCACTAAATGAACTGTTGTAAGTTGAGGACTACCTGTAATGGGGATCAATAAATCCCCCAGGGAGAGGTGGGAGAGGGAGGGTAGAGGACTCATTGATAGTTTCTCCCCTTGTCAGTATATTATTGTTTTGGAGCTTGGGGTTTTTAGCTGGTGACATCCATGAGACCGTCACTGGGGGAAGCGCAAAATAGCTCTGGATTTACAAATAGTCCTCAACTTACAGCAGTTCATTTAGTGACCGTTCGAAGTTACAACGGCACTGAAAAAAGTGACTTATGACCGCGGCAGCATCTCTATGGTTACATGATTTACATTTGGATGCTTGACAACTGATTTACGTTTATGACGGTTGCAGTGTCCCGGACTTACGTGATCCTCTTTTGTTACCTTCTGACAAGCAAAGTCAAAGGGGAAAATCAGATTCACTTAACAATCGTGTTACTAATTTAAGAACTGCAGTGATTCACTTAACAAATGGGGTGGGAAAAGTCGTAAAATGGGTTAAAGTTCACCTAACAAATTTCTCACTTAACAACATACATATTGGGCTCCGTTGTGGTTGTAAGTAGAGGACTACCAGTATTGCAAAAACTTCCTCTGCTGCTTCGGTTGTGTCTCTAGGCGGCAGGACTTGGAATACATTGACTTCGTTACAGTTAAACCGAAAAGGATCCAAATGAGAGAATAAAGAATTCTATTCTATTCTATTCAGCACTGAAATGGCTGTCAAGATCTTCTATTTATTTCCCTATCCTGCATGAAAAAACAAACAAACCACGGATTTGGCTGACCATTTCAACGACTGAATTAAATTTTGGCCACCTCCGTGGGTGTTAGTATAGCCTCTGCTTATCAATCAAATCATACAATCCCCCCTTTAATTATTAAATCATTTGCAGACTTATCGTGCTACACTTACAGTCCTTTCCTTTCCTTTCCTTTCCTTTCCTTTCCTTTCCTTTCCTTTCCTTTCCTTTCCTTTCCTTTCCTTCCCTTCCCTTCCTTTCCCTTTCCACTTCAGTCAGCAGACTCTAAGCAGTTTAGAGCAAAACATACATGAGCCATAATATATAATCATTCAAAGACTATTAAATATGTCAAATGACAGTAATAACTACCATCAACATAAAGTCCATGTAATCCAACATTTGCTCAGTGTGCTTATATTTTATTACATTTATACCCTGGTGTTCAAAAATAGCTTGAGAGTCTGACATATTTAGAGGATATTAAGGTAGGAAAAGAGGATTCAGGTATAATTGATACAATATGGTAGGTCATGGTTTCTTGGACCATGGTTTCTCACATAAGCCATGATTCATACACAAAAGTATAAACTGGTTTGCAAACCAGAGCAGTTGCAGTCACACAGCACATTAAGTCATCATGTTGTATGGTTTTGGCTTTTGCTGGCTGAGGAATTCTGGGAGTTGAAGTCCACATGTCTTAAAGTTGCCAATGTGGAGAAACTGCCTTGTAAGCTATCTTCTGAGAGCTTTGGGGATCTCCTCCCACTGATTGATCCAGAGCTCCTTTGACCATGTTGGCTGGGCCTCCTGAAATGGAATGGGTCTCCTTGCCTGGAGACCCAGGCCCTCTCCCTGGTACTCCGCTTAATGACCACAACTGGGAGAGCCAGGATTATGGTCATTGAGCAAAGCAGTCATGTGGCATCTTCCTTAAGGACCACTTTGCTCAATGATCAAAATTCCGGGGCCAATTGTGGTCCTCAATGGAGAACTAGCAATAGCAATAGCAATAGCACTTAGACTTATATACCGCTTCACAGTGCTTTACAGCCCTCTCTAAGCGGTTTACAGAGTCAGCATATTGCCCCCAACAATCTGGGTCCTCATTTTACCAACCTCAGAAGGATGGAAGGCTGAGTCAACCTTGAGCCTGGTGAGATTCGATCTGCCAAACTGCTGGCAGCCGGTGATCAGCAGAACTAGCCTGCAGTACTGCACTCTAACCACTGCGCCGCCGCGGCTCTTATAAGCTACCTTTATAAACTAACTAGTCTTGCAAAAGAGTAGATTAAAATAAAGCAGGGTAGTTGCTGGTTGGGGAATTTTGGGAGCTGAAGTCCATTCGTCTTAAAGTTTCCAAGATTGAAAAGCACTGGGCTAAATTTCCATGAGTTCTGCAAACATAGTCAACTCAAGCAAACTTGGCCAACTCCGTTTCTGTTTTCCTGTTGTGAGCAGTCCATCTGACCTGTGAAAATGAAATAGCCATAGCAATAGCACTTAGAAATACAGTATATGCCACTTCACAATACTTTACAGCCCTCTCTGAGTGGTTTACAGATAGTTTGCCCCCAACAATCTGGGTCCTCAACCTTGAGCTGGTGGGAATCGAACTGTCAAACTGATGGCAGCCGGCAGAATTAGCCTGCAATACCGCATTCTAACCACTGCGCCACCACAGCTTTTGACATCATAGGAAGGAAAGGAAATTGTAATTCTCTATGGACTGAGAATCAGCTTCTGATTTTGTGGATGACAAAATAAAAGGATATTTATTTATTTATCAAATTTATATAGCCTCCCACCTCACAAATCGTGATTCTGGGCAGCGTACAGCAATCAAATAACAACAAAAATAAAATAATTACACAATAATTAAAAGCGTTCCAGACTGCCACAACTCCAAGGTATCGAAATTATTTAGTAACGGAGACTATTTTTGCTTTCTTGCATTGAGATCCGTAATCGAGAGTGCTGATTATAGCAATAAAGAGAGATGGATGTAAGATTTGGGATTTGGTTGTGTGGAGGCATCGTGCTGTTTTCTTGACAGTTGCCATTTCATTGAAATTGCTCATCTCTTATTAAACACCAGTTTCAGATCTACAAAGGAGAAGGAAATATGTTTGACAGATATAAATGCCATTTTATTTCACTTTATACAAAGTCAGCACAATCAACTTCAAAGCAGCTGGGCGGATCTGTCAGGGAGGCAGGCAGTGAAGGGTAACAAATGTTGACACATGCATAAGGATGCAATCACACAAATACTGCATTGGAGTCAGATTTTTCATGCAAGCATGTAGTACAGGACAGTCCTGTCAAACGCAAGAAGTCAGGGACCAGGATAGAGTTCAAAAGTACAAGGAGTCCTTGACTTACAACCATTTGCTTAGTGACCGTTTGAAGTTACAACGGCACTGAAAAAAGTGACTTCTGACTGTTTTTCACACTTATGACCATTGCAGCATCCCCGTGGTCAAGTGATTAAAATCTGGATTAAAGTTCAAATATTTGGCAATGCTGGGTTCATAGTTTTCATGTTTTGTCTGAAATGGTATAGGGCAGTGGTTCTCAACCTTTCTAATGCCGCGACCCCCCCGTGACACACACCCCCGCCCCGCCCCCTCCCCACGCGGGATGAGGTGACAAAGGGGGCATGGCACCAGGGGTGAAATGCTCCCAGTGCGGGCTTGCCTGCGGGTCGCCGAACAGCTGATAGCAACGGAAGCGGGAGACTTCGCCCAGACGCCGCCATTTGGGTTCTTTTACCCTCTGCGCATGCGCAAAGCATTCTGCGCATGCGCAGAGGGTAGAAGAACCCAAATGGCGGCATCCGGGCTACCAGCTGTCCGGCGACCCGCAGGCACGGCCGAACCGGGACCTTTTCACTCCTGCAGTGACGGTGGCACCAAAATGGCAGGCTAACGCGTGCGGCGACCCCTGTGAAATGGTCGTTCGACCCCCAAAGGGGTCGCGACCCACAGGTTGAGAACCGCTGGTATAGGGTTTCCTGACTGAGCAGGGGGTTGGACTAGAAGACCTCCAAGGTCCCTTCCAACACTGCTATTCTATTCTATTCTATTCTATTCTATTCTATTCTATTCTATTCTATTCTATTCTATTCTATTCTATTCTATTCTATTCTATTCTATTCTATTCTATTCTATTCTACTCTACTCTACTCTACTCTACTCTACTCTACTCTACTCTACTCTCAACAGTCACAACCAATTTCTGACAAGAGAATTCAATAGGGAAGCTGACAGGAAGTTGCAAGTTGCAGTTATGTGATGTCATATTTAACAACTTGCAGTGATTTGCTTAACCACTGCAGCTGAACTGGCAAGCTGCTGTTATAAGTTGGGTGTGGTCACATGATGTTTCATTTTATGACCACATGGCTGAACAGCAGAATTGCTGGTCTCACTTGCAGTTGATAAATGAGGACTGTTGGTAATGAATATCCCTACCATTTAATTGGTGAAAAAATCCTAGGTGGAAATGAATGAGTGGGGAAAGCAGGAAGGAGTTTAATCTAGAGACCTTTAAATGATACTTTATCACATACTTTTCTCCCCTTTTACTGTGTTATTAACAAAATCTTGAGATATTACAGTGATGTTAACGTAACTAATGACTTTTGACATTATGTGGTTTAGATAACGTGCAGCATTGAAAACAGAAAACAGAAGAGAAAAATGTTCTATCAAGATTAACTATAAATTAGGATATCAATATGACATGCATTAAAATTATTTGGCTTTTTCATTCAAAATTGAGTATAGCATAAAAAAGTACTACACCTCATTTAAAAATATTCGTTATATAATACAAGTTTTGACCTTAAGTACAGATAATCCTCGATTTACGGCCACAATTGAGCCCAACATTTCCATTGCTAAGCAAGACAGTTGTTAAATGAGTTTTGCCCCATTTTACGAACCTTCTTGCCACAGTTGTTAAGTGAATAAGTAATATGGTTGTTAAGTGACTCTCGCTTCCCCACTGACTTGGCTTCTCAGGTCGCAAAAGGTGATCACATAAGTCCGGAAAACTGCAACCATAATAAACATGAACCAAGCATTGCAAAGTATTTTAATTTTGATCATGTGCCCATGGGGATGCTGCAACGGTTGTGTGAAAAATGGTCATAAGTCACTTTTTTAGTCCCATTGTAACTTTGGTCACTAAATGAACGATTGTAGGACAAGGACTACCTCTTTATAACCTTAATACTGAAGTTTCAATGTCATTGTTAATACCATTTTATAATGCCTTGGTAAGGCCACACTTGGAATACTGCATCCAGTTTTGGTTGCCACGATGTAAAAAAGATGTTGAGACTCTAGAAAGAGTGCAGAGAAGAGCAACCAAGATGATTAGGAGACTGGAGGCTAAAATATATAAAGAACGGTTGCTGGAATTGGGTATGTCTAGTTTAATGAAAAGAAGGACTAGGGGTGACATGATAGCAGTGTTCCAAAATCTCAGGGGTTGCCGCAAAGAAGAGGGAGTCAAGCTATTCACCAAAGCACCTGAAGGCAGGACAAGAAGCAATGGATGGAAACTAATCAAGGAGAGAAGCAACCTAGAACTAAGGAGAAATTTCCTTGACAGTTACAACAATTAATCATAGGAACAACTTGCCTCCAGAAGTTGTGAATGCTCCAACATTGGAAGTTTTTAAGAAGAGATTGAATAACCATTTGTCTGAAGTACTGTAGGGTTTCCTGCCTAAGCAGGGGGTTGGATTAGAAGACCTCTAAGGTCCTTTCCAACTCTGTTAGTCTAACAAGAATATCATGAATGAAGTGTAATTGTTATTATATACATATGTGGTATGTAGTTGCATCTCTCATTACGTCTAAAATAATTATGCCTAAAATAATTATGCCCATTTAACAGATTTTACCTGTGTTTATCCCTTTTGTTTCTCATCAAGTAGAACGTTTTCTCCAATCTGCGTTTCTGTATTTTAAAAGACCCGTGTTTTAAATTCTATTCTGTTATTCAGATGGCAAAAAGGCAATTTAGTTCTACGTTTCTGAATGGCAGCTGAAACAGTTACAGATCGAAGCATGCGATTAAATGTCAAAGAAGATACTTCTAAAGAAAATATGCAACCATGGACAACTCCAAGGTTGCACACCATGGCAACAAGGGACGCTGTGTTTTCCCATGAAAAGGAAGTTTAATACTAGCAGGTGTAAGAAGCAGCAAGATGAATGCATAATCAAGGAGAGAACTGGCAATTTACATGTACTTTTTTTTTTTGAACACTAACATTTGAAGGGAATTTAATGATACCTTAGATTGGATGAACTGAGTGCACAATTTAAAACAAAGTTATTTCTAGATCAATTTTAACTTGCAAATCTTTTGGAAGGGCCTTCTGGAAGGGCCTTAAAACCTGGTCTGGCAGTTGGCTTGGGGCCCCAGGGCAGGGATCCTTTTCTGAAGATGGTTGATGGGTAAGAGACAGGATCTCTCACCTGTATCACCTGCTCCCTTGGCTTTTAGAATCAGAATAGAGCTGGAAGGGACCTTGGAGGTCTTCTAGTCCAGTCCCCTGCTTAAGCAGGATACCCTATAACCATTTCAGACAAGTGACTGTCCAGTCTCTTCTTAAAAACCTCCAGTGATGAAGCACCCACAACGTCTGAAGGCAAGCTGTCCCAATTAATTGTCCTCACTGTTAGGAAGTTTCTCCTCAATTCCAGGTTGCTTCTCTCCTTGATTAGTTTCCATCCATTGTTTCTTGCCTTCTGGTGCTTTGGAAAATAAATTGAGCCCCTCTTCTTTGTGGCAGCCTCTCAAATACTGGAATACTGCTATCATGTCCCCCCTAGTCCTTCTTTTCTCCAGACTAATCAAACCCAAATCCCCCAAACCGTTTTTCATATGTTTTAGCCTTCAGGCTTTTAATCGTCTTAGTTGCTCTTCTTTGCACTTTTTCCAAAGTCTCTTTGTATTGAAGTCTCTTTAATGTTAACTGTTTTCATATTTATCTTGCTTTCATTTTGCAAGCTGCCCAAAATGGTTTTAACGGTGAGATGGGAGGTATATAAATTTAAGAAGTGAAAGGAGTAGAAGTGGAGAGCCAGTTTGGGGTAGTGGGTAAGTTGCCAGGATAGAACCAGGAGACTGTGAGTTCTAGTCCTGCCTTAGGCACAAAGCCAGCTGGGTGACCTTGGGCCAGTCATCTTCTCTTAGCCCTAGAGAAGAAGGCAAGAGCAAACTACTTCTGAAATTTTTTGCCAAGAAAACTGCAGGGACTTGTCCAGAGGTGGAAGGGTGGAAGGGAGGGAGGGGGGGAAGGAAGGCAGGAGAAAAGGGAAAGGGAAAGGAAAAGGGAAGGACGGAAAGGAGGGAGGGAGGTTGGGAGAGAGAGGAAGAAAGAACCCTCCTTGAGGGAGGGAGGGAGGGAGGGAGGGAGGGAAAGAGGAAGGAAGAAAGGAAGGAAGGAAGGAAGGAAGGAAGGAAGGACCATTTCTCACCACATCCTCTACTACATGAGCAAAGCTTTGATAACGTTAACCACAACAGCACTGCTTTTCATATTTAGGAGAATTAGTGGAAGCATTAAAGACCCTCTACTTTTAAAGTGAAACATGCAAGTTCTAAGTGCTAAAGTTTTCAATGGGAGAAGTGCAATTCAATATACGCCTGCTTATTCGGAAGCCACGCAGTTAAATAAATGAATGGGTAGACAAGAGCAGCATCAAATGTGTGCTTAGCTTTTCTCTTTTCCTATGCAGGTAGACCTCATCTTATGGCTTTCATTTAATGACAGTTCAAATTTACATCAAAATTACGTGGAAAAGGTGACTTACGACCTGTACTTGTACTTACAACTGTTACACCATCCCTACGGTCATGTGATCACAATTTGGGCCCTTGGCAACAGGATCATATTTCCAACCCGTTGCAACATCCAGCGGACATGTGATTTCTGCAAAAAATGACAATAAAAATGCCTATTGGGGAAGCCAGATTTGCTTAATAACCACGTAGTTTGCTTAATGACCACTGTGATTCACTAAACAACCACAATGAAAATTATCATAAAATTGGGTCTGACTCAACTTACAACTGCAATGACTAACAACAGAAAATCCGGTCCCATGGGGTCCTAAGTCAAGGACTACCTGTAATCATCATCCTCTTTTAACGACCCCGTAATCCCTTGCGGGGTGGAGTCTGGACAACTGAATGGAGCTGAGTGTTTACTTCAGCTGACTGCTAGTTGCAGTTCGGCGGTTCAAATCTCACCGGCTCAAGGTTGACTCAGCCTTCCATCCTTCCGAGGTGGGTAAAATGAGGACCCAGATTGTTGGGGGCAATATGCTGACTCTGTGAACTGCTTAGAGAGGGCTGTAAAGCACTATGAAGCGGTATATGTCTAACTGCTATTGCTATTGCTACTGGCCAGATGCCCTTCCTGTTGCCAATGTGGAGGTTTTTTTCCCAGCAGATATATTTTCAGTGGGCCCAGAGAGAGAAATATCTGCCTCTACCTACGATCAAACTCACAGCCTCCTGATTGTGAGGCGAGAACTCCACCTCTAGGCCACCACACCACTCATATTTAATTCTTACTGGCTGTAATCTATAAGAATTAAATATGCTGAACATAGGCTCAGAGTGATGATGGTTAAGTGCCACAATATTAAGACTCAGTCTGATGAATTCAGGAGGAGGAAAAATCTCCTCCTAAAATCCCTAAATTAATATCACTTACAGGTAGTCCTTGACTTACAACCACAATTGAGCCCAAAACTTCTGTTGCTAAGAGAGACAGTTGCTAAGTAAGTTTTGCCTCATTATACGACCTTTCCATCACTACAACTGTTAAATTAGTAACCCGGTTGTTAAGTGAATCTGGCTTCCCCATTGACTTTGCTTGTCAGAAGATCACAAAAGATAATCATATGACCCGGGGACACTGCAACCGTCATAAATATGAACCAATTGCCAAGCATCCAAATTTTGATTATGTGACCATGGGGAATGCTGCAACGGTCACTAAGTGTGAAAAATGGTCATAAGTCACTTTTTTTTCAGTGTCCTTGTAACTGGTAACTTCAAACTGTCATTAAATGAAATGTTGTATTTTTAGTATTGTGGTAGGGCAGGGGTGTCAAACTCGATTTCATTGAGGGCCGCATCAGGGTTGTGTTTGACCTCGGGGTGGAGGGCGGGGTGAACGTGGCCAGGGTGGGTGTGGCCAGATCGACATCACTCGTGTCAGGGGCGCCTGTGGTGGACCAAGCGCTCTGCCAGAGAAAACGGGCTCCCGAGCTCCGTTTTCGGCTGCAACGGCCTCTTGCAACCCTCTGCCAGTGAAAACAGCTCGGGAGGGCTGCATGCGGCCCTCCCAAGCTCCATTTTTGCTGGCAGAGGCACCACGGGCCGGTCCTTTGCTGTTTCCAGGGCGGCCCTGTGGGCCAGATCCGGGCCTTGAGTTTGACACCCCTGTGGTAGGGCAAGGGGACCTATATCAGAATTTTGATTTTATTTATACTTGACTTTCCAGAGAGTTCAAAAGGTTATGTGTGATTTTCTACCCGCACTTTCTTTAATCTTCCAAAAACAAATATTTCTCAGTGGCTTAATGTAATTCTTTTAATTTAACATTTTTATTGAGTTATAAAATAAACTAAGATACAAAATACGAAAGTAAATAGGAAAGCAGTGGGGAGGAAGAGGGGGAAGAGAAGTGAGGAAGGATTAGGAAAAAGAAAAAGAAGCATTGACTTCTGACTCTCTCTGTTGCGGTAAAATAAGGCATTAACATCAAACCACAACTTTTTGCTTTTTCCTAATCATATAAACTAGCCATTTCTATAAGGATCTATCATCTATCAATCTAATTGGTAAAGCCCAAAATCAAAGTTCCATTCTTTTCCACTTCAAGCACAAAGTTCAGAAGTGGTCTCCAGGTGGAAACAAAAGTACTTATATTCTTTTCTTTAATCAAAACAGTCAATTTTGCTTAATGTAATTCTTAAACCCACCCAAAGTGATTGGTGGGCTGAAATTTAAACCAGCTCCTCTTTAATCCTCCTTAGCAAAATATTCTAATTGCAATACCATACGGACTCTCTTCTCTACCTGCTTAATTTCAAATGCTTTTGTCCGGCGTTAGTTAAAAGAAACCGTCTTATTTATTTCTTTATTTGCTGAAATTTAATTCTCCGCTTCAGACAATTACTGGAATTTCCCCATTGCTGAGTTATTATATTCACTAACAAATGCTAACCACCATGCCTTTGGCTGTCAAAAAAAGGGAAGGGATCAATTTGCACACACACACACACCACAGCAATTTGTATACACAAGCTGCTGGCAAATAGTGCTGTCCTTATTTACAGCGTACAGACCATGTTAAAGATAAGAATTGGAGGATTAAAATTCGCACCATGAATTCTAGTCCCATTCTTTGGCACCAAGCCACCTGGGTGACCTTGGACTTTCCTATTCTCTCTAAACCAACGGTCACCAACTGGTGGTCCGTGGACCACTGGTGGTCCGCAGAAAAATTATTTGCATTTTTTATATTGCACTAAATCAGGGGTCCTCAAACTACGGCCCCTGGGCTGGATACGTGCAATGAACGTTTGTGTTGCTGCAGTGTCTCCCCCTTCGGGGTCTCTTTGTGTGGGTCGGAGGGAGACAGAAATTCCGACTTGGGGTCTGCTTCAGCCTTCTGGTGCGGGGGTTTGGGAGAAGGCTCGAGGGAAGTGCCGCTGGTGGCAAAGAGCCGGAGGGCCTCGTTCCAGTGGGACTGAATCATGGCCTGGAACTGGCTGACCATCTCTGCCCGCTGAGCCTCCAGGCGCCGGCACCTGGCCTTGCACTCCCACCGGTCTTCCCTCTGCTTGGAAAGCCTATGATTGTAGTCCTCAGTGAGGTGCTTCTGCTGAGCCTCCTTCTT
>QLTV01002580.1:2080537-2094120 GCA_003457575.1 Thermophis baileyi
TTATGGCGAACCGGTAGCGGAAATTTAGAGTAGTTAGGAGAACTGGTAGCGGCAATTTTGAGTAGTTCAGAGAACCGGCAAATACCACCTCTGGCTGGCCCCAGAGTGGGGTGGGAATGGAGATTTTGCAATATCCTTCCCCCAGGAGTGGGGAGGGAATGGGGATTTTGCAGTATCCTTCCCCTGGAGTGGGGTGGGAATGGAGATTTTGCAGTATCCTTCCCCTGCCACGCCCACCAAGCCACGCCCACCAAGCCACACCATGCCCACCAAGCCACGCCCACAGAACCGATAGTAAAAAAAATTGGATTTCACCACTGGGTTGAACCCAACATTGATCAGGTGAGAAAACTGGGCATTGCACAGGAATGTTTCTAGCATTCTAAACATAAGATGAGGTGTAATTATCATTTTAATTGCACACTACCATGAACCTCTTGAAGATAAAGACTTTTTTCCACCCACCTTTTACTCTCAAACACTCTATGTGGGAGGGCAGCCATGGAAACAGCCCACAGCTATCTTGGCTGACTATATTTAAGCACTACGCTGAGCCACCGGCTAACTAACCCAACTATGTTCTAGTCTAGCAGTCCACAAAGTTAAGTTGTAGTTCAATGTATCATGGAAATCTAGAAAATACAGGCAGACCTCAACTTAAAACCATTCTTTTAGTGACCGTTCAAAGTTATGATGGCACTGGTAAAAGTGACTTATGACCGTTTTTCACACAACCATTGCAGCATCCCCACGATCATGTGATCCAGGGGTGGGTTCTTTTTTTCTTTGCTGCCGGTTCGCTCAGTGATGTGCTGCGCAGGCGCTTGCTTGCTTCGCGGGCGCTTCGCGCATGCGCAGTGCTTTAAAAAAGCTTCTGCGCATGCACAGAAGCAAAAACCAAGATGGTGGTGCCTATGGCACCGCCGAAAGAACCGGTTCGGGGGCGTGTCAGGCCTGGGTCGCTGCCGGTTCTAGCGACCCAGGCCGCCAAGTTACTACCGGTTCTATAGAACTGGTCCGAACCGGGAGGAACCCACCTCTGATGTGATCAAAATTCAAACACTTGGAAACTGTCTCATATTTATGACAATTGCACAGTCCTGGGGTCATGCAATCACCTTTTGTGAACTTCTGACAAGCAAAGACAATGGGGAAGCCAGATTCATGTTACTAACTTAACAACTGCAGTGATTCACTTAACCACTGTGGCAAGAAAGGTTGCAAAATGGGGCAAAACTCACTTAACAACTGTCTCGCTTAGCAACAGAAATTTTTGGCTCAATTGTGGTCGTAAGTCGAGGACTACCTGTAGAACTGGATAAACCACAATTCACTTCTGCCTACAGTTAAGTAAGTGGCTTCTACAAATATAGGTCTAAGCAAAGTTTTGAAATTTAGCCTCTATTATTCTATCTGTACACTTAACTATTCTACTGACTTTTCATAACATTCTTATTTGACTGGTAACACAGCATTGTGTACACATTTAACTGTAATCCTTTCGTGAACTTTGTAAGGAACATAGAACATAAAATAATAGGGCTGGAAGGGGCCTAGAAGGTTTTCTAGTCGAACCTGCTGTGGCCTAGAGGTGGAGCTCTTGTCTCACAATCAGGAGGTTGTGAGTTCGATCCTAGGTAGTGGCAGATGTAGGGTCTCCTGCTTGGGCAGGGGGTTGGACTAGATGACCTGCAAGGTCCCTTCCAACTCTGTTAATCTGTTAAATCTGTTAAACCTCCTGCCCTTAGCAGGAGATCCTAAACCTTACTGGACAAATGGCTGTTTCAGTTGTTATTGGCCCCAGATTACAGGAGTGAGGAATAAGTGTGAGGGGCATTATGGGAGTTCAGATTAACAGAGTTGGAAGGGACCTTGTAGGTCATCAATCCAACCCCCCGCCCAAGCAGGAGACCCTTCACCATTTCTGACACATGGCAGTCCAATCTCTTCTTGAAAGCCTCCAGTGATGAAGCTCCCACAACTTCCGAAGGCAAGCTGTTCCATTGGTTGATTGTTTTCACTGTCAGAAAATTCCTCCTTATTTCTAGGTTGAATCTCTCCTTGATCAGTTTCCATCCATTATTCTTTGTCTGGCCTTTGGGTGCCTTGGAAAATAACTTGACCCCTTCCTCTCTGTGGCAGCCTCTCAAATATTGGAACACTGCTATCATGTCTCCCCTAGTCCTTCTTTTAATTAAACTAGCCATGCCCACTTCCTGCAACCGATCTTCATATGTTTTAGCCTCGAGTTCCCTAATCATCTGTGTTGCGCTTCTCTGCACTCTTTCAAAAAAGCCAAAAACAAGATGGTGGCGCATGCGCAGTGCTGGCAACTCGGCTTCTGCGCATGCGCAGAAGAAAAAAAAATTCCCTCCAAAAAAATTCAAAAAAAAAAAGATGGCAGCGTCCACGGACCGGCACCAACCGAACCGGATCCGTGATGTCATCGTGACATCACCAGCGGGTCACTACCGGTTCGGGTGAACCTGTCCGAACCGGGAGGAACCCACCTCTGCATGCCCAGTTCCTGTAACTGTTTTTCATGTTTTAGTATCCAGTCCCCTAATCATTCTGGTTGCTCTTCTCTGCACTTTTTCTAGAGTCTCATTCATTCTAGAGTTGGAATCTGGAGGTCATTGGCTAGAGAAATCTGGTTTATTCATATCTGAGGAGATAACTGGTGTTTTGCTAATCTACAACTTGTTTTTTTTTACTTTGGTAGGCGAAGGAATTTCAGGGTTAAATGCTAAATAAAGTAATACTCCAGTGAAAAGACTCTTCCCTTACACTGTAGTCTTCTACACATAAGAATGTTAATAGTATGGGTTTTATCTTGGCACAATCAATATTTTAATTATCTTGTCTGTTGTTTGGACGGACAGTGTATAAATAATGTATAGGCCAGTATTGTAAGTCATTCAACATAGCTTGTAAATTGACAAGAATTGAGCTGGACTGTGGATTTTTTTCTTCTTGTATTGTGAAGAAAGGACAGTAGATAATGTGCTTCTCTGCTAACTTAGTTTGTATGCAGGAAAGGGTAACCATGTTTTGACATCTGAAAGGAATTTAGAGGAGACATTAGGATGTCGATTTAAATTATATAGGAGAAGAACATTGGTAAAAATAAGTATCTGGGTGTGGTCTTCCAGTCCACTTGAGTTTCAGATCTTTCCTCAAAGAGAAAACTCAGAAGTTAGTTAACATTTTGTACATTCACTGAACTTTACTTTACTTTACTAATGAATAGAATTGCACAGAATGGAAAACCATAACAAACTAAGATGGCTAAGTTTGCACATCCTACTACGCCCAAGCCAAATTGAATTATAATTTGTGTGAATCTCTGCTCTAAAAATGTAATTTTTTGTCTTTTTGAAGAATACAAATTTCCCTATCTCTCTGCTGCCCTCAAGCGGTGAACTCGATTTAGCATCTTCCCCCCCAAAGAAGACACTCCCCAACTTGGGGCTCCCAGATCTGCTGGAAGTCCCATGATCCTCCCCCTGTTGAAAGGCCCTAGATGGGATGATAACCACCTCCTCTGCCGTTCTAGCACTTAGCATTTCTATGATATCGAGGGCGAGGGCTACAGTACTGTACACTGTACAGTACCGTGTAGCTAGAAGCAAGTGTCGGGCATCCTTGAGCCGCGCAGGCGCAGTTGTTCCTTTGGCGCTCGGGCTCCACATTGGCGGAAGGGAGAGAAAGGTACCATAGAGACGGCGCGATGGGGACGCCGGCCAGAGAAGAATTAGGTACCGTACTTGGCAAACGGATTCTCGCGAGTGGGGACGGTGGGGGGAGGCTGAGCCTGGACGTGGAGGTGGGGAGCGGGCGGTGGGTCCTTAAGAAAAACGAGGAGGGCTTTATTATTATTATTATTTCTTTTTTACTCCCTTATCGGGGTTTTGGTGGTTCCCACGTGAGGTTATTGCAACCCAGGGTTTGCAAAAAAGCATGGGGGGGGGAAACGAATCGGGCTTGCAAAGATGGTTTGCAGAATTATCTTTGCACGGCGCGCCCGGTGCAAAACGGGGACCGCTTTCAGACGAGGCGCAGGTCGCCGTGCAGTAGACAAGAGCAACCAAGACGATTAGGGGACTGGAGGCTAAAACATACGATGAACGGTTGCAGGACCTGGGCATGGCTAGTCTAGTGAAGAGAAGGACCAGGGGAGACAAGATAGCAGTGTTCCAATATTTGAGGGGCTGCCACAGAGAGGAAGGGGTCAACCTGTTTTCCAAAGCACCTGAAGGCCAGACAAGGAATAATGGATGGAAAGTGATCAAGGAGAGATTCAACCTGGAAATAAGGAGAAATTTTGTGACAGTGAGAACAATCCACCAATGGAGCAGAAGTTGCCTTCAGAAGTTGTGGGAGCTTCATCACTGGAGGCTTTTAAGAAGAGACTGGATTGCCATCTGTCAGAAATGGTGTAGGGTCTCCTGCTTGGGCTAGATGACCTAAAAGGTCCCTTCCAACTCTGTTAATCTGTTAAACTCCTTAGATTCTCCTATCTTTTAAAATCCCCAGGGGGGGGGAGATTGAAGGCAATGACTAACATTCCTCCCTTCCTTAGTTTTTTTCTTCTTCTTTTAGCTGATCCTAAATTAAGGGTATTTACGCAGGCAAAACATGATCTCCCCAAAACGAGGGAGAATGTCCCAATAAAGGTTTTTTTGTAGGACGGTGCACGGGCAAAAGATTGTGTGAGCGGTGTCATTAGAAATAGTTTGCGGTACTCTTCTGTCTCCTCCCTCAACTGTGGTTTTCGTTTCGGTTATTTATTCATTTAATTGGTTCATGAAGGACTCAGTGGAAAAACACAGGCATTAACGGAAAGATGTCATCACTCAGGGGTTTGGAAAATTTTGTAAAAGAGGCAGCTGAAAAGTAAATCCTTTCCTTGGTGGCCCACCCACAAAGTCTGGCTGTGTAGTGTTTTTTGATAGTGCTAAGTCCCCTTTCTTTAGTAATGATTGTTTGGGTATGTATTTTAAAAGGCGAAGGCTCAGTTGAGTTGAGCAGAACTCCTTGGGACTTCATGAACTTGGCATCAAACCAGAAACTGTTTGCTATTGCTTCCTACTATTCATCATGTGTCTCCTTTTCCCATTTCAAAGTACAGGTAGTCCTCGACCCTAACCCTCCACCACCGTTGAGTCCAGAATTTCTGTTGTTAAGTGAGTTTTGCCCCATTTTACGACTTTTCTTGCCACCATTGTTAAGTGAATCATTGCAGTTGATATATTAGTAGCCTGGTTTGTTCAGTGAATCTGGCTTCCCCATTGCCTTTGCTTGTCAGAAGGTCACGAAAGGGGATCACATGACCCCGGGACACTGCGACCGTCATAAATATGAATCAGTTGCCAAGCATCTGAATATTGGTCACATGATCATGCGGATGCTGCAAAGGTGGTAACTCTGAAAAATGGTCATAAGTCACATTTTTCAGTGCCATTGTAACTTTGAATGGTCACTAAATGAACTGTTGTAAGTCGAGGACTACCTGTATTTATCTATCCCCTGTCCTTGCTTTCAACAGAGAATAGGGCTGCTCCCTCTTCAAGTGGCCAAGGTTGGGAAACTGACCTAGAATACGGAGCAAAAGAGATGCTTATCAGATATGTAAATTATGCCAGACTAGAGGATTTGATTTCAGAATGACCTCCGATTGGGTCTATATCTAACAGGATGAAGTTCCTATACCTGAGTAAATAGAATTAAACATATAAGTACTAGTTTGAGAGCATTGGGATTGTGCATGTGAGAAGAATCTGGAAACACTAGTGATCCACCAACTGCAGGATCCCATGATCTAGCATCTTAATGTGATCTTGGGCTGCACTGACAGAAGCCCAGTGCAAAATAATTGTTCCATTGTTCTCTGCGCTGATTAGTCCATTTTCACAGAGTACAGGTAGTCCTCGACATACGGCCACAGTTGAGCCCAAAATTTCTGTTACTAATGTGAGAAACAGACTCACCAGTCAGAAATTTGACAGTCATAAAGTGAAGCAGCAAGCAGTTTATTGCATGTAAAATACGTTCTTGCAAGAGCGGGTGGCTAACAGGTAGGCACACCGAGGAATACATTACTTCAACTTTTTATTCCCTCCACCCAAACCACAAATCCCTTCCTGCAGCCTCCTTTGACAAAGACCACAGGGTTGCAATCTTCCCGGAATACCTGTTTCTCCATGAATTTCCCCATGCTTAATCTGTTTCCCCATCTTTTGCCCAGTTCCCCTTTTTCCATACTACCTTTTGTCCCTTTTTTAAAATTTCTTAACCTATATTTCTTGTTTCCTTACAATCCTTGCAGCCTAAGCATAATAAATTGAGGCAAGTGATTAATTAATTTCTCCACTATATTACTAGACTGTGTGGTTAAAACTGTTAACTAATCTGCTTGGCCAAGCTGACTCGCTTATCGGAATAACAGTTTCTTCCTTTTTACCTTTAATGTCCCAATGTCCTTGTTGTTGTTAGTTGTGAAGTCGTGTCCGACCCATCACGACCCCATGGACAACGTTCCTCCAGGCCTTCCTGTCCTCTACCATCCTCTGAAGTCCATTTAAGCTCACGCCGACTGCTTCAGTGACTCCATCCAGCCACCTCATTCTCTGCCGCCCCCTTCTTCTTTTGCCCGCCGTCTTTCCCAGCATTTTAGGCTCCTCCAGGGAGTCCTTCCTTCTCATTAGATGGCCAAAGTATTTGAGTTTCATCTTCAGGATCTGGCCTTCTAAAGAGCAGTCAGGGTTGATCTCCTCTAGGACTGACCGGTTTGATCGCCTTGCAGTCCAAGGGACTCGCAGGAATCTTCTCCAGCACCATAGTTCAAAGGCTTCAATTCTTTGGCGCTCAGCCTTCCTTATGGTCCAACTTTCACAGCCATACATTGCAACTGGGAAAACCATAGCCTTGACTATACGCACTTTTGTTGGCAGGGCGGTGTCTCTGCTTTTTAGTATGCTGTCTAGCTTTGTCATAGCTTTCCTCCCCAGGAGCAAGCGTCTTTTAATTTCTTGGCTGCAGTCCACATCTGTGGTGATCTTGGAGCCCAGGAAAATAAAATCTGTCACTACCTCCATTTCTTCCCCATCTATTTGCCAGGAATTGAGAGGGCCGGATGCCATGATCTTAGTTTTCCTAATGTTGAGTTTCAAGCCAACTTTTGCACTCTCCTTCAATGTCCTACTGAACTTTTATACCCACAACTCTTAAAAATTGCTTTCTTTGCAAAAACAACATTATCTCCATCAGTTTCTTACACTAAGTGAAACACTTTTTAAGTGAGTTTTGCCCCATTTTATGACTTTGTTAAATGAATGACTGCAGTTGTTAGTAACATGGTTGTTAAGTCCGTCTGGCTTCCCCATTGACTTTTCTTGTCAGAAGGTTGCAAAAAGTGATTGCAGTGGTTAGAGTGCAGTACTGCAGGCTACTTCAGCTGACTGCTAGCTGCAGTTCGGCAGTTCAAATCTCACCGGCTCAAGGTTGACTCAGCCTTCCATCCTTCCGAGGTGGGTAAAATGAGGACCCAGATTGTTGGGGGCAATATGCTGACTCTGTGAACCGCTTAGAGAGGGCTGTAAAGCACTATGAAGCGGTATATAAATCTAAGTGCTATTGCTATTGCATGACCGTCATAAATATGAGTCAGTTGCCAAGAGTCTGACTTTTGATCATGTGACCATGGGGATGCTGCAAGTGTCATAAGTGTGAAAAACGGTCATAAGTCACTTTTTTCAGTGCTGTTGTTTGGTCACTAAATGAACCGTTGTAAGTCGAGGACTACCTGTATTGTGTTTAGCTCTTTAAATGAGATATGGAGAAGCTAGAATGACAGAATCCGGAAGCCAGTTTCTTACATTGTTCAATGAAGTGGACATTTTTCATTTGCAAAAGAGAAGCCTTGCGGGCAAAATGACAGCAGATTACCGATATCTCAAAAACTGGCAGCGGAATTCTGGGAATTGAAGTCCACATGTCTTAAAGTTGCAAAGGTCGAGGAATCTTACTCTAGGTCATTTATTAAGATGTGAAATAGCATTGGACTGAGGATGGAATCAGGATAAATCTACTCAGTGTTTCCCTCCAGATCAATGCATAACCATTTTATCAGCTCCTTTTGGCTGCAGTTCAGCAAGTTCAAATCCAGGAGGCTTTAGCATCCTCAAATCCACATTTATCTGTCTTGTCCACTGTGGTATCATAGAAGGCCTTGTTAAATATGTTAATGAGATCAAAGTACACTTACATCCACAGAATTCCCTTGGTCTACTAAAATAGGCATTCTGTCATGGAAAGATAAGAAGTTAGTCTCACACGATTTATTTTTGGCAGACTCGTTCTACTTCCTTGTATTGGCTTGCTTCTAAACAATTACGTGGCTGAATTTTAATTACTAACAAATTAAGCATAAATTATTTACTTGAAAAGCACTGTAATAACAAACATCACTGTAATTTAAAGAAGAAAAATCCATAGGTGGAAAATTCCTGTCGCTTTTTCAACGAATATGAATATGCAGTTAGTAAAATCAATTTATTATAGGCCTTCGAGTCAGCATCAACCCTTAGAAACCACATAGATAGATCTCCAGGATGAAGTTAATAAAGCAGCAATTGTTAATTCTTCCTAAACAAGCCAAGATCATAAGCTAGTTTTAAACATAGAGATCCTGATTTATAATCACGAGTGCAGATGCTTTATGAAAACTGCTGTTCTTAGTTTGCTACCTGCTGATGTGACCAAAGCAGCAGAATAGCAATACCGTATTTTTCGGACTATAAGATGCACCGGACTATAAGATGCACCTAGATTTAGAGGAGAAAAACAAGGAAAAAAAAAATAGGTTTTGGCTTCCGTGCGTCCTGTTTTCGCCCTTCCCAGCCCCCAGAAGCACTTTGTAGGCCAAACACAGGCCCATTTTTGGCCTCCTGAACCTTCCATGTGAAAACGGGTTGTGTGGAGCACTGTAAAATGCTGCTGGGGGCCGGGGAGGGCGAAAACGGGATGCGCGGAGGGTTCGGGAGGCCAAAACCTGGCCCATATTCGGTCTATAAGACGCACCAAAATTTTCACCTACTTTTTTGGGGGGGGAGTGCGTCTTATACTCTGAAAAATACGGTAAATTGGATATGCATGCAGATTGCTTCTTCACAAACATTGACCAACAGTATTTCACTTCATTTTGTTCTCTCTCATCTAGTTCATATAATTTAGGCAACATTTGACAATCTTGATTGCTGCTTTGGAACTGGATCACGGGTGGGTTCTAATTTACCTCGCTGCCGGTTCACTTCCTCCTGCGCCGCATGGCCACGCTTCGTGGGCGTGCGCGCACGCGCTTTGCGCCCGTGTGCATGCGCAGTGCAAAAAAATTAAAAAAATCCCCCCCCAAAAGCCAAAACCAAGATGGTGACGCATGCGCAGTGCCGGAAACTCGGCTTCTGTGCATGCGCAGAAGAAAAAAACCCCGGAAAAAATTTCAAATTTTTAAATTTTATGTGAAGGAAAAAAAAAAAAAACCCACAGAAAAAATATAAAAATAAAAAAAAAAAAAAAAAAAAAAAAAAAGATGGCGCTGTCCACGGACCAGCACCGACCAAACCGGCTCTGTGATGTCATCATGTCGTCACCAGCGGGGCGCTACCGGTTCGGGTGAACCGGTCCGAACTGGGAAGAACCCACCTCTGAACTGGATGCTTAAAAAAAGCAGAAGAGCAGAAGATACTCAGCATAATGATAGCATCTCACTCAAAGCCTCTGAATTAAAGTCCCCAATCATTTTACGTAGCTGCTGAACAGCATGGGGGAATAGTATGGTACAGGTAGTCCTTGATTTATGGCCACAATTGGATCCAGAATTTCCTTTGCTAGTTATTAAGTGAGTCACACCCAATTTTACAATCTGTTTTGCTATTATTGTTAAGCAAATCACTGCAGTTATTAAGTGAATCACAGGGAAGTTAAGCGAATCTAGCTTTCCTGCATTGAGTTTGCTTGTCAGAAGCTAGCTGGGAAGGTCACAAGGGGCGATCACATAACCCCAGGACACTGCAACTATTGTTAAATACATGCCAGTTGCCAAGTGCCCAAATTTTTATCATACGACTGAGGATCTTGCAACAGTCGTAAGTGCAAGGACCAGTTATAAATCACCTTTTTCAATGCCTTTGTAACTTCAAAGAGTCACGAAATGAATATGTATCAATAATAGGTCAGCAGCCTAAGTCTTCAGTACCACCAGGAGTAATAGCAAACTTCGGGTGGAGAGCAGAACTGGAAATCATATATTCGATCAAATAATTATCAGTGTTGATTTCTGCAATTATCAGGTGTTCCTTTCAGAATCTGTCTTTAGAAGTGTTCGATTTCTGTTAAGTATGCAATGTTAAACGTACAGGTTGTGATGACTAAGGATCAGTACCTTATCACTGGTTTAGTAACTGCATTTACTTGTTGAACCAGTTGGGGAAATTGTATAAATGACACATACGGTCAAATATGTGTAATCTTCCATCCTTCCAGACTTTTCCACTGCTATCTCTGTGGTCATCCTTCTGTACTGGAAATTTCATCTGTTTCGGTTTTTCATGCCTTTGTGTGATTGCTGCCAATATACACTCCTAATTGTATTTCCTCAACAGTGTTATTTCCTCATACTGCCGACACCAAGCTCAGTAGCAACTCTTGTTTATTCCTTTTTCCCTAAGCACAGCTTTTTCCCATCCCATAGGAGTGAACCAACATGAGAGACGTACTTCCCCTTTTATGAAAGAAACAAAAAATGGCAGACCGGTCTTTCTAGAGGTGGTCCAAGGATTGGGTTTTTTTGGAACAAAATAATCCAGAATGGGAAGTTGTTTGTGGAATTCTACTCAAGATGAGTAGAAGCATGTTTTTCATATTGGGAACAGCAAATTAATAGCAATAGCACTTAGCAATAGCACTTAGACTTATATACCGCTTTACAGTGCTTTACAGCCCTCTCTAAGCGGTTCACAGAGTCAGCATATTGCCCCCAACAATCTGGCTCCTCATTTTACCCACCTCGGAAGGATGGAAGGCTGAGTCAACCTTGAGCCGGTGAGATTTGAACCGCCGAACTGCAGCTAGCAGTCAGCTGAAGTAGCCTGCAGTACTGCACTCTAACCACTGCGCCACCTCGGCTCTTTTTGAAATGTGTTTGCTCACAACTTACCATGCTGATGACCTATTGTGTTAAACCATAGTTTGCTTTATAGCAGCGGTCCCCAACCTTTCCAGGTTGATGGACCCGTGTGGGGGGAAAGGGGATGGTTCTGTGCTGGAGCTTTGTGCGCGAGCACGTTCTCACCCACCATTTTCATGGCCAGGTTCTGAATGGGTCGTGGCCCTGTAGTGTGCTGCAGCCCAAGCATTGGGACCAGTGGTGGGTTGCTGCCGGTTTGGACTGGTTCTTTAGAACCGGTAGCGGAAATTTACCGTCACTCGCCGAACCGGCAGCGATGACTGGTGGTCCATGCTCCCGAACTGGTCCTCCGGTCGCCGCGGCTTGAAAAAAACCCCTTTGCGCATGTGCAAAGGCTTCTGCGCATGTGCAGAGGGTCATTTCTGGGTCTTTTGCGCAATGTGACGGGGCAAAACGCGCACTTCCGTCGCGATCAGAACCAGTAGGGAAAGTAAGTGGAACCCACCCCTGATTGGGACCCCTGATTTATAGAGTCCTTTGTGCTTTACGCACGGTTTAAATAGGGGGCTGGGTTGGGACAGCATTGAATTGTAACCATGCATACAGTAATCACTGGTTTCATACTGTGCTTTGCAAACATTTTATAAAGCATGAATCACCAGAGATGAACCGATTGGATGGATTTTATAGCAATTCTTGAAGCATTTCATGAAATAGTTTTGTTGATTCTTGATGTTTAAATAAAATGCGTACCACAACAGACTGAAAAAAAGAAGTTGTTTTGGAAGATGAAGGAATCTCATCCAATATAGATAGTCTTATGTGGTTAAGCAGATAGACATTTGATGTCTCACCTTGGCTCATCCTAGATAGTTCTAGACTTTGCTTGAGTTTTCAACAATGGGACTAGAATAGTTGGCTATGAGCATACCAAGCATTTAAATCAAGTTGTCAGGTTTGAAGATTTGTTTGTTTTCAGGGTAAAAAAAATGTCTTAAATAGATGATGTGTTAAAGCTCTGCTAGGTTTAAAAAATAAAGTTTATTTCAAGTCAAGGTTGATTCTTGGTGACTTCTTGGCATTTCCAGGTAGCTTTCTTTACAACAATGGCGAAGTGTTTAATAACTGTGGTCTAGACAACAGATTTCCTGATTTTAGTATGGAAGTGGTTATCATTTGCACACCTTCTCCATCTGAAGTTCTGGGTGTCCCCTTAGAGTCTCATTCAGGTATTAATTAAGTTCAATCCTACTTAGGTTTTTGAGATTAGCCAAGGTAAGACAGATGGTATCACCTGTCCTCAAGATTAATGTACCTATTTTACTTTAAATCTCCTCCCCCATGGGTGTCCATGGAGAGAAAGGCAAATAACGAAGTATGAATTGATGTTATGGGCCAAGTGACAAGCTTTATACATTTGCTCTAGACATCAAAAAGTAAATATGTAATCTTGGAATTTTCTTAATGATGTCACCACAGTGCATGGTGACATTTGACTATCTTAGCTGAATTCTACTCCTACTTCCAAACGCAAATAAAATCAAGACACTTTAAGTCAAACTTGAAAGGTGGGATACAAATCTATGAAGGAATCATCATTTTACAACTCCTACCAGGAAAACAATGTGTCTGCCTATCATTTATAGTAATAAATTATATAGATTTATATCACAGATATGATTTATACCACAGCTAAGAAAGCCGGCAATTCCTCATTTATTTTTACACCGTGTGCACAATTATTAGGCAAGTGAGTATTTTGACCATATCATCATTGTCATGCATATTTTCCACCTGCAAGCTGTATAAACTTAAATGCTTACTGGAGATAAGCAGATCAGGTGATGTGTATTTGTGTAATGAGGGAGGGTGTGGCCTAAGGAGATCAACACCCTATATCAAGCTGTGCATAATTATTAGGCAGCTTCTTTTCCTCAGGCAAAATGGGCCAAAAAAGAGATTTAACTGACTCTGAAAGGTCAAATATTATAAAAAGTCTTTCAGAGGGATGCAGCACTCTTGAAATTTTTTTATTTTTATTTTTTATTTTTTATTTATTTATTTGTCAAACATGTACAAGATAGCAGGTATAGGTATAAACATAAACATAATCAAGGTGAATACAGATAGATGAGGACAATAGGACAGTAGGACAGGGACGGTAGGCACGCTGGTGCGCTTATGCACGCCCCTTACAGACCTCTTAGGAATGGGGTGAGGTCGACAGTAGACAGTCTAAGGTTAAAGTATTTTGGGTTTGGGGAAGAAACCACAGAGTCAGGTAGTGAATTCCAGGCATTGATCACTCTGTTGCTGAAGTCGTATTTTCTGCAGTCGAGTTTGGAGCGGTTTACATTACATACACTACATATACACATTACATACAATACCTTTAAAA
>QLTV01002580.1:2098407-2111681 GCA_003457575.1 Thermophis baileyi
AACTGCCACTGAAAAGTCAAAAATTGTAATAAGTCTTTCAGGGGGATGCAGCACTCTTGAAATTTCTAAGATATTGGGGTGTGATCACAGAACCATAAAATGTTTTGTTGCAAATAGTCAACAGGGTCGCAAGAAACGTGTTGAGAAAAAAAAGGCGCACCTTAACTGCCAAAGATTTGAGAAGAATCAAACGTGAAGCTACCAGGAACCCATTATCCTCCAGTGCTGTCATATTTCAGAACTGCAACCTATCTGGAGTGCCCAGAAGTACAAGGTGTTCAGTGCTCAGAGACATGGCCAAGGTAAGGAAGGCTGAAAATCGATCACCATTGAACAAGACACATAAGTTGAAATGGCAAGACTGGGCCAAGAAATATCTGAAGACAGATTTTTCAAAGGTTTTATGGACTGATGAGATGAGAGTGACTCTTGATGGACCAGATGGATGGACCTGTGGCTGGATCAGTAATGGGCACAGAGCTCCACTTCGACTCAGATGCCAGCAAGGTGGAGGTGATGTACTGGTATGTGCTGGTATTATTGAAGTTGAACTAGTTGGACCTTTTTGGGTTGAAGATGGACTCAAAATCAACTCCCAAACCTACTGCCAGTTTTTAGAAGACACTTTCTTCAAGCAATGGTACAGGAAAAAGTCTGCATCTTTCAAGAAGACCATGATTTTTATGCGGGACAATGCTCTATCACATGCATTGAAATACTCTACTGCATGGCTAACCAGTAAAGACTTTAAAGATGAAAGAATAATGACATGCCCCCCTTTCCTCACCTGACCCTCACCCTATTGAGAACTTGTGGGCTTCATTTAGTTGCATAATAATTCTGCACACTAATAGTTGCCCAATAATTGTGCACACATAGATATTCTCCTAAGAAAGCCATAACCTCACTTTTACTTTCTTAAATATTCAGGTTTGAGGTTTATTAACATTTTGGATTGACCGAGAGCACAGTAGTTGTTCAATAATAAAATTAATCCTCCAAAATACAGCTTGCCTAATAATTGTGCACACAGTGTATATGCTCTTTCATGTAATATAAAGCTGTGGGGGAGCCGAACCAGTGAACCAGTTTAAGTTAATTGGAACCCTTTTATTAAAGATTGCTTTGATAAATAATTTAAGATAAGGATTACTTGGAAGGCAAGCACAGTTCCTGGTGATGTTTCTAAACAGAAGTACTGTACTTAGAGTGGTTTGTGCAGTGCCACTGTGACTGCAAATAGTTAAAATGTGTTCAATTCTCAATATTTCAGAACTGCAACCTGAATCAATTATCCACATACAATGTCTGCAGAGGCTGGTTTCAGGCATTGCATTAAAATGGAGATCACGTGGCGGTTAACTTGAGTTTTTTGACACCCTCTGCAGGAGATCTCTGGTCCAGCTGCACAGCTGGTGAGATGAGAAGGTTTTTGTTTTTGTTTTTAATGACTCAGTTTTGGAGATTACCAGTTTTCAAGCTCTGCATTCCCTGAACCGTTTTATCCCTACTGGCCTGTCTTCAAAACTTACAATTAAATCATTACTCTCAAGAGTGGCTTTCTGTTCTGATACCCAGGCTATGTATTTTTGTGTCTATGTCCCTTTTTTAAGTTGGAGGGCACTGTTTTATTATGCTGCCACACGAACAACAAGAAATTGGTCAAATTGAAGTTTTCGTGGACCACACACACACACACACACACACACACACACACACACACACAGCCACAAGACTTTCGTAATTTTTTTTAAAGCAGTCCAGGTAACTTTCCAGAGAACACGAGTAAGCTAAGGATGCTTTTGAGTTCCTGAATTTCAGCAGCTTGTAATTGTGTTGACCAGAGTAGTCGATGCTCTCCGAAAGTGTTAAGCCATAGTTTGCTTAAATGTGATTTATTAAACCACAGTTGGCTGCCTTTGCACAATATACTGAGCCACAAATCATGGTTTATATTCTAGATCGCACACAATTGTCTAAGCCAGTGTTTTAAGATGTACAGAACTTCAGTTGATAGAATTCCAGGGAATTCTGGGAGTTGAAGTCCATACGTCTGAAAAATGCTGAGGTTGACAAACACTGGTTTAAGCCATCCCAAAGGTGCTTTTTCCAAAAGGCAATGGGATTTTCTTGGGATTTTTTTTTTCCTTTTGAAAATGTTTCGCTTCTCATCCAAGAAGTTCCTTCAGAACTCAACAACTGAAGAAGCTTCTTGGATGAGAAGTGAAACATTTTCAAAAGAAACAAAGCCAAGAAACTCCAGTTGCATTTTGGAAAAAGCATCTTTGGGACAACCATGACCTGGATCAGGAGTCCACAGCCCCTGGGCCGTGGCCCTTTCAGAACTGGGCCGCAGAAGCGGCAGCGAGCGCATGCACAGCTCCACTTATGCACACAGCGAGTGGACGAGCATGCCCATCACTTGTGCAAAGGGAGTGGCACGCACACGCACGCTCCCCTGCCACTCACATGAAACCATCCCCTCTCTCCCCTACCGCCGGTCCGTAAAGCCGGAAAGATTGGAGACCGCTGACCTGGATGATTGAGAATCTCCATAGACACTGGTTTAAGCCAAACGCACAGAACTGCTACACTATGGCTTTAGCTTGTTGAATGAATCCAGGGATGGGATGAGTCTCCCTTCTATATACTCCACCACTTGAGTATATCCGTTTTTTGTATTTTACAGGCTTGGTCTTCTGGAGCAGAGCAGCTCAGTTGCCAACCAATAAAACTCTCCTTTCAGGATTGTGGCCAGTAACCTGAAGATTCCATCAAGCTCCACCCCCTTGTCCGCCATGTTCCATCAAGCCCCGCCCCCTGTCTAGAGTGGGTGAGGACTTTTTGCATTCAAAGCTGGTAACCATAGAAGCACCACTGTGTGACCAGGTCCTATTGTAGGTCTCTGGGTTCTCCTTATGGTCAGGAGCTGTCCACTTAACATGTGATGTTCACAGGTGCTGATGAGAAATACTCAATCCGGCTTATGTGTTAAGTCTAGAAGGAAATGAACTAGATACAGGGGTGTCAAACTTGCGTTGTCACGTCGTTGTCATGTGACGTATCGTGGCTTCCCCCCTTCGCTAAACCAGGGGTGGGCGTGGCCAGTGTGTGATGCATCCAGCCCACAGCCGGCAAGTTTGACACCCCTGAACTAGAAGGATAATGTGAGGTGAAGAAAATGGGGGAGGTCAGCTTCTGTATGCTATATTAAATTAGTTTTGGGGGGGAGATAATTTGGGAAAATAAAGGGAGATCTGAAGGAGATGTTGGCACCAGCATCCATAGGGGGCTTAAAAGAGACAAGATGGTACTTTAGGTTGATGTAATACTCAGTGTATATAAGAGGGAAAGGCCTTCCATTGCAATGCTACAACTACCATCTTGTCTTTTTTTTTTTTTAACCCTCACAGATGCCTCTGAATATTGAGCTTTATAAAGGGCAAAGGACTAGGGTAAGGAGAATATGGCTAGAAGTAGGACTGTGAGAAACAGCTGGGGTTGAACTGTTTTGAATTCAAAATATCCTGCTTCTAGTGTGTGTGAAACTCTGTTTCGGATGCAAAACAGTATTTTCAGCATAAACGCTTCGGTCTTGAAACCTGTTTCACACTCAAGTGGTTCATACCCTCAAAATGAGATGTTTCAGATTCGAAACTCATAATCTTTTGCACCTTAATAATTAGGAGCTTTTTCTAATCTTTTCATTTAAAATCATTTTCTTTCTTAATTCTAAACAATCAAATACCTGAAAGAATGCTAAATAAGGTTCTTATATAAAAGTCCTAGTTTCCCCGAGGTTATAGTCATGAGTTTGTGAGGTAAAGAAATTGGGCAACTCAAGCTTTTTAAAAAAACGAGGTTTTTTGATCATGATTTTTGCAGAGCCAAAGAAAAAGAACTCAAAGCTAATGAAGAATTAAAAGAGAAAGAATCAAGGCAAAAAAAAAAAAGAAGCTTTTTTTAAAAAAAAGCTAGATGCTAACTGGGATATAGGTGCACAAAGGTGAACATTTTATGCATCGCTTTACAATATTTCTGTCCAAAATTACAAAGCTAATGGGGATTTTTTTTTAAAAAAAAACACCCCACTTTCTTACGATGTTAAGAAATTACACGTAGGTATCCATAAGTTATCAAGAATTGAATGTCACTTGAGGGACACTTTACTTTTTTTAAAATGGGCATTATCTCTGAAGAAGTTAATATATATATAATAATATATACTTTACCTCTCTCCAACTGATTCTAGAAATGTTACATTTTATTTTAGTGAACTGTTTTGCTTACCCTTGAGGTAAATTCTTGATAATTACTGAAACAGATTCAGAGCAGATATCTGCCATAAAGCATTCTAACCAGATCCATATTCTTTAAAACTGTGAAGAATATAGGAAAATATTCGTATTTTTTTTTTTAAAAAACTGCAAATATATACTGTAGGTCACTGCTTTGTAGCCCTGCCTGAATCTTCCTAGGAAGAGCACTGCACAGTTGGAGAACCATGAGGAAAAAAGGGCTTTCTTTAGTCAAATTAATTTAGAGGGACATCTTTTGCATGCGTGCGGGTTATTGACGCTGAAGCCCTGAATACAGGTAGTCCTCCACTTATGACCAAAATTGAGCCCCAAATTTCCATCGCTAAGTGAGACAGTTAAGTAAATTTTGCCCCGTTTAACACCTTTTTTTGTCCCAGTTGTTGTGAATCAGTGCAGTTGTGAAGATAGTGACATGGTTGTTAATAAGTGAATCAGGATTCCCCATTGACTTTGCTTGTCAGAAGGTCGCAAAGGGGGATCACATGACCCTGGGACATTGCAATTGTCTGAAACATGAGTCAGTTGCCAAGTGTTTGACTATTAAATCATGTGACCTTGGGGATGCTGCAATGGTCGTAAGTGTGGAAAACGGTCATGAGTTGCTTTTTTCAGTGCTGTTGTAACTTCGAACGGTCACTAAATGAACCGTTGTAACTCGAGGACTACCTGTAGTCTCAGCTGATAGTGAGGCTACCATTCCATTCATCTAATTGGAATTAATTTTTAGAATGCCACGTTTGCATGTACAGAAGATTCACACTATGATGGAGTCTTGTGTTGCCACAAACTGTGACGCGGGGACATGTGTGTGATGTGGCAAAGCACACACTAGGAAAGGGGTGGGCTTTGCCACACATTGACATGCTACTTTTGTTACTTTGACTCTCCTTCTCGCCCAGATGTTGCTGTTTCTGGAGTTTTTTAATCCCCTAAAAATACAGGTAGTCCTTGCTTAACGGCTGCTCTGCTTAGCAACTATTTGAAATTATGACAGTGCCAGAAAGATAAAGGTTGTGGTCATTCCTTGCACTTAACATGTCACATGATCATCATTTGGGCGCTTTGCATCTGGACCTCGGCATCCCACATATGATCACCATTTTTGAACTTCACTGCTGGCTTCCAATAAGCAGAGTCAGTGGAGAAGCTGGCAGTAAAATCACAAGTTGCAGTCACATGATGTCTTGCATAACGACTGCAGGTGACTTGCTTAATAACCACAGCAGACGTGAGGTCTTAAGTCCAGCATCATCATATGACATCTCGCTTTTTGACTACCTCGCTTAGCGATGGTCCCAATTTTGCTTGCTAGGCAAGGACTGCCTGTATGAATTAAAAGTATTTATAATATTTTTTCCTTGGGGAAAAAGTTTTGTTTTTAACCGCTTCTGATGTGATTATATTGCTTGGAATGGTTGTATTTCTCTTGCATTAATAAATTATCTTCTATATCTGGTTTTGGAGGGAATCTTTGATTTAAAAAACCCCACATATATAATCCATGGATGTTTCTCCTGTTTCTTCCTCTTTCCTATCCCATAAGTCAGGGGTGTCAAACTCAAGGCCCGTGGGCCGGATCCAGCCTGCGGGGTGCTTAAATCTGGCCCGCAGGGCCAGCCTGGAAATAGCAAAGGACCAGCCCGTGGTGCCTCTGGCAGCCAAAATGGGGCATGGGGGGGCCGTGCGTAGCCCCCCGCGCCGCGTTTTTGGCCTGGACGGCCTCCTGCAGCACTGCCCACCAAAACGGCCTGCGGGAGGCCCGCATGTAGCCCCCTTGCGCTCTGTTTTGGCTGGCAAAGTGCTGCAGGCAGTGGTGGGATTCAATTTTTTTTACTACTGGTTCTGTGGGCGTGGCTTGGTGGTCATGTGACTGGGCGTGGCCAGGGGGTGTGACAGCCAGCACTTGGCTTCCTGCACCCCCCTGGGAGCAAAATGGGCCACGGGGGGGGGGCAAAGGACCAGCCTGTGGTGCCTCTGCTGGCCGAAAACGTTTTTGGCCCATTTTCGGTTAGCAGAGTGCTGCAGGAGGCCATGGAGGGCAAAAATGAGGGGTGGGGGAGCCGCACATGGCCCACCCCGTGCCCCGTTTTGGCCGGTAAAGTGCTGCAGGAGGCCGTTCAGGCCGAAAACAGGGCAGGGTGCTGCAGGAGGCGTTTGTCCCATCTCCCCCCCCCTCCACCCCACCCGGCCCTTGGAGAAGAACTACAATGCTGATCCAGCCCTGAAAGAAATCCAGTTTGACACCCCTGCCATAAGTGAAGATGCCTAAAGAGGTGGAGACAGGCTTATATAATTGATTTCCCACCCCTTCCCCAATACCTGCATCTCTGTAAAGAATCACCATCACTTGGAACTGCAAAATAAGTTTTAAAAGTGAAGCAATTCTGCATTTTCATCAATTACATGCTTCTTTTTGATGGCAGCAGCTATGTTATGGAATAAACTTAATTGGAAATTAGAAAATCAGCTAATTTGGAGGGTTTTGGTGAATGAAGGCATCCCCAGGATTGTTCATTGTGATTATTGATTTTTTTTTCGGTATTACTGATTTTGCTAGTTTTAGTTGCAGCTGCTTCAATTCACACGCTTTGCTTCGTGTTGCTCTTCTTATAAACTGCAGAGAATCTGTTTTGATTATAGTGGGTGTAAAATAAATAATACAGATAGTCCTTGACTTACGACCCTAACAGGGCCTGTTCGTTATGGTCCTAAACTGTGAAGCGGGTCACCCATGGGAAGGACCCAATTTTACTACCTTTGTTGCAGTGGTTGTTAAGTGAACACCACAGTTGTTCAATGAACCCATTGTTCGCTTTGGGAAGTTTTTTTTTCTGAAAACCGGAAGTAAACGTTAGTTTGCAAGCTAAAATGTTGTAAATCGTGATCATGCGACCACAGGATGTGGCAAATGTCTGTAAATGCGGACTGATTGTCCACTCCCTGATATTTGGTCATGTAACCAGGGGGAGGGGCTGGCCATGAGAACTTCAGAACCAGGTTGTAAATAGCCCTGGGAAGGTCCGTCATAACTTTGAACAGTTGTTAAGCAACCAGTCGTAAGTCAAGGACTACCTGTACTACGTGGATGTGCAAATCTTGACAAATAATTCTGGCTAAACCTTTCCTTAATGCTAGTTTGGTGTAATGGTTAAAGGCACCAGGCTAGAAATTGGGATACGGCGAGTTCAATTCTGCCTTAGGCAAAAAGCCAATTGGGTGACCTTCAGCCAGGCACACTCTCTCAGCCCTAGGAATCAGGCAATGGCAAACCACTTCTGAAGACGTTGCCAAGAAAACTGTGGGAGCCATATTCCCACACTTCCCTGGAATCAAGGCTGATTCAAAGGCATAACCAACCCCTCCCCAAACCCAAACTCTATTCCTCAATGAGGAATTATGTTACTATACCTTAAACTACCTTTTAACATTTAGGGAATCTCAAATCACTGGGATTTCAGTTGTAAATCCCGCAAATGATAGAAGTTTCCCACTTCATCTGTTACTCTATGAACCAAAATCAGCTGCTTCGTTGACTTTAGGGGAACATAAAAAAGGAAACTCCGCAGCACTCATACAAAAAGGAATTAAACTTGATTGGGAAACAGCACTTCAAAGCAGAATTAGCCAGGGAAGTGATTTTTATAATGATGACTTGTATTCATGTTCTAATAAGAAAACTGATGGGGATCTGAAGATATTCTTACGTACTATATTCAGTAATACAGAATGTTTTGTTTTAAAGTAGACCTGGAAGTAATGAAGCCTTTAATAGAAGACCAGAGTTCAGACGATGAATATGAGAATGAATCAGATTTACTGCCGGCAGAGAAGAAATATCAGCTTGATCAGGAGGGCATTACGTATGTACTCCATTCCCATGTATTTACAATAACCTCTCGGCCCTTTCAAGACTTCTATAAGACTAGATGATTCACACCCACACACCCACACCTGATATTTTGTGTTTTTCTTTACATTTTCAGATTTGTTCAAACGCTCACTCACATCCTTAAAGGAAACATTGGGACAGGACTTCTGAGCCTCCCTCTTGCAGTAAAAAATGCAGGCATTCTGGTAAGTTTTAGTCAGATCCCAGCTATAGAGGACAATAAGCTGTTGAGAGTTGACTGTTGAGGCCTGCCACAAAATGGCCAGGTTCGCATAACGCATGAGGCAGTGGTGGGAGATTCAGCATATTAAGAGCCGTGGTGGCGCAGTGATTAGAATGCAGTACTGCAGGCTACTTCTGCTGACTGCTGGCTGCCTGCAATTTGCCAGTTTGATTCTCACCGGCTCAAGGTCGACTCAGCCTTCCATCCTTCCGAGGTGGGTAAAATGACCCAGATTGTTGGGGGCAATATGCTGACTCTGTAAACTGCTTAGAGAGGGCTGTAAAGCACTGTGAAGCGGTATATACCCTGTTTCCCCCAAAATAAGACATCCCCTGATAATAAGCCCAATCGGGCTTTTGAGTGCATGGCAATAAGGCCAAGCGCTTATTTCAGGGTTCAAAAAAAATATAAGACAGAGTCTTATTTTCGGGGAAACACTGTAAGTCTAAGTGCTATTGCTATATTGTGAGTACCCGGCCAGGATCTTTCTATATTCTGTGAACCAGGCCATTATATGAAATCAGAATATGATTTTATTTATTTCATTGGGGGGTAGATCATTATGGGAAAATAGTATTTATTTATTCAATAAATATTTATTCATAAGGCTGCCTTTCTAATCAGTGAAACTCTGGATGGTGAAAACAGAGCACATATTGTAATCCAAATCAATTAAAATTCTAAGTTGAGCCCTGTAAAGATTCTCATTGTCACCATATCACCCACCCACACCCAATGGTGATTTGTAAGTTGAGGACTACCTGTGTTGCAGGCTAATTCTGCCCACAGTCTTGAGTTCGATCCTGATCGGCTCAAGGTTGACTCAGCCTTCCATCCTTCTGAGGTGGGTAAAATGAGGACCCAGATTGTTGCAGGGTAATCTGATATTGTAAACCGCCCAGAGAATGCTGTAAAGCACTATGAGACAATATGTAAGTCTAAATGCTATTGCGAAATGCTAACATGCAAATGACATAAATCACTGTTGGTCTGTTGTGTGCAAAGTCCTTTATTTTGAGGTCCAGAATCAAGACTTCACTGTCATTTGAGATGCCACATAGCGGCCAAGCTTGAAACTTGTTTTCTTGGTGTATTTGACACTAGAACTGCAAAATGCATCAAATGTTATAGTCACTCAGCAAGACGGAGGTGGAATTGGGGACAAGTTTTATAGTTTACTTATTCCCATCCTGAATTGGAATGACATGCAAACATTTAAATATATAAATCCAAAGCTTTTGTATTTTTAGGAGCCTAGCAGAGATGGATATTCTTTCCGATACTTTGCAAATCTTCCAGATCTGTTTTCTGCTCATCACTGCAGAAAGGGGAGGCACATTACTCTTTGTAAATTGGTTGCTAATCTTTGTTCCTTCTCCCATGCAGCTTGGACCAATCAGTCTTCTTTGCATTGGAATTATATCAGTTCACTGCATGCACATTTTGGTACGATGCAGCCAGTATCTATCTGTCAGGTTAGTATGTAGCTAGCTTATTTTGTCGATGTCGCTTCTGCCCTGGAAATCAACCCGCCAAATATTATCAGCCTATATTTCTATGTAGGACATCAAGTTTAGGGATAGACCCTTTCTTTGCAGCCACTATGGGGGGGGGGGGAAAGGCTATTAGCAGGTTAGATTTGTGGGTTTGTTTTGTTTTATATTGTATTGCTTTGCTCTGTACCATGTGGATTAATGGAGTCAGGGTGCCTGCCATATTTCTGTGCTGGTTGTAGGAGAGGAAAAAAAAATTCCCTCTGGGATTTGCTCATATAGAAACCAAGCAGGCTGGCAGAAGGAATTCAGAAGTCTGTTCCCTTCCCTCCAGTCTGTTCACTTGCATGGAATTCCTGGTCACCGTCTGTTTGATTACCTTGGTAAATTTGAGTATTATATCCTTTATGTTTTTCTGGACTTCGTTTTTTTTTCTTTTTCTATCAAACTATGTCTACTCTCGGGAAGATGCTTGCATTTTCTTGAGCACTTTAATAATGGCTTAACTTTATCCATCGTCCACGACTCTCTTTCTCTTAATGGATTGGAAGAGGTCATCTGGCAGCCTGGGGTGAGGTATCATCAATATGCTAATGATACCTGTTTATATAACTCCATCCATTGCATGGAGATCTGGAAGGGGAGAAACAGGCAGGCCGAATTCTACCAGGTAATTATGGATTCAGAAGCTAGTTGAGCCCAGACGTAGATAGATAGATAGATAGATAGATAGATAGATAGATAGATAGATAGATAGATAGATAGATAGATAGATGATAGATAGATAATCTATCTGATAGATTGATAGATAATCTCAGATAGATGGATGGATGGATGGATGGATGGATGGATAGATAGATGATAGATAGATATAGATAGAAAGATAGAAAGATAGATAGATGATAAATAGATAGATGGATAGATAGATAGATGATGATAGATAGATAGATAGATAGATAGATAGATAGATAGATGATAGATAGATAGATAGATAGATAGATAGATGATAGAAAGAAAAAGAAAGAAAGAAAGATAGATAATCATCTATCTGTCTGTCTATCTATCTATCTATCTATCTATCTATCTATCTATCTATCTATCTATCTATCTATCTATCTATCTATCTATCTATCTATCTATCTATCTATCAATCATCTATCTATTTATCTATCTATTTGAGATTATCTATCATCTACCTATCTCTATATAGAATAATAATCTATGCCAGTGTTTCTCAACCTTGGCAACTTCAAGACATCTGGACTTCAACTCCCAGAATTCCCCAGCCAGCATGCTTTAAATGACCATCGTGACTGATGGCTGACCTTGTGGGCTCAATTACTGTTGGAAGTCAAAGGCTACCTGTACTTTCGTTCAATGTTTCTCCACCTTGGCGACTTGAAGACATCTGGACGTCAACTCTACCTATCCTATTTTTGAAATGTCCATCTCCCTCAAAGAGGGAGCGATTATCCTCCTGGATGGCATAGTTCTTCTCCAGGTAGAGCTGACTTGCAACCTGGAGGTCCTTCTGCACTTAAGGCTCCTGCAAAACAATAGATGGAAAGCCACAGCCAAGAGACCCTTTGTGTAATTTCACCTTGTGTGCCAGTACCAGACATCCTTGGATCAAGAGATTTTTACTCATACCTTGTAACTTTACATCTGTATTACTGAAACTTGGTAAACAAGGGGCAGCCCTTGAAGACTATCTGCAACCTATTTCTGGGACTGTCTGCTCTGCCTTGAATAAGGTCTGGGAGGGGTCTTGCTGGGGAATGCTCTGTTCAGAGACTTTCCCAGTGATGCCCCCTCCCCCTCTTGGTACCGCTTATTCCTGAGTAGCCAGACTTCTCTCTCTTACTACATTTTTGTTTTTAATCTTTTTAGATCAATTCTGTGATCTAAGTTGTTTGTTTGCTGCAACAAACAAACAACTTTTTTTTTTCAATTGGAGGAGAAATAATTACTTTTCTTGTTCCTGATAGATTGAAAATACCTTTCTTAGGGTATAGCGACACCGTTAGCCATGCCATGGAAACGTGTCCCTTTCACTTATTACAGAAACGATCATCATGGGGAAGGTAAGAACTGTTTTTGCATGGACTCGCTTATTTTTTAATGCGGAGAATTATGCAGCCTTCGGGTTCCGCAATAACAGAGCAGAATGGGTAGGTCTGATCAGAAAAATCCCCCAGTCTCTGTCTGAAAAGGAAAATCCCTGATACGTTGCCATGATCAGAATGATCTATTATGCCCTCTTAGAAGGCCCAAGGGCTGCAGTTCTTAACACAAGTGGACAATGTCATGTTGGGAAGTTGGACCATATATATTCTCCTTTCCCTACCCCTGTTCTGTAGCTTTTCTCTGTTACCAAACTTCTCTGCAGCCCTTGAGGCTAGACATATAAACACAAAATGCCACCTGAAAACAGTTGCTATGTTCTGGTTGTGTAGTGGCTGAATAAACTTGATTTATTGAGCCAAGTATGGCCTATGGCTGTATATAAAACCCAATCAGTAAGTTATGAATTCAAACTGACTAAGAACCAGCAGAAGTGATGTGACCCTTAGAAGCATTGCCAGTTAGATCTATTTAATCTGCCTTAATCATCACATGGTGTATCTTTGGAATGTGAGGGAAAGGGAAGACCAGACATTATTTGGCTTAGTTTAATCCTGGCTTGTTGTTTGAGTTTGTGGATTAAAGAAGCATGAATCTCGCCACTTCTGTACTAATAGTTCACAAATCAAAAATTACATATCACGGCGAGCCAAAATTAAGTTGATCATATACATGGTGGCTTAGCATAGAGTGGGAAACCCACAAGCCATGTTCAGCATCCCATTGCCCCATTGCATCTCCCAAGAATTATGCCAAGGATGAAAATCTGTTTTGCTACTTAAATCATCTCAATCTTGCAAAGTTTTGGCTCTGTCCACCCTAGTGAAATTATGGTGGACAACCAATTAAATATGAGCCAACAGTGTGCGCGGCAGCCAAAAAAGCCAATGCAATTCTAAGTTGCATTAACAGAGGGATACAATCAGGATCAAGTGAGGTACTAATACCACTCTATAAAGCCTTAGTAAGACCACACCTAGAATACTGCATCCAGGTTTGGTCACCACACTATAAAAAAAGATGTTGAGACTCTAGAAAAAGTGCAGAGAAGAGCAACCAAGATGATCAGGGGACTGGAGGCTAAAACATATGAAGGACGGTTACAGGAACTGGGCATGGCTAGTCTAGTGAAGAGAAGGATCAGGGGAGACATCATAGCAGTCTTTCAATATTTGAGGGGCTGCCACAGAGAGAAAGGAATCAAGACAGGAGAGAAATTCTGCATG
>QLTV01002580.1:2121677-2133311 GCA_003457575.1 Thermophis baileyi
CAACTTAGATGAAAAACTTATAAAATTTGCCAATAAACAAAATTGATGAGATAACCAATACCCCAGAAGATAGAAATTATCTTACTAGGATAGAAAAAATGGACATATAAAAGACTTGTATTGCTAAGAACAATATAGATCAGTTTGGACATACTTTGGTCTATATGCCTAAACAAATACACTGTTTTATGCAAACTGGTGTGAGAGTATTTCTCCTATGGATAAAATGAATAGGCGTTATCAAAACAAGGAACAAGTGCAGACCAGCCTGCCTTCACAAAAATGGCAAGCCTCCTCTTTGCTATGGAATTCTTTATAGTCCCGTCTTTATTCTCTCTGATAATTTTGTACATTCAATTATAAATATAACTTTTTTGAAATGCGTTTTTCTGGATTTTTGTTGTTGTTATTCTGTCTCTCACTGTTAAAATAAACCTACCATTAAAATTACAGATTGATCATTTCTTTGTCAGTGGGAAAATGTACAAAATCAGCAGGGGATCAAATACTTTTTCCCATCACTGTATATATTGTCAGGTGTTTCTTTTTTCATGGTGTAATGGGATATTGGGGGGGGGGCAGATATTTCTTATTGTTGTGTGCCACCCAGAAATAAAATAAAATAAAATAAATAAATAAATAAAATAAAATAAAATAAAATAAAATAAAATAATAAAATAATAATAAAATAAAATAATAAAATAAATAAAATAAAATAATAAAATAAAATAATAAAATAAAATAAAATAAAATAAAATCGGCGCTTCTTGCTGGCAGGTTGGCTTTTACCCTGACCTTCTGTTAGGTCTAACAATGCAAAATCCTGGCTAATAATGTTTACTATTCCATTGTAATGAAAAACAGTGGGATCCTGAAGAGCCTTAATAGCATATAGTGCCTGCCAAATGATACCAGATGCTTATGCAATAAAATATTTCCCACGCTCAAATAGTTGTTCAGATTACTTCAGGTAATTATTAGGGAGACCCCGTGGAGCAACCCTATTATCCCTGTGGTTTAATAGAGAATAGATTGAATGGTCTAAAATGTTTTCTTTTCTTTTCTTTTTTGGTGGGATGATTAACATTGGACAAAACTGCAGGAGATTTTGAATTGGATGTCTTATTCCTAGCAGTCATGTCTGTTCCTACGGGCTAGTATTATCTTTTTTTTCTAGCTTGGAGGAAGGTCTTAAAGCAAATTGCAATTTGAAGCCAACCCCCCCCCCTTTTTAATGAAATGTAAGACAGTTTACAGTGTTCATACTTCTTCTTGTGTTAATCTTGGATTTTATTATGGGAGAATGGAAATACTACTGAAACTCCTGTCTGAGGGTGGAGGTTTGTTCTCCGAGCTTGTGGGTTGGTTTCTGAATGTTTCATTACCAGGCTAGGTAACATCTTCAGTGGAGTTTAGGGGATGTCAATGTCTGTCAAGCCTCCGGCGGAGCCTGAATCGGCGGAGGAAAACGAGCTAGAACTGGAGCAGACAGAGATCGAGGGAGAGGCTTCGTTGGCTTGGGAGGAAAATGAGGAGGAGCATGCCCAGTCAGGCCAGGGCCTTTCAGAATTGGGATGGCTTGTAGGCAGGGAGGAAGGGGGGCAGGATGACCAGGAGAAGCTAAGCAGTGAACAAGAGAGACAGAGCTCAGGTGATGAGCAAGGACCACCCCCTCCTGATCCTCGAGCATGGAGAGTGGAGAGTAGGCGAGAACAGCGCAGACAGACCCAACTACTCAGGGGGAGAGCGCCCTGCCCCTCTTCACAAGGCACACCTGGGGACTGAGCCTTAAGGAGTCGCTGTGGGGATGGGCATTTGTCGGGAACAAACACTGAATTCCTGGAATGTGTGATCACTTTGCTCTGGGACTTGTCAGAAACATGGGAGCGTTTGGGGAAATTTGGAACAATAAAGGGGCGGTTTGAACTGCCACCTGCCTGTGTTATCTCTGTGCCGTGCCCTGGGTCATCACAGTGTCAGTGTTCTTCTGTTTATAAGAGCTTCAGGTGTGCATGTGTCAAGTAAGGGTCTTGTGATGGGTCTTGTGATGAGATTATCTTAGGTCAGGGTCATTGGGAGGTGAACTGCTGGTGGTGGGTTTGCGTGGGTTTGTTGAGGGTCAGTGCTGTCTCTGGTTGGCTATGTGGTTGATTTGGATTCTGAGGTTGTAGGTCAATGTGTCTCTACCCACACTGACACCAAACAGCACCAGTTCGATTGGAGCAACAGAGTGATGAAATCCAATTTTTTTTACTACTGGTTCTGTGGGCGTGGCTTGGTGGGTATGGTGTGGCTTGGTGGGCGTGGCAGGGGAAGGATACTGCAAAATCCCCATTCCCTCCCCACTCCTGGGGGAAGGATACTGCAAAATCTCCATTCCCTCCCCACTCCTGGGGGAAGGATACTGCAAAATCCCCATTCCCTCCCCACTCCTGGGGGAAGGATACTGCAAAATCCCCATTCCCTCCCCACTCCTGGGGGAAGGATATTGCAAAATCCCCATTCCCACACCACTCTGGGGCCAGCCAGAGGTGGTATTTGCCGGTTCTCTGAACTACTCAAAATTTCCGCTACCGGTTCTCCAGAACCTGTCAGAACCTGCTGGATTTCACCCCTGGAGCAACAACAAAAATCATCGGCCACGCTAGCACCCGCCACACTCGTGTGTTCATCGAAGCCTGGCACTCCACAAGCAATTCCATCAACAGAAACATTGGCCTACTACCAGCCTACGAACCCCTCAGAATCCAAATCAAAGCATGGCTGCAAAACTTTTTTTTATACCATCATCACTTCATATGGTCGTTAAGCGAGTCAGTCGTAAAATGAGGACTTCCTGTAGTGCTAATCTCTCTGTCTCTCTCTTTCTCTTTGCTTAATTTATGGCAGGTTTGTGAAGGATACACTCAAACGAAATCGTATGCTACGAATACCACGGGAACCGCTGGCCCCTCAGAGAGAAGGACCTTCGATCTGAGATTATACATGTTATGTTTCCTTCCATTTGTAATCCTCTTGGTTTTCATTCGAGATCTTAGGCATCTGTCTGTGTTCTCATTCCTGGCAAATTTAGCCATGGCTGTCAGCTTGATCATTATTTATCATTATGTTATAGAGGTGAGTAGCAATAGCAGTAGCGCTTAGACCTATATACCGCTTCACAGTGCTTTGCAGCCCTCTCTAAGCGGTTTAGAGAGTCAGCCTATGGCCCCCAACAATCTGGGTCCTCATTTTACAAACCTTGGAAGGTTGGAAGGCTGAGTCAACCTTGAGCCGGTCAGGATCGAACTCCAGACTGAGTAGGAAGTATTTCTCCCCTGTTTCGTGTTTCAGTGTCACATTTGGTTGTGTTCTACCCCGTACACCCTGATCCTTTCTCATGTGAATTTGGTCCTGTGTTTCTGTACCTTCACGCAAGCGCCAAGGGTGGTTGAAACTCTCTCACTGGAGAAGAAAACAAGGATAAACAACTCCCGTACAGGTAGTCCTCGACTTATGCCACAAGTGAGGCTAAGTGAGACGTCTGTCAAGTGACTTACGCTTGTTCAGTGAATCACTGCAGTTGTTAAATAAGTAACCCCGTTGTTAAGTGAATCTGGCTTTCCCCATTGACTTTGTTTGTCAGAAGGTCGCAAAAGGGGATCACATGACCCCGGGACATTGCCACGGTCACAAATGTGAGTTTGCTCCCAAGCATTTAAATTTTGATCGTATGACTATGGGATGTTGCAATGGTCGTAAGTGTGAAAAGCGGTCATAAGTCACTTTGATCAGTGCTGTTGTAACTTCGAACAGTCACTAAAGGAACTGTTGTAAGTCGAGGACTACCTGTATGGAATTTTTAAAGGAAACTGATTTGAGCCTTTCTGATTTAGTGGCCGCAACAGCAGAATTTCCCCCCCCCCAAAGAAAACAACTTGACTCTGATCTTGAAATCATGAGGAATTGAGCTAGGCTTGAGGCCTTAAGATCATATCTCATCCTACCCAAGTAGAATACCACTTTGCTTTTGACAATTGTAAAAAACAAGATATGCTACTAATATCAATCAGTCAATCAATCAATCAATCAATCAATCAATCAATCAGAATAGAGCTGGAAGGGACCTTGGAGGTCTTCTAGTCCAACCCCCTGCTCAAACAAGAGATTCTATATCACTTCAATCTCCAGTGATGAAGCACCCACAACTTCTGGAGGCAAACCGTTCCACTGGTTAATTGTCCTCACTGTCAGGAAGTTTATAATCAACTCCTTTTAACAACCCCATTATCCCTTGCGGGGTGGAGTCTCGGCAACTGAACGGAGCTGAGTGCTTACTGGCCGGATGCCCTTCCTGTCACCAATGCGGAGTTATATTCAGCAGATATATTCACAACGTGGCCAGCGAGAGAAATATCTGCCTCTACCTAGGATCCAACTCACAGCCTCCTGATTGTGAGGCGAGGGCTCCACCTCTAGGCTACCGCACCACTCATCAGGAAGTTTATAATGAATGAAGAATATCCTTCATTGGATATGATTTTGGTCATGTCGGTAGGCATTAGGTGGGCTACTTTAGCTTCTTTGAAAAAAAACTGCTGCTCTTGAAACTGTTGTAAAGTTTGGTTTAGCTACAGATCTCCACTCTTTGATTTCTCTCCCCAGGGTTTATCTGAACCTCGAAAACTGATCCTGGTGGCTGGTTGGAGCAGGTATCCCCTTTTCTTTGGCACAGCTATTTTTGCATTTGAAGGAATAGGAGTGGTGAGTATTTACGTTGGAGTTAAGAACCTGCCGAAATCCCTTTAAATTCAAACATGTTTTTCTCTTCCCTTTATTGCTCTACTCTGCAATAAAATTGCATTCTGTAAACATGCGATTCCCAATTTTAGGGCTATCCCGAGGAAAGTGATTGGGAAGTCATGTCTCTATGTCATGCATGAAGGGTGGAAAAAAGTTGAACTGGGTGTGTGGTGCACAAAGATTGTTGTGTGTGAGAGAGAGAACAGAAGAAGGGGCATTAAAAGCCAACGTATATTTGATTATACACATATTAACAGCAGCTAGAATTGTATTTGCACAACAGTGGAAAAGTGGAGAGATTCCTAGTGATGAGGTGGTGATAAGGAAAATATTAGAATGTGCAGAAATGAATAGATTGACTTTAGAGATTAAAGAAAAGCAACAAACTGAATATTATGAAATTTGGGAGGTATTTTATAAATGGTTGGAGAATAAAAAGGGGCTTTGGAATTGAAGATTAAAAGTAAAAAGATATATATTAACATAAAGAATAAATAAAGCAATTGATAAGGAAAAAAATATCACTACTTGCACTCTCAAGGGGCGTTCATGAGAAATGGTGAAAAAAAGTTTGAGATGCTAGCCGCAGCAATAAGATTAAAGCTCTACTTTTTTTTGATATGTTTTGTGAGAATGAGTGGATAGAAATCTGTGCAACTTGCAGGAGCCAAGAGTCAGTTTGCTTGTAAGATCCCCCTTCTAAAGACTAGCAGAATCATCATGAACTGTCTTAAGCAGTAGATGATGATCCAATCATTGCAAAAATTGCCGCTATTTATATGTGGAACTTTCATGGTTGGCTTGATTGCGTTTATTTTTAATTTCATTACTGTAAATTGCCAAAGTTGTTTGAGCTAGGCAACAGTAAATATTTGCGGAAGCGAATTGATGAAATAAAGAGAAGTTGTGTTTTATGCGTATAAATCATAGACAACACTTTATTTTCTTCTTTAGCTCGGGACATAAAGCCCGGCTTATGCAGCAGTGATGGCTAATTTTGCTTCAGGAACTTGTGGAAGGGCAAGTCAGATTGGTAATCTTTGATTTGGTCTGTCTGTGGAGATTCTCAGTCGTTCAGGTCGTCCCAAAGGTGCTTTTTTTTCAAGAGGCAACTGGACTTTCTGGTTTTTCTTTGAAGACGTTTCGCTTCTCATCCAAGAAGCTTCTTCAGCTCTGACTGGATGATGATTGAATCTTTNGAAGATAGACAGTCCTTTCTGTCCTACAACACAGTCCTTTCAACAGTTCCAAGAAGGCTCCACACCCATTTGCACTACTCAGGTGATCCTGACGACACAGATAAACCTCCAGGTGGCCTCAACAATTCTCTAAAAGAATGCAAATGACCAGCTGTCTGCAAGGAGTATAAATCCTTCCGTTCCCCACCATCCAGTCAGAGCTGAAGAAACTTCTTGGATGAGAAGCGAAATGTCTTCAAAGAAAAACCAGAAAGTCCAGTTGCCTCTTGAAAAAAGCACCTTTGAGACTTTGTACTTGGTCCTTACTCAAAGGGGTAGATTTTCAGTTTTGTGGCCATTTAGGTTGACTTTGCAACATTTTTTCCCCCTTTCCTGTTTGGGCCACAGTCCTATTATTTCTTGAACATGTGGGTGACATTTTAATGGCTGGAAGCTATTTCATAGCTGAACTTTGGCCTGCAAAATGGATGAAGATAGGTAGCACGTGTGATAAACAGTTGTCCTTTGTGTCCCTGTGTGTATATATTTTTAAAACTCTGATATGCCTCCTAGGGTAACATTATGAGCCCTGCTGGCACAGGGGTTTTAAACTGCAGTATTGCAGGCAAACTCTGCCCACAGCCTGGAGTTCGATCCCATCAAGGTTAACTCAGCCTTCCATCCTTCAGAGGTGGGTAAAATGAGGAGCCATATTGTTGAGGGCAATATGAAAGTAATGCTTACATTATAAACCACCCAGAGAGTTCTGGGAATATAAGATTAAATGCTACTACTATTGCTATTATCATTTTTTCCTGTTTTTTTTAAAGCTCAAAATGTGGTTCCTCTCCGATTTGCGGTGCATCTACAGGTGAAAGTGGTACAGGAACATCACAGTGTGATTGGCAAAGTCACTCATCAACTTTAACTTCTTGCAGCATTTAAATGTTGTAGCAGCAGGTTGTTAATTACTTTGCAGATTTTGACATGAGATTCTAAATACCAGGGATAGAGGTGGGTCGGTCTGCTTGGAAAAATATGAAAAAAATAATGAAGAGGGGAGGAAAAATGAAGCAAAAAGGATATAAATTTTCAGTCATATTGAGAAACAGTTATTAGAAAGATGGGGAACTTTTATTTGTATATTTTACCCTGCTTGATTTATGGGGCTATAGATAGTCAAAAATTTTTTGAATTTCCTAACATACCAGACATTGTGGCGTGTATGTCATTAACGGAGTCAAAATCTAACTTGTCTAGTGAAACAGCTTTATAAGGAAGTTAAGAAAGATTTGGGGAATGGTCTGTCTTGAGGTGCTTCACTCACAAAACATGGACAGACTCAGCCATAGTTTCAACTGTGAAACTGTCAGCATCCTAGACCAAGCTAAATCCAAAAAACACTAGGGAATTCCTGTAAATTTGGCATACAGCTAACTCGGCAATCAACAGACACAAAGAGGTAAACCACATTTACATACCATTCAAAAGAGACAATAGAAAAGCTAAGAAGGAAACAGGACCAGAACATGTCCTTTCCAGTAATGAACACCAGATAAGAAAGGATTAGCACCACACAAACAAACAGAAAATAATACAGGCAGTCCTCGACTTACGACCACAACTGAGCACCCGACATTTCTGTTCTTAAGTGAGACATTCATTAAGTGAGTTTTGCCCCATTTTACGACCTCTCTTGCCACAGTTAAGAAAATCACTGCAGTTAATAAGTTAATAACCTGGTTGTTAAATGAATCTGGCTTCCCCATGGACTTTGCTTGTCAGAAGGTCACAAAAGGTGATCACATGACCTTGGGACAACGGTAAATATGAACCTGTTGCCAAGCATCTGAATTTTGATCACACGATCATGGGGACGCTACAGAGGTCGTAATTGTGAAAAACGGCCATAAGTCACATTTTTCAGTGCCGTTGTAACTTTGAACGGTCACTAAATGAATGGTTGTAAGTCGAGGACTACCTGTAACTAATCAAAGAGCTACCAAGGGGGAAACCATGCCTTCACCGTGCACGTATAGGCAACTCCTGACTTGACTTGTCTCTGGTCTCTTCTTCCTGCTGAGTAAAGCTTTCCAGTATGAAGAACCAATTCTCTTCTCTACTTTGGCAATGACCACAGCATAGAAAGTGGGGAAGTTTATTTATACATGACTAGCTGATAACCCGGCGTTGCCCGGGTATTTATAGATGTGGACAGAGGTGGGTTCCTGCTGGTTCGGACCGGCTCTATAGAACCGGTAGCGGGAATTTCCCCCGTTCACCGAACCGGCAGTGATGGCCGGCTGGACACGCCCCCGGACTGGCTCTCTTGTTTTTTGCTTCTGCGCATGCGCAGAAGCTGGGTTTTTAGCACTGTGCATGCGCCCGCGCGGCATGCAAGGCCCACGCGCCCGCGCGGTGTGTGAGGAAGCGAACCGGCAGTGAGGTAAGCCAGAACCCACCCCTGGACGTGGAAGCCTTTGTCTGACAGGGAGCCATTGAGGGGGCCTTTCTTCCCCCTACTCCCATGCCCATCATCCCTGCCCTCTCCCTTCCCCCACCCATGCGCTCCTCTTTCCTGCCCTTTCTACGATCCTGGCACTTTGCCCGGGTATTTATAGACATGGAAGCATGTGTCTGACAGGGAGCCATTGAGAAGGACCTTTCTTCCCCCTACTCCCATGCCCATCATCTCAGAGTTTGTTGCAAAAAATTAAATCCAGAAAGCACACACAGGCAGACTGATGCAGCAGGATTGATTTAAATAAGAAACTTCTTTATATACAAGAATAACTGATGAGTATTTACAATACCAGTAGCAGAGTTCTTCTTTGTAGCAGCAGTTACAGGCAGGAGAGAACAATTAGTTTCATTTCAGCAGTTCAGAGTGGACTGAGTACAGAGTGGGCTGAGCCACGCCCAGCCTTCTAGCTTCAGTTTCGATTCTCTGCACAGACTCAGGTGTGTTTAGCTCCCATTGGCTGACTTAGTTGCTATGCCTATTCATTGGCTGACCTTGTTACCATTGGCTCTCCCAGTCATGAATATTCTAACAAAACATGGGAAGCAGCCAGTGGCAGAGTACACCCTGGAGTTCCAGCGGTTGGCCAGTTGGCTGGGAGACTGGCCCCAATCGCTTTTGATGGATTACTTCCAAGAAGGGCTGAGCCAAGAGCTGTACTACACCTGCCTGCACACACACACACACACACACACCGAGAGGTGCTAGGGATGTCTTACCCCCCACAGTATTTGTTTCCAGAATAAGTCATCTGTGTACCAAATTTGGTTAAAATTGCTCGAGCCGTTCCAGAGTTATGCTGGAACACACACACACACACACACACACACACACACACACACACACACACACACACACCCACCCATTTATATATATATATAGATTAATAATCCAGCAAGTGCTTTCTCTTTGTTGTCCTCTGGCATCTCCCTCAAGGTTCTTCTCAAATCCCATCAAACCTGTTTTTTCTTCAGAACTCCTTTAGGCTTAGCAAGTACCGAGTCTGTGGACAATTATGGAACGGTGGTTTTATTCACGGAGGCTGGTGTTTTTCCTTCACCACAAATTCATTGGGAGCCATTGGCAATTGAAGACCTGATGCTTATGTGAGATTGTTCTCGCGTTTGAAGAGGTTCAGAATTGTTCAGCTGGTGCAATTACATGCGGGGAATTGGCTGTAACAGTACAATTTCACACTGCGGCTCTCCAAAAATTAATATAATTTAATACGTTCGGTTCTTAAATCTAAAGCGTTTGCTTATTGGTGGGTTTTCCTCCTAGGGTTTGGACTGCTTTTAGAGAAAGTGCCAGCCTCAATTTAAAATTTGCCTTCATGAAACTGTCTTAACCCTGTATAACAATTTTGGGCAGCCTTTTTAGGCAGTGGATAACACTGGCATCTTTTCAGTGTCATTATATAGATAGTTCTTGACTTACGACCACAACTGACTGCAAGTTTTCCGTTGCCAAGCAAAACAGAGTTTTGCCCCATTTTACAATCTTTTTTGCCATAGTTGTTAAGTGAATCACTGCAGTTGTTAAGTGAATCATGCAATCGTTAAGCGAATCTGGCCTCCCCCATTGACTTTGCTTGTTGAAAGCTGGCTGTCTTCTTTTTCACAATCTCTTTGGCTGTGGGGGAGCAATCCATGGTCAACTGGTTGCAATTAATCTATAGGTCCAAGCCCTCAATATAGCACTGATACTGTAGTCAGTTGGCTCGGGTGTCTAGGATACTTTGGAAATAAAGGTAAAAGGTAAAGGTTTCCCTGTCCAGTCATGTCCGAACTCCTTGGGGCAGTGCTCATCTCCATTTCTTGGCTAAGGGAGCCAGCGTTGTCTGAAGATGCTTCCATGGTCATGTGGCCAGCATGGCTATATGGCAAAGGCACACAGAACCCTTTTACCTTCCCACTGAAGTGGTACCTATTAATCTACTCACATTTGCATGCTTTCAAACTGCCAGATGGGCAGGAGCGGAGGCAAGGAACGGGAGCTCACCCCATCGCACGATGCTCAGGGCTCAAACCTGGGCTCTCAGCTTTCCATCTGATAAGCTCAGCATCTTTAACCACTGAGCCATCGCACCCCTCTACTTTGGAAGTCGCTTACATAATTCTCATACACTCAGGTTGTATTATGGTTGTAATTTTTCCAAAGTGTGCAGCTGCTGAGTGGGGGGAAAAGTTGATTTTAATCATCCAGGAATATTTCAGGAAGAAACCATTCAGACATAAAACTCTTCTTCCAGCATTTCAATAGCAAGGCAGGCGGCATATAAATTTAATCAATAAATAAATTAAAATCTCTTATCCTCTTCTCACATATCTATGTCCTCTCTTTTTCAGGTGCTCCCCATCCAGAATAGGATGAAAGAAGTTGACCGCTTCCCGGTGGCGCTCAACGTTGGCATGGGAATTGTGATGGCCTTGTATATTTCATTAGCCACCCTGGGATACGTACGCTTTGGGGACGAAATCAAAGCCAGCATTACTCTCAATCTGCCACAAGATCAATGGTCAGTCGAAGCATGTTAAGACTTGATTCTTTTAGTATCCTTGTAATTACAAAGTATTTTCCATAATCAGTGTGAGTATTCCCAGTAACATCTATCCAGCCCACTAGAGCGGGGAGGCAGGACATGTTACGGGTCTCCTCCATGAAGGAGGTCCATGTGGTGGGACCAAGAAGAAAGGCCTTCTCTCCCCATGGAACATAATTCCTGTGGAGATAGGATTAGCCTCCACCATGATATTATTTCAAAAGGCCCTGAAGACGTGGCTGTGTCAGCAGGGCTGGTGACCCCAGGGTGATACGGAGCACTTCAAGTGGTTTGTCTGATTGTTGCCACCAGGGGTTTGTCTGTGTGTGGGGGGGTTTATTGGGTGTTGTATTTGAGGTTTTATTTCTATAAGCCACCTGGAGTTACTGTGAGTTAGCTGGGTGCCCATATACATTATGATAAGTTATAGTAGGGTAGGGTAGGGTAGGGTGGGGTGGGATAAGGTAGGATAAGGTAAGGTAAGGCATGATAAGATGAGATGATGTGAGAAGAGGGAGAGGAGAGGAGAGAAGAGGAGAAGTGAAAAGAGAAGAGAAGAGAAGAGAGTAGAGGGGGAGGGGAAAGGAGGAGGAGGAGGGGAGGAGAAGAGA
>QLTV01002580.1:2133950-2168039 GCA_003457575.1 Thermophis baileyi
CTCTTCTAGGAGAGAGAGGAGAGAGAGAGAGAGAGAGAGAGAGAGAGAGAGAGAGAGAGAGAGAGAAGGAGGAGGGGGGAGGGGGGAGGGGAGGAGAGGAGAATTGGATGAGCCCACGTGGGCCAGATGTGCTTTCCATGCTTAAATTCAAAGTCACAGTGGCTATGAAGAGAAAAGCAGTGGGAAGATTGTTGGGCATGTTGATTCATAGGCTTTGCAAACATATAGGTAGTCCTCAACCTAGATCACAATTGAGCCCAAAATTTCTGTTGCTAAGCCGAGACAGTTGTTAAGTGAATTTCCCCCCATTTTACAACCTTTTTTGGGGGGGGCCAAAGTCATGAAGTGAATCGCTGCAGTTGTTAAGTTAGTAACACGGTTGTTCACTGAAACTGGCTTCCCTGTTGACTTTGCTTGTCAGAAGTTCGCAAAAAACGATCACATGACCTCGGGACACTGCAAGCATCTGAATTTTGATCCCTTGATCATGGGGATGCTGCAATGATCGTAACTGTAAAAAATAGCCATAGGTCACTTTTTTCAGTGCCATTGTAACTTCGAATGGTCACTAAACAAATGGTTAAGTTGAGCACTACCTGTAAGAGCCTTGCTTAATTGCCCTTTGCGATTCTTACCCATTTGTCTTGGTTGAAACCTCAGTCACCCTAAATTATCTGGGTTTGGCTCTGGACAGATGATGATGACCACATGGAAAGGTCTAGCTAAAGTTCCAAGCCACAATGTGTTTGGCATAAACCCAGAACAAGACACATTTTTGGCTTTGTGTACAGGTGGTCCTCGACTTACAACAGTTCACTTAGTGACCGTTCAAAGTTACGACGACACTGAAAAAAGTGTGACCATTTTTCACAGTTACAACCTTTGTAGCATCCCCATGGCCATGTGATCAAACCTCAGGTTCATACTTAGGACTGTTGCTGTGCCCCAGGGTCATGTCCTGTATCCCAGGGTTCTTACTTATGACCGTTGCTGTGTCCCAGGGTCAAAAAAGTGACTTATGACCATTTTTCACACTTACGATTGTTGCAGCATCCCCAGGGTTACATGATCAAAAATCAGATGCTTGGCAACTGATTCAAATTTATGACGGTTGCAGTGTCCCGGGGTCATGTGATCCGTTGTGCGACCTTCCGACAAGCAAAGTCAGTGGGGAAGCCAGATTCACTTAACAACGGTGTCACTAACTTAACAAGTGCAGCGATTCACTTAACAACTGTGGCAAGAAAGGTCGTAAAATGGGGCAAAACTCACATAACAAATTTCTCACTGTCCAACATAAATGTTGGGCTCAGTTGTGGTCGTAAGTCAAGGAATACCTGCACATCCCTATGGTGAACCGAAGGAGCAAATTATTTGACAGTTCACCAAATGACAATTTGCAACGGTTCCTTTTCTTGGTAGCAGACTGTCTTGGTAATTCATAGGTTTTGTTCAATTACAGGCTGTACCAAATGGTCAAGATCCTTTATTCCTTTGGGATTTTTGTGACCTATTCGATTCAGTTCTACGTTCCAGCGGAGATCATCGTTCCTATTGTAGCAACCAGAGTGCAGCAGAAGCTGAAGCTGATCTCTGAATTGGTTGTGCGAATGCTTCTGGTCTGCTCAACCTGTAAGTACAAAGGGTTAATATGGGTCGTCCCCCCCCCGGGTGTGATGAGCAAAAAGAAAAAAAAAACTATTAATTTTAGAGCTCAAGTCTTCTCCCTTTCTCCATATATGTGTGAATACTCCTAACAAATCAGCCATGTGAACTCTGGCTTCTTGAGGAAGATTCATTAAAGTTTGTCCCAAAGGTGCTTTTTTTCAAGAGGCAACTGGACTTTCTGTTTTTTCTTTGAAGACGTTTCGCTTCTCATCCAAGAAGCTTCTTCAGCTCTGACTGGATGGTGGGGAACGGAAGGATTTATACTCCTTGCAGACAGCTGGTCATTGGCATTCTTTTAGGGAATCGTTGAGGCCACCTGGAGGTTTATCTGAGTCCTCAGGATCACCTGAGCCTTCTTGGAACTATTGAAAGGACTGTGTTGTAGACTGAAGATAAACAGTCCTTTCTGTCCTACAACACAGTCCTTTCAACAGTTCCAAGAAGGCGCCACGCCCATTTGCACTACTCAGGTGACTCTAAACCTCCAGGTGGCCTCAACGACCCTCTGAAAGAATGAAAATTCTATTCTATTCTATTCTATTCTATTCTATTCTATTCTATTCTATTCTATTCTATTCTATTCTATTCTATTCTATCCTATCCTATCCTATCCTATCCTATCCTATCCTATCCTATCCTATCCTATCCTATCCTATCCTATCCTATCCTATCCTATCCTATCCTATCCTAATTCTATTCTATTCTATTCTATTCTATTCTATTCTATTCTATTCTATTCTATTCTATTCTATTCTATTCTATTCTATTCTATTCTATTCTATTTCTATTCCTATCCCTTTCCCTATCCCTCTCCCTATCCCTATCCCTATCCCTATCCCTATCCCTACCCCTACCCCTACCCCTACCCCTACCCCTACTCCTACTCCTACTCCTATTCCATTAAGTGTGTTTATAACTTCTGAAACTACCCCAAATTGTTCCAGAGTTGGACAGTGTAGGAATTCTATCAATAAGCAACATCAACATGCAAGTATATGCACATGTATTCACATGTCCCTTTCCCTTGCTTTCATTTTCACATTCTGAAGCATAAACAGTTATTTAAAAAAACAGGACAACCATGTAAATGGGTGTTTAAAGGGATGGGTGTTTAAAAATGGATGTTTTGCAGATCAAAATTTGTGGTGGTGGGGGGAGGCAAAGGTTTCACAACTAGCTCTCATTCTAAAACCCAAACCTGAATATGTCATGTTAAAAGAAGTTTGTGAGATTTCTTTTTAAAGGTGAAACCAGTGTAAACAAATTTTATTGCATAAGAATCATCTAAGAAAAGAGAAAACTATTGTAAAATAGTTTGCATCTCTTACAACTGTGTGACTTGTGCAGAATTACCAAGGTTGTGAAAGTCATTCATTATTGCTTTTCTCTTGGCAGAATTTTTAATACTAAATTTATTTTTGGCATTCTTTCATTTCCAATTAGCAAATTGCACGGTTGGTGCTGCTAAGGGAAAATGTTATTCAAATCCTATTTAATAGGATTATGCAGTATCCACAGTATATGTATGTAAACCAGCACGTACTAAAGGAACAAAGGAGCCTTTTCCAGGGAACGGATAGCCGATATCAATTCGATTTTCTAAAAATTGGAATAAGAATAGATGGAAAAAAGTCATTCCTGGAATTCTTGAGAAACCACCATAGGTGTAAGTCACTCAACTGTTCTCCAAGTGGTAGTTCTGCAATAAAGGCCATCCTTGGTTTGGAACATCCCAAAGCCATGAAATTAAATATTTTTTTATGGTATGATCCATCACCTTTCTAAAAATTGAACTTAGTGCATAGTGAAAATCCTAAGGTGGGGTCGGCAACCTTAAACACGCAAAGAGCCACTTGGACCCGTTTCCCACAGAAAAAAAACCACATCGGGAGCCACAAAACCTGGGTGGGCATGGCCAACTCGATGTCACTCACTCCCACCCAGTCACATGATCCCCCTAGCCACGCCTACCTAGCCACAAAACCATTCTCTATGTCTCTCTCCCCCTCTCTCCCCCCCCTCTTTCTGTATCTGTGTCTCTTTGGCCGAGCGCGGAGGGCGCGAACTCCAGCCCGAAGCGGCAGTTAGCGAAGGCTGCCTTACGTGCAGTGAAGGCAGGTACAGGGCCGCTTCGCTCCTGCACTCTCCGGCAACCCTTCTCCTCCTCCTCCCCCTCTCGTGACCCCCTAGCTGGCTGTGGCTGAGCCGAGAGCGTGCGCACGCATGGGGAGACCCCCCTCAAGCAAGCGCCAAAGCTCAGGAAAGGCGCGCGCGGGGCGGGCAGCGGCTCGCTTAAGGAGGGTCTCCCCGGGCGTGTGCATGCTCCCGGCTCAGCCACAGCCAGCCAGGGCATCACAAGAGGGGGAGGAGGAGGGTCACCGGAGAGTGCAGGAGCGAAGCGGCCCTGTACCTGCCTTCGTTGCACATAAGGCAGCCTTCGCTTCCTGCCGCTTCGGGCTGGAGTTCGCGCCCTCCGCGCTCGGCTGAAGAGCTGCTGGGGGTGGGGGATGACACGGCAAGGCGATGGCCAGAGCATTAGTGCAGGAGAGAAGCCGCATCCTGTTGCGTCCTGTTAAGACCCTCCTTAAGCGAGCGGCTGCCCACCCCGCGCACACCTTTCCTGAGCTTTGGCGCTTGTTTGAGGAGGTGTCCCAGCGCATGCACATGCGCCCGGCTCAGCCACAGCCAGCCAGAGGGTCACGAGAGGAGGAAGGGGGAGGAGAGTGCAGGAGCGAAGCGGCCCTGTACCTGCCTTCATGCCACATTTGCGCGTAAGGCAGCCTTCGCTTCCTGCCGCTTTGGGCTGGAGTCCAAAAAAGAAATAAGAGGGGCAAAGGGCGGGGCCAACCCGTTAAGGGGCAGGGAACCACGGCAGAGGGCCCAAAGAGCCGCATGCGGCTCCAGAGCCGCGGGTTGCCGACCCCTGTCCTAAGGGGACCATAGAGAAGCTCGCACTCAAATGAAGCCATCCAACTTTGATTTGCATGTAATCCAAATGTAGTGATGTAAATGAAGAGCGTGCATTTGGAATGTGCAGTGAGAAATTCATATAGTTCTCACACTGGCAAGGATGCCTGCTTTTGCCCAAAAGAGCATTCTTTGTGAGATCGTAGTCAACTAACATGGCAGAATGACCTGGATTCTTGAGTTGTCCGGATTACAATTACATTTGGAAGATTTAGGAACTAAATTACATTCGTTACTCATACCTCTTTTATGCTCTCAAAGCCTTTCCCCTATTCTAATGGCTTATTTTGCTGCATAGTTCTATTTCGTAGTTCTGTTTCAGGTTATCTAAGATGGAAGTCAGAAATTCTGGATGAGTTATTCATTCTGACGCAGATGAAAAGATGTAACTCCGAATGTAGATTGTTTTTATATTTGATCAAGGTGAAATAATATATAAGAAATATACCAGTTTTGCATTCAACCTATAAACATATACATTAAATCCACAAGTAATTATTGCCCTGTAATATGTGACCACCCAGTTTATAATACCCCCTCTGTTAGATTTGACATAAACTGTATTAACTTTTTCATCCCTTGGTAAAAGGTTTCTGACTTATAAATAGATTGGTTAGAATTTACTCCATGTGCTATTATAAGTTTCTGGAATGGAACCTCACTAACTTATGTCCCTTTATGAGGTAAAGCAGGGGTGCAGGAGCTCAGGAGGGTTGCTTAGATCTGGCCTGTGGGGCCACCCTGGAAACAGCGAAGGACTGGCCCGTGGTGCCTCTGCCAGTGAAAACGGAGCTCAGGAGGGTCGCGTGCGGCCTTCCTGAGCTCCGTTTTTGCTGGCAGAGGGTTGCAGCAGGCTGTCGCAGCTGAAAATGGAGCTTGGGAGCCCGTTTTCACTGGCAGAGGGCTCGGGCCAGCACCTGCGCCCCTGACATGAGTGATGTCAAGCTAGCCACGCCCACCCCCGGCCTCTGAGGTCAAACACAACCCTGATGTGGCCCTCAATGAAATCGAGTTTGACACCCGAGGTAAAGGAAGATCATAGATGATCCTCACCTCTGTGCAGTATTAGTCTCTTTAGATCAACCACACAGAACCATACCCAAGTCACAAATTCCACATTCACACTAGAACTAGCCTAAAGTTGCAATTCATGGTTTGTGGTTTGGCACATTTTGATTTGTTAGATTGATAGATAAAGGTAAAGATTTCCCTTGACCAGTCATGTCCAACTCGAGAGGGTGAGGATTATCTCCATTTCTTAGCTGAGGGAGCCAGCATTGTCTGAAGACACTTCCATGGTCATGTGGCCAGCATGACTATATGCCAAGGTGCAGGGAACACTGTTACCTTCCCACCGAAGTGGTACCTATTTATCTACTCGCATTTGCATGCTTTCGAACTGCTAGGTGGGCAGGAGCTAGGGCAAGTAATGGGAGCTCACCCCATCATGTGGCACTCGGGTCTCGAACCTGGTATGTCAGATTTCCAGCTGACAAGCTCAGCTTCTTAACCACTGAGCCATCATGCTCCCATTAGATTGATATTGATGAGCCGCGGTGGCGCAGTGGTTAGAATGCAGTACTGCAGGCTACTTTTACTGATCACCGGTGGCCAGCAGTTTGGCAGTTCGGATCTCACCAGGCTCAAGGTTGACTCAGCCTTCCATCCTTCCGAGGTGGGTAAAATGAGGACCCAGATTGTTGGGGGCAATATGCCGACTCTGTAAACCGCTTAGAGAGGGCTGTAAAGCACTGTGAAGCGGTATATAAGTCTAAGGGCTATTGCTATTCGTTCCTTTTTTTTCGGGTCAGCTCACATGAGGATATATCTTCCTTTTGTCCTCCCTGGAAGAGCAATCCTGTGAAGTTGATTGGAGAGTGTGTGATTGGCCCAGAGTCACCCAGCCTTTGTCTTAAGAGTGGTTTTATAAACTAGGATATCCTGTTCAGCTCTAATAATGTTTTGTTGAGCATAGCCTAATATGGGCTTTCCACAGAAGCTTTGTGCATAGTTACTATTGCTGCATATCGTAATCCACATTCAAAAGGGGTGAAGCTGTGAAAGGAAGGTGCAACAGTACTCTTCTCTTGTTGTGGGATATTGCTGAGACACAATCTGTTATGTTAATACAGCAAACAATTTGTTAACTTGGGTTTAGAGATTAACCCGTTAACAAGGAGTCCTAGTGGACAATCACTTAAATAGGAGCCAGCAGTGTGCTGCAGCTGCCAAAAAAGCCAATACACTTCTAGGCTGCATTAACAGAGGTATGGAATCAAGATCAAGAGCCGAGGTGGCGCAGTGGTTAGAATGCAGTACTGCAGGCTACTTCAGCTGACTGCTAGCTGCAGTTCGGCGGTTCAAATCTCACCGGCTCAAGGTTGACTCAGCCTTCCATCCTTCCGAGGTGGGTAAAATGAGGACCCAGATTGTTGGGGGAAATATGCTGACTCTGTGAACCGCTTAGAGAGGGCTGTAAAGCACTGTGAAGCGGTATATAAGTCTAAGTGCTAGTGCTATTGCTATCACACAAAGTGTTAATATCACTATATACTGTAATGCCTTGGTGAGACCCCACACTTGGAATATTGCATCCAGTTTTGGTCATTACAATATAAAAAAGATGTTGAGACTCTAGAAAGAGTGCAGAGAAGAGCAACAAAGATGATTAGGGGACTGGAGGCTAAAATTTATGAAGAATGGTTGCAATTGGGTATGTCTAGTTTAATGAAAAGAAGGACTAGGGGTGACATGATAGCAGTATTCCAATATCTCAGGAGTTGCCACAAAGAAGAGGTGGTTGTCAACCTATTCTCCAAGGCAACCTAAAGGCAGGAGGAGAAGCAATGAATGGAAACTAATCAAGAAGAGAACCAACCTAGAACTACGGAGAAATTTCCTGACAGAACAATTAATCAGTGGAACTACTTGCCTCCAGAAGTTGTAGGTTTCCAACATTGGAGGTTTTTAAGAAGAGAACGGACAATCTTTTGTCTGAAATGGCATAGGGTTTCCTGCTTGAGCAGGGGGTTGGTCTAGAAGACCTCCAAGGTCCCTTCCAACTCTGTTATTCTGTTCTGTTAAGTCTGCTCATCTGGCTATTCACTAAGTATGATGATTCTCCTTTCATTGCTGAAGCTAAAAACCACAATGGCTGTAGAACAGAAGCAAGAATAGGGAAGAAATCTTTATGATCAATTTGCAGACTACTGAAGATGAAGAGATCACTGTGAATCTCAGTTTGAAGAAGACGTTTCTTATGCGTCCTTGGATTAAGTATCATTTAATTATTTGTCATAAGAAAGGCTGAGCGCCAAAGAATTGAGGCCTTTGAACTATGGTGCTGGAGAAGACTCCTGCGAGTCCCTTGGACTGCAAGGCGATCAAACCGGTCAGTCCTAGAGGAGATCAACCCTGACTGCTCTTTAGAAGGCCAGATCCTGAAGATGAAACTCAAATACTTTGGCCACCTAATGAGAAGGAAGGACTCACTGGAGAAGAGCCTAATGCTGGGAACAATTGAGGGCAAAAGAAGAAGGGGACGACAGAGAATGAGGTGGCTGGATGGAGTCACTGAAGCAGTTGGCGTGAGCTTAAATGGACTTCAGAGGATGGTAGAGGACAGGAAGGCCTGGAGGAACGTTGTCCATGGGGTCGCGATGGGTCGGACACAACTTTGCAACTAACAACAACAACAACAAATTATTTGTCTTTTGGATCTACTTTTAAGCTTCAGTTTCTCTCTTTCTCATTTTAGTCGTTCTGCTGGGGGAAGACGCAGAAAATTATAATATACCGGTAATTGCATACTTTATTTTCTGCTATGTAAATTTGCTTGTTAATTTCAAATTCCAGACTTCCTCTTGTTTTCTTTGCTATTATCATTCCTATTATTTCTTTGGTGGGTATTGTAAAAAGTTTCTCTTTCCCCTTTTGGTTTGTCACTTGTAATCTGTGTAAATATTTTCAACATTTTAACTGTTCAGGAAGCATCGTATTGCTGTCTCTGCAATGCCTTCTCAGATAATTCTTCCTTGTGTCTTCTTTTAATTATATATTGCTGCCGGAGGAAATTAAACCTTGTCTTGATTTTGTTGCTTAGATGCTTGCATAGAAAAACCTTAGCTGAACCATGGAAAATGTTTATGCGAGAAAGTTAGCTGAACTTCACATGCACTGAATTTTAGGCAACATGAAATCAGCCCCCTTCTTGGTCCATCTCCTTTGATAAATCATAAGATTGATTCCACTTGTGGCTTAGAGCAGTGGTTCTCAACCTGTGGGTCGCGACCCCTTTGGGGGTCGAACGACCATTTCACAGGGGTCGCCGCGCGTGTTAGCCCGCCATCTTGGTGCCACTGTCACTGCAGGGGTGAAATGCTCCCGGTTCGGCCGTGCCTGTGGGTCGCCAGATAGCCAGTAGTGACAGAAGTGGGAGACTTCGCCCACCCCCCGGACACCGCCATTTGGGTTCTTTTACCCTCTGCGCATGCGCACAACGCTTTGCGCATGCGCAGAGGGTAAAAGAACCCAAATGGCGGTGTCCGGGCGAAGTCTCCCACTTCCGACGCTATCAGCTGTCCGGCGACCCGCAGGCAAGCCCGAACCGGGAGCATTTCGCCCCTGGTGCCACGCCACCTTTGTCACCTCATCCCGCACGGGGAGGGGGCGTGGAGGGGGGCGAGGCGGGGGTCGCGGGGGTCTCGGGGGGGGCGCGGCATTAGAAAGGTTGAGAACCACTGGCTTAGAGGAAACTAGATGCTGACAAAAGAACTATAGGCATGAAGTTTGTTTCAGATATATCAGCTTTTATTTGAAATGACTTTTGAACTCTTCACTATCTACTGCAGGGTGTACAACCTTTGCAACTTTAAGACTTGTGGACTTCAACTCCCAGAATTCCCCAGCCAGCCATGCTGACTAGGGGATTCTGGGAATTGAAATCCCCAAGTCTTCAAGTTGCCAAAGTTGGACATCTTATTGCACGAAACGTGCAACCTTTTTTATAACAGTCACACAACAATGTCCATCCATTGCTACAAAACCTTAATATGGCTTATTTGGCTTTGCCTGAGTAGGTTAACTCAATTATTGTGGCTTGTAGATTATGGTTTAGCATGATACAAAACCCTGCTTTGGGCTTATTCAACAAAACCATAGTTAAACCACATCTTGGTACAATATATGAGCCAAGTCAGTAGGTCAGTGTTTTTAAATGAGATCTCTATTAATACCCCAAGGTAGTCACTGCCTACCTAATGGTGCTCTTCAAAGTTGCCTGCGTTACTGGTGCTGGAATCTATGTTGACTAAATTAGATTGTGTTTAGCTAGAACACCTATTGGCAGTAATAAGGAAAGATGCCAGAGAGACCACCAGATTGTGCTCTATGTATAGAAATAGGTTTTGTTAAATCCCAAGTGATATCTAGCTGAATGGGATTAAGATTTCTCAGAATTGGGAGATGGCTATTGATGAGATGCTTATGAGATTTATTCAACTTTCTTATTAAAAGGACGATCATTTGGCTGTACTCCCCCCGACCCCTACCCTCAGTACAGCTATGCTTTGCTTGGAAGCCTATCAAGAAATTGATTATTGCCTCATCCCCAAACTGTTCTTGTAAAACGATTCCTGTGGGATATTTCTCTCTACTCTTTACCCCCTCCCCCCACCACTGTTGCCCCTGTTGCTTTAATTTATAACCTCTCTAGCCATTAATATTTATCACTTGATTGTCCAACAGGACTGATTGATGGCAAGGTCCATTATCAGCAACATCAACCATTATTTGTGTCAAATGCTTTAACAACCGAAGAGGTACTCAATGACATTAACCTGGTGTAAGGTTAATGTTGCTCTTGAGAAAATAACAGCTGAAGAACAGAGCTACCAATTCAATTCTCTGGAAAAAAAAATAGATATATCGGGGAGGGGAGATAAACCATTTCTCCTTGTCAGCTTGGGACTTCAGCAAAACTGAGCTGGTTTGTAGTTATATAGTTTATAAAGAGGAGACATTACAGCAAGTCCTTTCAACTGAAAAAATAAACAGTATGAGTCATGAAGAATAAAGTGACAAGTATGGGTGTATTGGAGTGTTATATTTAACTCTCCAAACATTCTCTCTCTCTCTCTCTCTCTTTTTTTAAAAGAATGTTTGATGTAAAACACCACAGCTGTATGTAAATAATTTGGCTGAAAATAATCAAGTTCATTTCGTGCTGTTTATATAGAAGGAATTTCTTTGCCAAGGAAAGAAATGTTTTGTTCATACCATGAATAACTTATTCATATGGTGTCAGGAAGGGCAACTGGCCAGTAAATGCTCAGCTCCATCCAGTCGCCCTGACTTTACCCTGAATTACGGGATTACAAGGTTGTAAAAAAAAGGAGCATAACTTATTCATACTTGCCTTCCATTGACTGGAGAACTAGTTACGGTACAAATATATTAAACCAAGGTTGCCTTTTTTTTTTTGATATTTTAACAGTAGAATACTCCTCCAAGTTAGGCTCAGATCTGGCATGACCAGAGGTGGTATTTTGCCGGTTCGGACAGGTTCGGGCGAACCGGTAGCGGCGACTGCGGGTGGGCCTGCGCACACTCACATTTGCGAACCAGTAGGGAAGGTAAGTGAATACCACCCCTGGGCATGACCATCTGATGAAGATCTTTGATTCTGTCTTAGAGATTCAGATTCTTAGGAGTCTAAGTCTATAGGTCTACCAAGTTTCCAATTCCAATTCCTACACACCCACACTGTAGATTGTTGGCAAGGAAGATGAGTGTATGCAAGAAATACCATCCAAGAACACGCTTCTGCAAGGCTCTTAACCGAAGTCCTTTAAAAATATATTAGTTAGTTGTGTAAGTTTTGAGATCTTTTGTAAAACATCTTTCTTGCCATACCCTTGAGTAATAGCCACAATATCAATGGATGGAGAATGACTGGATCTGGATAATGACAATAAAAGGACGAGTAAGGCTGGATCCTAATCTGGGATGGCCAAAGAGAGGAGGAAGGATTGCAGAATGCTAGAAGAAAGAGTGGTGAGAAGATACGGACATGGAAAGAGAAGGTTGAGGATATGATGGTTGAGTATATGATGACAAGTCTGGACTGCTCCAGATTCTTCAAAGACCAGCAGAGCATTCAGATATTTTAGCTTTTTTTTTTTTAGCTTCTTCATGGAACAGAATCTTCAAAGTCTAAACACCAGATTTATCATGGAAGATCTAGACACATAACTTTAACACCAGACTTTTCGTAAACACATTGGGAAACAAAGTAGCATATTTTAGACCAGGGGTGTCAAACTCAAGGCCCGGGGGCTGGATCCGGCCCATGGGGTGCTTAGATCTGGCCCGCGGGGCCACCCTGGAAACAGCAAAGGACCGGCCCACAGTGCCTCTGTCAGCAAAAACGGAGCTCAGGAGGGCCAGCCCTCCCGAGTTCCGTTTTCGCTGGCAGAGGGTTGCAGGAGGCCGTCGCAGCTAAAAACGGAGCTCAGGAGCCCAGTTTCGCTGACAGAGCGCTCAGGCCATCACAGGTGCCCCCTGACATGAGTGATGTCGAACTGGCCACACCCACCCTGGCCACGCCCACCCCAGCCCCCCAAGGTCAAACACAACCCTGATGCGGCCCTCAATGAAATCGAGTTTGACACCCCTGTTTTAGACTAATATTTTAATCTATTTCCTAAACAAAGCAACTTTCATCAATTATTTGTTAAGCTTGGGATTATAGCTCCCAGATTTCCCAGCACATGGGGCGGGGGGGGGGCAAGAATTTTAGGAATTATAGTTCCATCACGGTTGGAGAGCTACCATGATAGAGATGGCAATAGTTATTTGCATCGACAGAAGGAAGATGGAATATTCTCTCAGCCCTAACATAGGAGCAAAAGACATTCCATTTAAAGAGAATTTCTCAGTACTGTGGATTATGTTTTTGTTATCCTTTTTAGATGTGGGTCTGGATACATTTTTAGTCATTTTTAGTCATTAAATTTTAGGAAGTTATAAATCACCTAAGAAATAATTCCCTATTTCCATAATCAGCATGCATTTCATATATATGTATTAATTCAATATAGTTAATGACTAATCTAGCTTAATTGTAAATGCTTGAGGATAATGGAAGGAAGTCTATTATAGTCACAAACTGATGTTTAATGATTCCACCCACCACCTCCACTTAAGTTACATTGAAATAAATGCCTCCTTGGGTGCTACAGCTTTCCATATATATTCATTAACTACATTTTTGCCATGCAATACAAACATATTTCAGACTCGGGGTTTAGGTGCTTCAGCTGCATTCAGTAGACTGGAGTTACCTTTAATTGCGAGTCTTTGAAGCTTTTGTTGTGTTGGCCTATTGATTAACATTTTGTCTCATTTTTGATGGGCAGAGTAGATCCCCAAGGGTAAGTATCCCCTGACTTAAATGAGATTGAATGAATTGAAAAAGGACCATGATCAAATTGAATAATTTAGAATTTTGAATGACTATGCATAATTCTAGGGAGGGGGCGGCGTGGTGACTTAGCGGTTAAGATGCCGGGCTTGTCGGCTGGAAACCCGGTAGCCCAGGTTTGAGACCTGAGCTCCACTCGATGGGGTGAGCTCCCGTCCTCGCCCCAGCTCCTGCCAACCTAGCAGTTCGAAAGCATGCAAATGCGAGTAGATAAATAGGTACCACTTCGGTGGGAAGGTAACAGCGTTCCATTATGTCATGCTGGTCACATGACCACGGAAATGTCTTTGGACAGCGCTGGCTCAGTGGCCTTGAAACGGAGATGAGCACCACCCCCAAGAGTCAGTAACGACTAGCAAAATAAAATCTGGGGAAACTCCTTTACCTTTTATATACATAATTCTACCTCTCACCTAGCATTTAATGTTTTGTGGTTTCAATTGCATCAAAATTCACTTTTCCCCCTATTCCTGTTTCATTCAATTATGTTCACAGAAGGTGTAGGACTGTACATCCTAAATCTTTCCATGCAATTCCTATGAATGCAATCCATTTCCTATCTTCCATGTTGAAGGGGAAAAAAATGATATTTTTTTTTAGTTGCATTGAGCTTAAATCTCAGCTTTCCCTGTAAATATTTTGCCCTTCTTTGTTGGTTTTTAGATTGACTGTCAATTTTCCTTGGGATTTTTTTTAAAAAAATTGATTAATACTTTCTGATTTTGTTACATGGATCAACAAATTTTTCACTTTTAATTCTTAGAGAGCAAAAGGGCAATCTATGGAATACAAAATTACAATTGTAATAAAATCGAGTTGTTAGGAAAGATCCCAATTAATATCTTAAGGAAAAGCCTCATTATTAAGAATCAATTGAGGATATTTGATCCTGAATAGACCAGAGACAATGACTGTGGTGACTTATGGAAGCTGTTGTGGACTTTCTGCATATGAAATACAATAAATATTGATAACTTTTGAAATTTAATTTAATTGTTGGTTTTACCTGTTAACTATGTTTCCATATAGTGGATCAGGTGGATTCGTCACGTGCTGGCTCCGCTCCCACCCGATTTAGCGAAGGGGGGGGAGTCACGGTACGTCACGTGATGCCGCCATGATGCCGCGAGTTTGCAACCCCTGTAGTAGATAGATGTCAGGCTAACTGGGTTGGGTAAATATTGTTCTTAAAATTTATAAACTCTGCACCTGCTTTGCAAGAGGGGAGGAGTTATTATCTTTGAAGTACAGTAAATTTATCAGTATTCAACAAGGGGGGACAATTTATGTATATGTCTGTTTTGTTTCTTTATTTCATGCACTCTTTTTTGTGTACAGATAGTCCTCAACTTACAACAGTTGATTTAGTGGCCATTCAAAGTTACAACGGCATTGAAAAAAGTGACCTATGACCGTTTTTCACACTTACAACCGTGGCAGCATTCCCATGGTCACGTGATCAGAAATTCAGATGCTTAGCAACTGACTCATATTTATGACGGTTACATTGTCCCAGGGTCACGTGATCCCCTTTTGTGAACTTCTGACAAGCAAAGTTAATGGGGAAGCCAGATTCCCTTAACAACTGTGTTACTAATTTAACAACTGCAGTGATTCACTTAAAAACTGTGGCAAGAAAGGTCATAAACTGGGGCAAAAGTCACTTAACAAATGTCTCACTTAGCAACAGAAATTTTGGATTCAATTGTGGTCGTTAAGTCGAGGACTACCTGTAGCTTTGTTTAGTTGTGTTTTGTTTTTATATATATTTTTGGGAGTTTGTATTTTAGTGTTGTAAATAATTTTTTTAAAAAAATGTGATTTAAAAAAAAAGTTATCCAGTTATATCAAGTCTCTTTTGGCCATTATCCAGCCTCCTTTTTTGTTATTATTTCAGGGAAATTAAAAATTTTAAAAAATAAGAGCGATCGGCTTGGAGGAAGATAGATTCTTTTCCCACTTCCTTTTTATACCTATTTTATCTTCCTAGGGATGCAAATGTAAAAATTCAAAAGGTGGAGTGCCTCATCTTTTTGCAAGGAGGTGGAAGTGAGAATTAACATTTGTTCTGTGTTCACAATGCACATATCTGAAAGGTTATGGTATATTCTAAAATTAAACTGTGTTTGTGGGGAAAGGCTAGGTTTGGAGCTTGTTCAGTGGTGGGCTGCTTCCGGTTCGGACCGGTTCGGGCAAACCGGTAGTTCCGATGATCAGCTGGCCCCGCCCACCCGCTCCTGTGCTATCTTTCTGGCTCAGCTGATTCGCACGGCACAGCTGATTTCCGCGCCTCCGCTGTTCTACTTACCGGGGCTGCCTTAGAAGATAAGCAGCTGAGCTTCAAATTGCTGTATTTTGAAGGCTGCGCACAAGGGCGCGATCACCGAACCGGTTGTTAAACCGGTTGCAGCCCACCACTGGGCTTGATCTTGGCCCAGAAATAAGTCTCTGGATTCTCATGGTATGCTTAATGAGCCACTTAAGCAAGCAATAACTCCCTTATTTTCCTCTCTGTCTCTATCCCATGAGCAGCTGCCCTTGATGTACAACCATTTGCTTGGTGATTGTTCAGAATTAACAGCACTGGGGAAAAAAGTGATTAAATGTTCAACATTAAAATAAGGGACCGTTTTTCATACTTATGACCGTTGCTGCATGCCCATGATCATGTGATCAAAATTCAGACACTTGGCAAATCAAAATGTAAACAATAGAAAATTAATAAAACTTTATATTAAAAAAATTCAGACACTTGGCAACCAACTCATACTTATGACGGTTGCAGTGTTCCAGTTAACAAGCTTTCTTGCCACAGTTCTTAAGTGAATCACTGCACTTGTTAAGTTAGTAACACAGTTGTTAAGTGAGTCTGGCTTCCCAATGGATTTTTCTTGTCAGAAGGTCGCAAAAGGAGATCGCATGACCCTGGGACATTGCAACCGTCATAAATATATGTCAATTGCCAAGTGTCCTAATTTTGATCATGTGACCATGCTGCAACGGTAGTAAAAAAACAGTCATAAGTCACTTTTTTCAGTGCCGTTGTAACTTCAGACGCTCACTAAACGAACTGTTGTAAGTTAAGGACTACCTATAATGCTTTGACTCCTTTTCTTATTAGGATTAGTTCTAGAACTTTTAAAGCTGTTCAACTTTTAAAGCAATGGAACTACAACTTCCAGGTCAGCATGATGAAGAGGGTCCAGGAAGATTGCATGAAACATTTTTGCCTTTGGGTGCTTTGCTTACTGTATTCCTCTGCTATTTAAGATTTAGCCTGGTCCCACTTTCCTTTGTAGAGATTAATTTCGTTTTAGCTATTGAAGGGAGAGGTGTGTCCACCTCTAAAAACCAAATTGGCTTTTCTTTTTCAGATCTTTAAACATCTCTAGCCTGGGATGTCAAAACTCATTCAGAGATGTCTATTTCGCTTCATATTTCTTCCTTCTCACAAATTTGTATTAGTTTATCAAAATACAAAAATACAAAACAAAATGAGAATCATAGGAAAATAGGGAAGGGGAAGAGGAAAAAGTGTAGGGTAAAAGGGAAAAGGAAAAGAAAAGAATAACAGAATAATAGAGTTGGAAGGGGCCTTGGAGGTCTTCTAGTCCAACCCCCTGCTCAAGCAGGATACCCTATACCAGCATCGACTTCTGACTCTTTTTGGTGCAGTAGAATAAGCCAAAAACGTACAACCTCAATTTTTTTTTTTACTTTTACATAATAATATATACTATCCGTTTCTATAAGAACAAGCCTGTCTAATTAGCAAAACTCAAAATCAAAGTTTCCTTCCCCCCCCCACCTCAAGCACCAAGTCCAAAAGTGATTTCCAAACAGAAATAAAATGAGAATTGAACATTATTTAAATTCTATTTAATTTTAAATAGAATTAATTCTTCTCCCTCTCCCTCCCTCCCTCCCTCCCGCCCTCTCTCCCTCTCTCTCTCTCTCTCTCTCTCCTCTTTCTTTCTTTCCAGGTGCTATAGCGATATCCATCCCCCGTCTGGACATCGTGATCTCGCTGGTCGGCGCCGTAAGCAGCAGCACTTTGGCTTTGATCATTCCTCCGTTGATTGAAATGCTCACCTTTTACAAGGAGAAGCTAAGCAGATGGGTGATCTTGAAAGACGTTTCTATAGCCTCCCTGGGCGTGATCGGTTTTATAGCTGGCACATACGTGAGCGTGAAAGAGATTATCTGCCCCATAACTTTGCTTTCTGAGAATGCCACGATTGGTTCAGCAACTTGCTTCAACACTTCCCACTTGGCCACGGGTGCCAATTAATGCCAGAAGATTGTGGGCCTCTTGAATTTCATAATAGACGCGTGTTTGCAAACCAAAGAGATTCCAGGTGGACAGGTTTTGAAAGAGAAAATGATTGGAGGAGGGATTCCCCCCCCCTCCACCAAAATCTGCTCCTGTGGAGGATACAACTTATTCAAGATTTTTCTTCCCTTCTGTTCAAGCATCATGGACTGCTATGTATTTCTTTGCAAACGGGACCAGAAATCAAAGAACACTTCTTGATATCATGTTTGGACATCTCACATTGAGAGAATAATCCCTGCCAACTTCTTTATTTAAAGTTAAGTCAGTCTTTTGAGAGCCTCTTCGCGGAACTTCAGAGATTAACAAGATTTATGCAAAAATGTGGATATCGTCTCTCTGTGTGTGTATTGTGTAAATACTCTTTTATGTTTTGAATTTTATGTATCTACTTGAAACACAAGTAGAAATGCTTTCTGGTGGATTGTGCTCCCCGAGTGACCAAGGACTTAAGCCTGTTCCATCACTGCAGTTTTTCCACCATGAGATTAGACCTTATGTCCCTGAATTAACAGCCTCCATGGTTTATCTTGGGAGAGCAAGATAAACTCAGTGGTGGGATCCTGCCGGTTTAACAACTGGTTCGGTGATCGCACGCTTTGCGTGCGCAGTTTTACGAAAACTTACCTTCCGCGTTACTGCTCGGGAGAAACACAGCTGAGGGGTGGCAATCCGCTCTGCTGCGTGAATCAGCTGAGAAGATATAGGTCAGTAAAGCGCAGGGGTGGGTGGGCGGACCCACTTGATCTTCGGAGCGAACCGGTTCGCTCCCAGCTGATCGTCAGAGTATCCAGTTCACCCGAACCGGTCTGAACCAGTAGAATCCCACCCCTGGTAAACTCATCACATTAGTGTCTATGGAGATACTTAGTCATCCAGGTCATGGTTGTCCCAAAGATGCTTTTTCCAGAGGCAACTGGACTTCCTTGTTTTTCTTTGAAGACATTTAGCTTCTCATCCAAGAAGTTTCTTCAGCTCTGACTGGATGGTGGAGAATGGCAGGAAGGATTTATACTCCTTGCAGACAACTGGTTATTTGCATTCTTTTAGAGAGTTGTTGAGGCCACTTGGAGGTTTATCTGTGTCCTCGGGGTCACCTGAGTAATGCAAATTGTGTGGAGTCTTCTTAGAATTGTTGAAAGAACTGTGTTGTAGACTGAATATAGACAGGCCTTTCTGTCCTACAACACAGTCCTTTCAACAGTTCCCGGAAGGCTCCCTAACCATTTGTACTACTCAGGTGATCCTGAGGACACAGATAAATCTCTAAGTGAGCTTAACAACTCGCTAAAAGGATGCAAATGACCAGCTGTCTGCAAGGAGTATAAATCCTTCCATTCCCCACCATCCAGTCAGAGCTGAAGAAGTTTCTTGGATGAGAAGGAAAATGTCTTCAAAGAAAAAAGAAGAACGTCCAGTTGCCGCTTGAAAAAGCACCTTTGAGTCATCATATTAGTAATTTCTCTTAATGTCTGCAAAGAAATATGTCTTCAGGCTTAGGTCTTGATCATGCAAATTCTTTACATGATGTAAAGCAGGGCTGTCAAACTCCTGGCCCGTAGGCCAGATGCGTCACGTGCTGGCCCCGCCTACGCCCGGTTTAGCGAAGGGGGAAAAAGTCCCGATATGTCATGTGACGCCGCCAGTTTGATACCCCTTATGTAAAGGAACAAGGATGATGCAATTTTGGAGATGCAGTATCTTGCTTGGCTCTTGGTAACAGAGTCAAGCCAAAATAGTGGATTATCACAGACAGCTCTCCCCAGCACGCATAAGAGTAATATTACAGTTTCACAGAAAGCTGTATTTTTCTATTTATTTCTAACTACATAGAGCACTTCTATATTTGTATGTTAGCACTGTTTGGTTGCAAACGAGATTTCTCTGCAGAATTTCACTTTCTGTGGAAATCATGCATACGTATCCTTTATGCTTTGATCTGGGTTTTTTTTCCCCCAAAGGAAAAAAGTTTGATCATATGGGGATGCCGTAAACCTTGAGACTCAATCACGTTCAGAGTAAACCAGTTGAAAGCAATTAGACTTAATAATAGACACAATTTGAACTTAGACATTTCAGGGAGTATATTCTAAACATGACAAAGTCATGTTTAACCCAACAGTTTGAATCCATTAAAATCCATTGGACCTCACATGTTAAGGCAGGGGTGACAAACTCAAGGCCCGCGGGCTGGGTGGTTAGATCTAGCCAGCGGGGCTGCCGTGGAAACAGTGAAGTACTGGCCCACGGTGGCTCTGCCAGCGACCCTCCCGAGCTCCATTTTTGCTGGCAGAGAGGGTGGCAGGAAGCCGTCCCAGCCGAAAACGGAGCTCGGGAGTCCATTGTCACTAGCAGAGCTCTCGGGCCACCACAGGCACCCCCCGACACGAGTAAAGTCAAGCTGGCCACGCCCACCCTGGCCACGCCCACCCTGGCCCCCCTGAGGTCAAACACAACCCTGCTGCAGCCCTCAATGAAATCGAGTTTGACACCCCTGTGTTCAGGGGTTCATGTCTTGGAGTGACCTAGTCTTCCTAAACCTTCCTCACTCTCTCTCTCAATTTGCTAAGGACCTGAATAAGAAGAAAGAGAATATGTCTTCTCTTTTGCTTGCTTTTGGCCATAATAGTATACCCTGAAATTGTCACCGTCTGTTATTATCTGGTTCTCTTCGTTGCCATGAAATTTCATAATCCAAAGTATTCAGAAGGGCAGATCCACCCAATTTTATGATGTGATGGATTCCAGAAAATAGGAAATTTTCCTCAGCATTTTGCATTTATTTGCATTCTGGAGTCTGTATTACTGTATTACAGACCTTTTGTGTTTTCGTTCATCTGTATACAGGTAGTCCTCGACTTACAACCGTTCATTTAGTGATCGTTCGAAGTCACAACGGCACTGAAAAAAGTGACTTATGGCCATTTTTCACAGTTATGACCGTGGCAGAATCCCCATGGTCATGTGATTTACATTTGACAACTGGTTCATATTTATGACGGTTGCAGTGTCCTGGGTCACGTAATCACCGTTTACGACTTTCTGACAAGCAAAGTCAGAGATCCACTTAACATTCGCGTTACTAACTTAACAAGTGCAGTGATTCACTTAACAAATATGGCAAGAAAAGTTGTAAAATGGGGGGGAAACTCACTTCACAAATTTCTCACTTAGCAACATAAATTTTGGCCTCAATTGTGGTTGTAAGTCAAGGGCTACCTGTATTCATACGTCATGCAACATTAACATGCAAGATATGTCATACGACTTCACCTTACCCTGCCTGGGATTTATATTCCTTTGCTGAAGTCTTTGATTCCTTCTTGATGCATCACACCTTTGAAAAACCTAGTCGGAGGCAGGGAGAAGGAGAGACAGAAAGGGAATGCAAAGCAACATAATTCTTTTTCCTAATAGTTGTGGAAAGGATTGTTGCCACGTCATCCTTGGCTTTTGTTGCTGAATTTATGCATTCAAAGCCTCTAGTTTTTCTGGATTGCAAAAAAAACAAACAACGGGAGGTATGTTGACTCTGCAGTTTTAATAGACTCTGCAGTCCTTAAAGTAAATAAGCCTAACTTTCCACATACGTTTTCTTGATCTGTCATCTTCCTGATTGGTCTGTGAGTTTGAGATTACTTTTTACTGGGCATCATGATTTCGGAGTATACAAATTTCCCTGCACGAAACGAGTTAAAAATGTTAAAACAGTGTTGCTTATAGCTGAGAGCATAAACAGCGGCCGCGGTGGCGCAGTGGTTAGAGTGCAGTACTGCAGGCTACTTCTGCTGATCACCGGCTGCCAGCAGTTTGGCAGATCGAATCTCACCAGGCTCAAGGTTGACTCAGCCTTCCATCCTTCCGAGGTCGGTAAAATGAGGACCCAGATTGTTGGGGGCAATATGCTGACTTTGTAAACCGCTTAGAGAGTGCTGTAAAGCACTATGAAGCGGTATATAAATCTAAGTGCTATTGCTATTGCTATTTTCAAGCCTGACTGCTCTAGTCGTGTAAAAATAATGGAGGAGGATGAGCTCCAATTTTCAAGCAAGACCTGCTCGGTATCTCTTGGCACCCTCTGAATCGGGGGCTTCTCAACTTTGACAGCTTGAAGAAATGTGGACTTCAGCTCCCACAATTCCCCAGCCAGTCATAGCTGACTGAGGAATTCTGGGAGTTGAAGTCCACTCATCTTCAATCTGCCAAGGTTGAGAAACACTGCTCTGACTGTACATTTCAGGTTTGCTGCAAGTAGATAGTTGGTGGGTGTAGAGCCATATTCTTAACCCCAATATCTGACCGAGCAGGCGTATCTTCAAATTTAAGGTATTGCTACAATTAGCATCTGCATCGGCTCTCAGCGTAAACAGTTGTAAAAGAATAATTTAACCTATTTGTCTTCATTGCAAAGAATGTCAATTCTGGTTTGTCTTCCCCTTTTGGTTTTGCCGGTGCTTTGGGTGCATTTACAAGGTTCGAAACTGCCAAATGCATCCAGAAGGTCCATGCTTTTTCCCTTGAACTGTGCTTGGAATCTTTGCCAATATGCCGAAGGATGACACTCGGTGACACTAATCCAGGGGTGTCAAACTCAAGGCCCGGGGGCCAGATCCGGCCCACGGGGTGTTTAGATCTGGCCCACGGGCCCGCCCTGCAAACAGCGAAGGACCGGCCTGCAGTGCCTCTGCCAGCGAAAACGGAGCTCGCAAGGACTGTGTACGGCCCTCCCGAGCTCCGTTTTCACTGGCAGAGGGTTGCAGGAGGCCATCCCAGCTGAAAACGGAGCTCGGGAGCCTGTTTTCGCTGGCAGAGCACTCAGGCCACCACAGGCGCCCCCCGACATGAGTGATGTCATGCTGGCCATGCCCACCCCGGCCCCCCAAGGTCAAACAACCCTGATGTGGCCCTCAATGAAATCAAGTTTGACACCCCTGCACTAATCTGTAGCCCACCCAAATGACAAGGTTGACCGAATACTACGTAACATTTGTAAAATATATGATGTGCCTTTTGTGAGAGAAACGGAAGGACTGTTACCCCCAAAGTGGATACAGATTTTACACGTCAGTGCCATTGGGGGGGAGGCATTGAATTCCTGTCCTCTGAAGAGCATGTAATTTCATTCAACCCTACTATCGCATTCAGCTACTCTTATCTGGCCTTCCTAGCAACCATCCATATTTGTTGCTATGCTTCCCCTGGGTACAAAGGCATAGCTCCCTTTCCTTCCCCCCTTGCTGTCGTTGATGGGACTCGAAGCATTATAAAACCAGGTGTTTCCCATGTAGATTCCCCCCCCCCCAGTCTTTTCCTACCATGTAGGAGTTTGTGACTTCAAGGTGGCTGATCCAGCACATCGTACCAATAGAAGGCCTTCACCTCCGTAGCACTTACTCAAGGAGTTGGAATAGAGTCGTGACACTATGTTTTTTTGTGTCTATTATGTAAAAAAAAAAAAAATACTAAGGAAGCAAATTCCCTAGGACAAAGGCGTACTTCTCAGGATCTCCAAATTGGAGCAGTTGCACTGTAGGAAACCAAGTTCCAAAGAGTGCTTGCCAAAAGTCTTAAAAAGAATTTAAAAAGCACAATAATAATGCAATGGTTTTGAAGACAGAGAGCAATATGGTGGGAAGTTCCGGTGAAGAACAGCTGGCGAAAATGAAAGACTGCAGAGTTTAAAACAATGTCCGTTTAAAGAGGCAATCGACAGCAAAAGGAAAGGAAGGAATTCCCGTGGATGTTTTAAGTTTATGGAGCAAAAGTATTATGTTTGTATGCATTACATAAATTTATATCAAAGTGGATTTTATGGTGGGCAGCTTTAATGCAATGTATACATGGGGCTGCATTAAAAAATGTGCCACTTACTCATTACTAACTTTCCGTAGGCACAGCCTCTGTGTAAAAAAACAACAACCCTGTTCGTTCCCATGCGTTCAGTTGCCTATGGAGTTTTTAACTTAATAAAAAAATGTTGCAATATAATTACTCCATGTTTTTCTTCCAAAATTCTTCCAAAAACGCATCATTTTAATGGCTTTTCAGACCTGGGGGTGAAGTGGGCAGGTGTCATGGGGAGATATTGGCAGCTAGATTTATAAGCTGGTCTAAACTTCACTGCTTTATGCATGTCTCTTTTTATTCTCTTCTCATCTACCTCTTGGGAAATAACTCCTGTTGCCACAAATTAATCACAACAGCAGGTATTCTTCTGTGAAAGTAATGTGTGGCTGCAGAGAAAAAAATACCAAGCTTTGTGCTGTTCTCAGTGTCCCCCCCGCTTCCTAAAACTAAACAGAACCGAGTACTGGATGGGCTAAGCTGAAATACTGTATATGTAGATGGGATGAACTACACTCCTGCTTAAAACAGGGATTCTTATTTTATAGTGCTAAAAGGTAAAGATAAAGGTTCGCACATACGTGCTAGTCGTTCCCGACTCTAGGGGGCTTGCATTTTTACATGCTTTCGAACTGCTAGGTTGGCAGAAGCTGGGACAAGTAACGGGAGCTCACTCCGTTACGCGGCGCTAGGGATTCGAACCGCTGAACTGCCGACCTTTCTGATTGACAAGCTCAGCGTCTTAGCCACTGAGCCACCGTGTCCCCTTCTTTTATAGTGCTGGAACCACCTAAAACAATAAATGAACTGGGGTGATTCCCACAACGACTAAAATGGTCAGACTACAGGTAGTCCTTGACTTATGATCACAATTGAGCCCAAAATTTCTGTGGCTAAAGTGAGGCATTTGTTAAATGAGTTTTGCGACCATTTTACGACCTTTCTTGACACTGTTGTTAAGTGAAGCACTGCAGTTGTTAAGTTAGCAACACGGTTGTTAAGTGAATCTGGCTTCCCCATTGACTTTGCTCGTTAGAAGGTTGCAAAAGATGATCACATGACCCCAGGCCACTGCAACCGTCATAAATACATGCCAGTTGCCAAACATTGCCAAGATTATTACATAGAACATATAGTAGAATCATGTTGGAAAGGATTGTGGAGGTCTTCTAGTCTAACCCACTGCTCAAGGTAGGAGGCTTTATACACTCCAGTCAAATGGTTGTCCTGTCTATTTTTGAAAGCCTCCAGTGATGGAGCACCCACAACTCTAGGAGACAAGTTATTCCATTAATGAATTGTCATTGTCAGAAAATTTGTCCTTCTAGGTTGGATCTCTCTTCAACAAGCTTCCATCCATTATTTCTTGTCCTCTGGTGTTTTGGAGAATAAGTTGATCCCTTCTTCTCTGTGACAGTCCCTCAAATAGAGGAAGTAGTAGAAAGACAATTATCATGTCCCCCCAATTCTTCTTTTCAATAGGCTAGACCAGAGGCCTTCAAACTTGGCAACTTTAAGACTTGTGGACTTCAACTCCCAGAATTCTCCAGTCAGCATCGCTGGCTGGAGAATTCTGGGAGTTGAAGTCCACAAGTCTTAAGGTTGCCAAGTTTGGGGACCCCTGGGCTAGACATACCCAGCTCCCTCAACCCTTCATCGTACAGTTTAGCCTCCACGTCCTTTAACATCTTACCAATGAATGCAATCCTGATGAAATAAGAATTGTTGTTCTATAAAGAACCAACTTAGATAAGTTTCTCTGATTCATCCAGCTGAATCATGAAGTGATAATCGTGTTTACGGCAAAGTGAAGAATTGCAGTGAAAATGGAAATGTTGCTAAGTTTATTATTTATTATTTATTTATTTATTTGTCAAACATGTACAAGATAGCAGGTATAGGTATAATCATAAACATAATCAAAGTGAATACAGATAGATGAGGACAATAGGACAGTAGGACAGGGACGGTAGGCACGCTGGTGCGCTTATGCACGCCCCTTACAGACCTCTTAGGAATGGGGTGAGGTCGACAGTAGACAGTCTAAGGTTAAAGTTTTTTGGGTTTGGGGAAGTTCAGTAAGTTCAAATATATACAAGTTCAATACTTGTCCTTTTCTAAACATATACTTTGAGTCGGTCTTGCATAACACGATTTTTGCCTCCCCCATAAGATGTAGGTGCAGGTGGGCTCCTTCCTTACTGGAAAATTGAAATAAATCTGTGCTGTATCATAGCTTATTTACTTTGAAAGCATCCAACGTAACTAATGTTTTGAGGGTGGTACAGCAATTAAGGATTTACAAGGTGGTAGCTAATATGTTGTGCTACTGTAATTTGCACATCATTGGTTTCACAGTTTAAAAACAAAATGCTTAATGTTCCTTTTAGCTTACTTGAATGCAGAAGTTCAGAGGGGTGTTATCCATCTTAAAAATGATTTGGAAGAGTTTCTGGTTTGTTTAAAATGGATTTTTTTTCTGAGAAAAATAGGCAAATCCACTGGGGATGGGAAGGTTGGGTGGAAGTCTGGGAGGGGATCAGAGAAATCTCTCCATAATTTTTTGAGCAGTTGGGACTTCAGCCTAACCCCAAACTGGGATAGATGCTAGAGTTTCATATTTGTGTCAGTTACCTGAGAACTTTCAATGCAATGTTACTTCAGAGCTATTGTGGGAAATTAAAATGGTGCTTGATCTCATTCCATACTCCTGGCCAGAAGAACATTGTTGTGGGATAAGCCAAGAAGAGACCACTGATGAAGGTAGATGTCCACCCATGGGCCCTTTACTTGGCTGGCTTAATAAGAGCCATGGTAGCACAGTGGTTCAAATGCAGTATTGCAGGCTAATTCTACTGACTGCCAGCAGTTCGATCCTGACCGGCTCAAGGTTGACTCAACCTTCCGTCTTTCTGAGATTGGTAAAATGAGGACCCAGTTTGTTGAGGGCAATAGGCTGACTGTAAACATAGAGAGGGCTGTAGAGCACTATGAAGCAGTATATGTCTAAATACTATTGCTAAATGCTGGCTTAAGTTTAGGGAGGGTCTATATTTCTCAACCTTGGCCATTTTAAGATGGGCAGACTTCAATTCCTAGAATTCTCCAGTCAGCATGGTTGGAGAAGTTGAAAGAAACTGGGCTGGCTATTTGTGGATCTGAATACGATAGCACTATATAGCGAGCACCTGATTATCAATTTCATATTACGGATAAACTTTGAAGCCCTCAAGGTGATAATCATGGGGGAAATAGTTATAAATAAAAGCAGTGATCAGGTATGAGAGCCTAGTTTTGAAATTCTCAAAGAGAGAAATGAGCAATGTGAAGAACAAATAAAACATGAATTAGTATATGGGTATGGCAAAGAAGAAGGGGTAAGCAAAGAGCACGTTGACTTGATAACATCAAATCTGATACAGAGTTGAACGTACAATGTACAAAGTTGAAGATACAACAACGGAAAGAAGCTGTGCTTGACGGGGTAGCATGGACAGCACTTGCCTATAAAGTCACCAAGAGTCGGACACAACTAAGTAGTTAAAAACAAACATATGGGTATGGTGAAAGCAAGTTAAGGCTAGAAAAGTATTGAGAAGACCTAATGAATGAATCTGGTATAAATTAGATTTAATAGGAGAGAATACATGTCGATCCGGGTTGAATTGTAGAGTTCTCTGAGCTTGGATGTTTGCTTGCAGAGATTTCTTTACCCAACTAGGTAATATAGAATCATAGGGCTGGAAGGGATCTTGGAGGTCTTCTAGTCCAATGCCTGCCCGTGGCAGGAGACCTTAGATTATCCTGGACAAATGGTTGCCTAATCTTCTCTTGAAAACCACCAGCAGTGGTGCACCCACAACTCTGGGAGATCATCTTCTCCCAACATCATCAGTGTCATACTGAATCCTGGGAGTCAAAGTCCATACATCTTAAAGTTGCTAAGGTTCAGAAACACAGCCATAGGGCAACATTGCCTGAGGAGATCAGTTTGTCTTCATCTGGCTCTGTGAATTATTGCTTTATTCCCCCAGCTGTCTGGTAAAATACCTGTTTGTACATATTCAGAAAACTTGAAGGCGCCATGCCGAATCTTTCAATGGCTACAGCTGCTACTTACCTTTGAGGAGTGATCATTTGCTCCTTTACAAAAGGCATGATCTGTACAAGCTAACAAGCAATGGCTTAAAGTTAATTTGCAAAAATGACTCTGGCAACTTAGAAAGCAGTGCTAGGCTCAACAAGTAGGAAACAGGACAATTGAGAAACTTCTGAGGGTGTCTCCTAGAGTTTGAACTAAGAAGGGTTGGATCAGGTTAATAGTTGGATGGGAGTGTACTCAGTGTAGGCATCTCAGGAGCTTCTGTTCATACATACATCATGACAACTTGTATTGCAATACTACAGAAGGAGCCGAGGTGGCGCAGTGGTTAGAGTGCAGTACTGCAGCTACTTCAGCTGACTGCTAGCTGCAGTTCGGCGGTTCAAATCTCACCGGCTCAAGGTTGACTCAGCCTTCCATCCTTCCGAGGTGGGTAAAATGAGGACCCAGATTGTTGGGGGCAATATGCTGACTCTGTGAACCGCTTAGAGAGGTCTGTGAAGCACTGTAAAGCGGTATATAAGTCTAAGTGCTATTGCTATTGCTATTGCTACTTCCGTTGTTCTTCTCCCCTTGCTGCTGCTGAAGGGAGGCTAGCTGGAAACATCAAGGCTAGGAAATGAGAAAATATCCTGGAAGGAAGCAAGCCAATTCTTGTACCATTGTTAAGAAGAAAACAAATTTAACTTGGTGAGTCCTTATTAGTTGTGCTGTCAACTGTATATAGATTTCATTCAGATACAGATTAACAGAGTTGGAAGGGACCTTGTAAGTCATCTAGTCCAACCTCCCCATCCAAGCAGACCCTACACCATTTCTGACAGATGGCAGTCCAGTCTCTTCTTGAAAGCGCCCAGTGATGAAGCTTCCACAACTTCTGAAGGCAAGCTGTTCCATTGGTTGATTGCTCTCACTGTCAGAAAATTTCTCCTTATTTCCAGGTTGAATCTCTCCTTGTTCAGTTTCCATCCATTATTCCTTGTCTAGCCTTCAGGTGCTTTGGAAAATAGCTTGACTCCCTCCTCTTTGTGGTAGCCCCTCAAGTATTTGAAGACTGCTATCATGTCTCCCCTGGTCCTTCTCTTCACTAGACTATCTTGCCCAGTTCCTGCAACTGTGCANTGTCAAACATGTACAAGATAGCAGGTATAGGTATAAACATAAACATAATCAAAGTGAATACAGATAAATGAGGACAATAGGACAGTAGGACAGGGACGGTAGGCACGATGGTGCGCTTATGCACGCCCCTTACAGACCTCTTAGGAATGGGGTGAGGTCGACAGTAGACAGTCTAAGGTTAAAGTTTTTTGGGTTTGGGGAAGAAACCACAGAGTCAGGTAGTGAATTCCAGGCATTGATCACTCTGTTGCTGAAGTCATATTTTCTGCAGTTGAGTTTGGAGCGATTTACTTTAAGTTTGTATCTATTGTGTGCTCGTGTATTGTTGTGGTTGAAGCTGAAGTAGTCATTGACAGGTAGGACATTGTGGCAGATAATTTTATGAACTACATTTAGATCTGTTCTAAGGCGACGTAGTTCTAAGTTGTCTAGGCCCAAAATTTCAAGTCTGGTGGAATAAGGTATTCTGTTGTGAGTGGAGGAGTGGAGGACTCTTCTCGTGAAATATTTTTGGACTCTCTCAATTGTATTAATGTCCGATATGCAGTGCACTAGACTAGCCATGCCTAGTACCGGTACCTGCAACCATTCATCGTATGTTTTAGCATCCAGTCCCCTAATCATCTTGGTTGCTCTTCTCTGCACTCTTTCTAGAGTCTCAAAATCTTTTTTATAGTCTGGTGACCAAAACTGGATGCAGTACTCTAGGTGTGGTCTAACTAAGGCTTTATAGAGTGGTATTAGTACCTCACTTGATCTTGATTGTATTCCTCTATTAATGCAGCTTAGGATTGGATTGGCTTTTTTGGCTGCCGCCGCACATTGCTGGCTCATATTTAACTGGTTGTCCACTAAGACTCCAAGATCCCTCTCACAGTTACTGCTATTAAGCCTGGTTTCACCCAGTCTATATGTTACTTTTGGTTTTTCTTGCCTAAGACTTTACTTTTCTTTACATTCATAGTCTTGATAGGCATTCTATGTGGATGCCCTCTTTTAAGGAGGTACACCCGGCAGGACCCAGAAGAAGGGCCTTCTGTGTGGTGGCTCCCTCCCTTTGGAACATCATCCCCGGCCCCCATTTTGACACTTTTTCACAAGGCCCTGAAGACCTGGTTTTGCTAATGGGCCGAAGGAGCCCCTCAAGCGCCTAGTTTCATTGCTTGTTGTCACCAGGGAGTAAGGGGTTATTATTTTTATTTATTTATTTTAATTTTTTGTGAGACAGCTAAATTCACTGAAAGTGAGTAGGCGGCCATATTAATTCTCAAACAAACAGGGAATGCTGTCACATCTCCCTATTGCATGCAAGCCCATTTCAAACATCCTTCTGGGGTGATTACAACAAGACATTTTAACTAGAGAAGGAAGAATAATTTTAAAGTAAATCATTGTGGGAATGCAGTACCTTGAGGGCAAAAATCACAACTGCATGCTGTATCTGAAAATTATAGCTGTGTTTCGAATATACATTCTCTCTCTCTCTCTCTCTCTCTCTCTCTCTCTCTCTTTCTCTCTTTCTCTCTTAGCATGAAAGTCTTTGGTTCAAAAACACCACTTTTGCCTCGCTGTTCATTTTCCCTCTTTAATCCTTTTGAAAAGCAATCAATGACCAGCCAACCTAAATTTAAAGAGAGACATGATTAAGCTATTCATAATCTGCCTGTCTAATAATGGGCTTTCAGCTGGAATGATCAGGGTTGGTTTTCATTGCTAAATCAGCAGAAATTTGACATTCCTCCAAAGATGGATCAGAGCAATGACATATTTTTTTTTGCATCTCGATCAGGGGTGGGTTCTGGATCCTTTTGCTGTCGGTTTGCTCAGCGTCGCGCCGGGAGCACGCGCCCCCTTCGCATGTGCGCGCCCCCCTGCAGCAATCAAAAAATAGCTTCTGCGCATGTGCAGAAGCAAAAATTACCTTCTGTGCATGCGCAGAAGCAAAATCCAAGATGGCGGCGCCCAAGGAGACACCGACAGAACCGGCTCCGTGACGTCATCGCCGGTTTACTAATGGTTCTAAAAAACCGGATAGAACTGGTAGGAACCCACCTCTGATCTCGATCAACCAAGAATACAATAAAGGTAGTCCTCAACTTACAACCATTCATTTAGTGACCATTCGAAGTTACAACAGTACTGAAAAAAGGTGACTTACGACTGTTTTTTACACTTAAACAACAGTCAGCACCATCATAGCTTTGAATGGTCTCTGAATAGATGGTAGTAATGTGAAGACTACGGGTATTCCTCAACTTACGATCACAACTGAGCCCAAAATTTATGTTGTTAAGTGAGAAATTTGACAAGTGAGTTTGCTCCATTTTATGACTTTTCTCACCACATTTGTTAAGTGAACCACTGCAGCTGTTAAGTTAGTAAGCCACAGGGGCGCAGTGGTTAGAGTGCAGTACTGCAGGCTACTTCTGCTGACTGCCAGCTGCCTGCAATTTGGCAGTTCAAATCTCACCAGGCTGAAGGTTGACTCAGCCTTCCATCCTTCCAAGGTTGGTAAAATGAGGACCCAGATTGTTGGGGGCAAATATGCTGACTCTCTAAACCACTGAGAGAGGGCTGTAAAGCACTATGAAGCGGTATATCTAAGTGCTATTGCTATTGCTAGTAACATGGTCGTTAAGTGAATCTGATTTCCCATTGACTTTGCTTGCTCCCTTCTTCATCCGCATATATCTGTCTCGGTTTTAACCATTCTTTTATGAATACTGCTATACCCCTCTTCTTTTTCTGTACCAAAGCCAAATGAAGTTTCCCTATTTTAGGAGATTCTAGGATGCCACCTTGCTGTTTTTTGATATGTACTTCTTGTAAACATGTAATAACTGTCTGGTTTGGTTCTGCAACCCAACAAGACAGACACAGACTTCAGAGGATAATTAGAACTGCAGAAAAACCAATTGCTATCAACCTGCCTTCCATTGAGGACCTGTATACTGCACGAGTCAAAAAGAGGGCTGTGAAAATATTTACAGACCCCTCACATCCTGGACACAAACTGTTTCAACTCCTACCCTAAAAACGACGCTATAGACCACTGCACACAAGAACAACTCGACACAAGAACAGCTTTTTCCCCCATCTCCTCCCACTAATGACTGTATGACTGTAACTTTGTTGCTTGTATCCTTACGATTTATATTGATTGTTTCCTACTATGATTTGATTGCTTATTTGTACCCGGACTATCATTAAGTGTTGTACCTTATGATTCTTGACGAACTTATTTTTTCTTTTATGTACACTGAGAGCATATGCACCAAGACAAATTCCTTGTGTGTCCAATCACACTTGGCCAATAAAAAATTCTATTCTAATATCCATATTTTGTTTTTGGAGTTTAGAGAGTACTTGCTTTCTTTTAACCGGAGAGTTCAATCCATTTATATTAATTGATATTAACTTAATTTCTTCTTCCATATTATTGTTTATTGGTAGTCCTCGTTCCTCTCCTCAGTCTTATCTCCCGTTGCGTCCTTGTCCTCGCCCCCTCTCTTTCCTGATGTTCTCTTTCTGTCCTCTCTCTTGCTTCTTGGTCCAACTCCTTTTCTTCCAATTGTTGTTCTTCCTGGCTTTTACCATCTGTCTCTTCTCCAATATCCTGTTCCTCCTCTGTTGCTATGTAGTGCTCGTAAAACTCTTGGGCTTTGTCTAGGGTATCAATTCTGATTTTTTTATCTTACCAAGATACCAACATACCCTCAGGGATAAGCCACTGAAACATTATCTTATACTTAACAAGTTGTGAAGAGAGAAAGTGGTAGTTCCATCTTTGTTCTCTAATTCTTCTGGGTACCTGCTTGAGGGTTAGAATTTCTTTCCCCTTATAAGTCAACGGATCATCTCGTGTCCTTCTATAGATTTCATCCCTGATTGGTTTTTTGGTTTTTTTGCGAACCTCTCGTGCACTTCCCGTGGTAGTTTATGACGTCGCACGTAATTAGTATGGACTCTGTAAATTTCATCAATGCCATTCTGCATTTCCTGTTTATTCATCTGCAATGCGTCAGCCAGCAATTCTGTCATGATTTTCACTAGAGCTTCCTCTTTATTCTCTGTTGTATTTTGAAATCTCAGGAAAAAAGCTGATTTTTCCAATTCAAGATGTATTATTGCCTCCTGCAGGTCTCTGTTCGCTGGCATCAGTCTTTCTTCCGTTGCTTCCAGTTTCTTTTCCATTTGCTCTGTTCTTGCCTCCACTGTCTTTATTTTCTGTTCGTTTTTGGCAATTGTCTCCTGTATTTTCCCCATTCTGTCATCTAATTTCCGTATGTCTTCTTTCACTTCACCCATATCACTCTTCATTTCCTCGTGGTTCTTAACTATTGACTCTTGCATTTTCAGCATCACTTCTTGGATCATATTTAACGTCGACTGCATGTTCTGTAGACTCAATGAGGATCCTGATTTCTCACCACCCAGCATGTCTCCTATTGATCTCTGTCCCGATGGGGAGGCTGTCATTGGCATAGTTTTCTTTGCAGTTTTTGTGATCGTCATCGTGCTTGTCATACTTAATTTCTTTTAAAAATCCTTCCACAGTACCATAAATCGCCTATTCTTTATTTTCTCAGGAATCCTCTTCTCTTATAAAAATTTCTCCTACTCTACACACTCGTCATATGTCCATTATTATTTTAAAAAATGTAATACACTATATTATCCTGTCTTAAACCTATAGCAATAATCACCTTATACATTACTCCTTAGTGTAGTACAAATGTAATCTAAAATTAATAATTAATTATACTAAAAATTTAACAAATATGCAAAATCAAGAATTAGAGGAAAAATGGGAAATTTAAATCATAAAGAAAATCAAATATTTAGGCATCTGGATGACAGCAAAGTGCTCTTCAATAAAAGAAGACAATTATATTAAGCTAATGCAAAAAATACAAAAAAGATTTGGAAAATTGGACCAAATTACAAATTTCTTTAATCGGAAGAATAGCTACCATAAAGATGAATATATTACCAAAAATACTTTTTTTATTTCAAACAGTCCTGATAAAATTAGGGAAATTTTTTTATACAGATTTAAATAGGATAATTTTGAAATTCATTTGGAACGGGAAGAAGGCCAGAATAAAAGCAAAATTGTTACAAGATAAGAGAAGTAGAGGAAGATTTGGACTCCCAGATTGGGAACTATATCATCAAGCGGTGGCTGCAACATGGTTGAAGGAATGGATTTTACTTAAAAACAAAAGAATATTAACTATAGAGGGTCATGACCTACAGGTCGGCTGGCACGCTTTCATCTGGGAGGGAAAACACAAATCACACACATATTTTCAGAGACACCAGGTAAGAGGGCACTGTTAGAAGAATGGTTGAAAATCAAGGGAAAATACTACATCAAAATTCCGAAATGGCTATCCCCTATGGAAGCAATAATATACCCAAATGTTTTAGACTTGGATAAGATAGTGACATACAAAGAATTGCTAGATGAGCAGGATAACCTCAAATCAAATCAGGAACTGACTCTGTCTGGTATAAAAATAGACCGGTGGCCCTACTTACAAATACAGTCCAGATACAAAAGAGAAG
>QLTV01002580.1:2179283-2192791 GCA_003457575.1 Thermophis baileyi
CTCCACCAGCGTTTGGCATCCAAAATCCCTCCCCCCTGATCCCAAGCCATCCCCTGCGTTTTCCTGCAGCAAATTAGCATTTGGAACGGGTCTCTCCAAAATCTCTTCTCCTATCAGGTGGGGGGGGGAGAGGAGGGGTGAGAGGTGTTTTGGCCAGATCTGGAACGGGAAAGTTTTTGTGTGGTGCCAGGGACAAAGTTGCAATCTTTGGGAAGGAGGAGGGGGTGAGGGAGGGAAAGAGGAGCCATGTTCTCTCTCTCTCTCCCTCCCCCCACCTCTCCTTGCAGAAAAGGAAAAGATCAAAAATGAGCTAACAGGGAGTGAAAAGTATCTCCTTTTCTAGTCGGGGCAAGGCTGGGGATTGTGCTCTCTCTCTCTCTCTCTCTCTCTCTCTCTCTCTCTCTCTCTCTCTCTCTCCCACCTCTCCTTGCAGAAAAGGAAAAGATCAAAAATGAGCTAACAGGGAGTGAAAAGTATCTCCTTTTCTAGTCGGGGCAAGGCTGGGGATTGCTGGCAACTTTAAGACTTGTGAACTTCAACTCCCAGAATTCTCCAGCCAGCATAGCTGGCTGGAGAATTCTGGAAGTTGAAGTCCACAAGTCTTAAAGTTGCCAAGTTTGAAGACCTCTGCTGTAGTTCAATCTGACACTGAGACGGGAGTCCTGATCACTTTAATACCGGAGAGATTGGTGGAAGAAAGCACATTGAACTTGGGTTTCTTTCATTTTGATAACTGGAGAGGGAGGAGAGGTTTCTGTGCGCGCGCTACCGTAGGAGGCTGCTCAGAAGCATGGAGCAATTTTGCATACTGTTACAAATCCTTCTCCCTTCCTTCCCCTCCCCTCTCTCACTCCTTCCCTCTTTCTCTCTTTCTCTTTCTTTCTCTCTTTCTCAGTCTCTTTTTCTTTCTCTCTTTCTCTGTCTTTCTTTTTTTTCTTCTCTCTCTCTCACACACACACCTCTTTCTCTCTCTCTCTCTCTCTCTCACACACACACACACTCTCTCTCTCTCTCACACACGCACACACACACAAATGGCAGAGACGGGCACTCGGGCCATGCAGAGCCACTGCTCCAGGGGGAAGTAGCTTCTCCCGTCCTTCCCGGAGAGCGCCTCTGCTGATGGGCTGCTCCCCCCCACAAAGCTTTTCAGTGCAGCTGAGTGTTTGGCTTTTGAGGCTGGGGTGAAGAAGAAGAGCCGCTGCCGTCCTCCTCCGGCCAGGGGTGAAGAAGAAGAGCCGCTGCCCTCCTCCTCCTGTGGCTCCTGCCCAGCGCTCTCTCTTCTCTCTCCCCTTCACCTCCCCACACTTGTTTACCTGTCCCAGAGAGCTCCTTCCCTCAGTGGTTCCTTTTCTTACCTCTAGGCGGCTACGCTGACTTTGTCCTTAAAGGCTGCTCTGCACCTTTTGATCTTTATTGGGTGTGGAGAAAAGCAACCCTGTGAAGGGACCGAGCCTGCTGCTGAATTTGGAAGCTTAGAGGCTTCTTTTCGACCCAGCCACTGGCTCAGGGCACCCAAAACTCGGCTTCTGCGCATGCGCAGAAGGAAAAAACCCCAGAATTTTTTTTTAAAAGATGGCGGCGTCCACGGACCGGCACCGATCCGGTTCGGTGACATCATCGTGATGTCACCAGCGGGCCGCTACCGGTTCGGGTGAACCGGTCCAAACCGGGAGGAACCCACCCCTGAGTTAGACGTTCTACTCCCCCTCCCCACCTGAAAAGAACTCTGTTCCAACTGCCAGCACGTGACTCATCCGGCCTGCGGGCTGGGAGTTTAGACATTCTACTCCATGCTAAGGAGTTCAGTTTCGTAGCGAAGCTACTAGTATCCAGCTACTAGTATTGTATAATTGGTAAAACTCTTTGCTTCCATGAAAGAGGCCAGCATGTTTATGTCTGGAATGACCATATGTCTGCAGGAAGATAAATACCTTGACATAATTCTGGACATAAACCTATGAGAGTGGAAATCTGCGTTAGAAAACCTCCAAGTATAAGTAATGTGCATGTCTCTAATTTTGGATGGGACAAAGCTCCCCCTCCCCCTTGAGAGATAGGACCACAACAGAAAGATAAGATGTAGGTCTGTGCCTAGTTTGTCTTCATTTTCTTTTCAAAATTATACCACCAAGGGTTTGATTTGGATTAATTTATCTCATCACTGCAAAATAGCACATTTTTCCCCACTGGGAAACCCTCCAGATGGTGTGGGAGGAAAAAAAGGAGCATTTTGTGTGGGAAGGTTTGTGGAAATTTGACATCAGCCAGACGGCGCATCTGTGTGAGACAGAGCTAAAGCAGATTGAATTAGCAAGATTCCTAAAGAATCAAATCAAATTAAATTAAGAAGCAGTTTCTCGTATAATTAAGAATCTCAGACACTCCGTGCAGCATGGAGTCTAATCTGTCTCTATTATACTTCAATAAGCCAAGCTGCAACAGAATGATTAACGAAAACAAGTGGCTGCATTTCTTGCATCTTAACGGGGAATGGCTGGGTAACTGGGTAAGATCGAAGACAATCAAAAATAATGTGTATAGGATCTCAATTGTTGAGAATCAAGAACATCATCACCTGCATCTTCCTGCCTCTTTCATGGCAGGGTCATCTTCTGGATTCTGTATCTCAGTTTTGCTGGAGTGTGAGGGAACTTTAGGAACTGTGAGTGTAAACATTGTAAAAAGGTAAAGATTTCTGTCATGCCCCTGTTGGAGCCTGAATCAGCGGAGGAGGACAAGCCAGAGCTGGAGCCGACAGAGATCGAGGGGGTGGCTTTGTTGGCTTCGGAGGAATGTGGGGAGGAGCAGGCTGAGGCAGCCCAGGGCCCTTCAGGATTGGGACGACTTGTTAGCAGGGAGGAACAGGGGCAGGATGACCGAGAGAGGGCAAGCAGTGGACATGAGGAGCAATGGAGCTCAGGCGATGAGCAAGGACAGCCCCCTCCTGATCCCCGAGCATGGAGAGTTGAGAGAAGGCGGGAACAGTGCAGGCCAACCCAACGACTCGGGAGGAGAGCGCCCCGCCCCTCTTCACAAGGCATACCTAGGGACTGTGATTTAAGGAGATGCTGTGGGGAGGGTCAGGAATAAACACTGAATTTGTAGAGTTTGGTGTGCCGGTACAGACATTTGGAGTTTGCAGGACTGCTTGCTTCTTCCTTACTTCGTGGACTCAGTGTCTTGTTTCTGACTTAGTGGACTCATTGTTTGTTCCTTGTTTCGTGGACTCATTGTTTGTTCCTTGTTTCATGGACTCATTTCCCTGTTACTTTGCTGGACTGGGCGCAGCCAGAGGCTGCCGTGTGTGTGTGTGTGTGTGCGCGCACGCTTTGCTCTGGGATTTGCCAAGAATGTGGGAGCGCTTTGCTCTGGGGCTTATCAAGAACGTGGGAGTGTTTGGGGGGAAATTTGGAGCATTAAAGGGGAGTTTGAACTCTCAGCTGATTGTGTGACCTTCGTGCCTTGTCCCGGGTCTTCACAATTTCCCTGCCCAGTCATGTCCAACTCTAGGGCTCGGTGCTCATCTCCGTTTCTTCATCGAGGGAGTCAGCATTGTTCGAAGACATTTTCCATGGTCATGTGGCCAGCATGGCTATGCACCAAAGGTGCACAAAACACTGTTACCTTCTCACCAAAGTGGTACCTGTTCATCTACTAAACATTGTAGTTTAATCTGAACAATGTAGGATGTGTAAAATGAAAGCTGGGAGGTCAGCTGAGTTGTGTAAAAAGTAAAACAATCCTACGATGTTCATAGAGTGGTCTTGTCTATGAAGGTCTTCACTTGCAGGACTTGAGCTAGGAGAAGAGTCCACACATGGTGACCTGATCATAATTCAGATGCTTGGCAACTGACTCATATTTACGACAGTTTCAGTGTCCCGGGGTCATGTGATCTCCTTTTGCAATTGTCGTAAGTGTGAATAATGGTTATAATAAGTCATTTTTTTCAATGCCATTGTAACTTCAAAAGGTCATTAAATGAATGGTTGTAAGTCAAAGACTACCTGCATTAGTTTTATTATAAATTTACAGCAAGAGAATCTTTCAAATCTGAATGTGCTCTCCTTTTCTTCCCTTTAAGGCAGCGGTTCTCAACCTGTGGGTCGCGACCCCTTTGGGGGTCGAACAACCATTTCACAGGGGTCGCCGCGCGTGTTAGCCCGCCATTTTGGTGCCACCGTCACTGCAGGAGTGAAAAGATCCCGGTTCGGCCGTGCCTGCGGTTCGCTGGACAGCTGGTAGCCCGGACGCCGCCATTTGGGTTCTTCTACCCTCTGCGCATGCGCAGAATGCTTTGCGCATGCGCAGAGGGTAAAAGAACCCAAATGGCGGCGTCCGGGTGGGTGGGCGAAGTCTCCAATCCCGCACGGGGAGGGGGCGGGGAGGGGGTTGCGGCGGCAGGGGGGGTCGCGGCGGCAGCGGGGGGGTCACGGGGGGGTCGCGGGATTAGAAAGGTTGAGAACCACTGCTTTAAGGGAACAAGGGAGGATGCTTTATTGCTGGAGGTTTTCAAGAAGAGGCTGGACAGCCATTTCCTCCTCCTCCTCCTCCTCTTCCTACTACTACTACTACTACTACTACTACTATCCATTGTCTATCCATTGCAGGATGAAGGCCTCTTCCACATTTTTCTAACCAATATGGTCCTGAGCTTTCTTTTGCCAATTGGGCCCGCCATACTTGCTGATGTTGTCAATCCATTTCTTTCGTGGATGCTTTTTATCAAGTGGCATCAGAGGTGGGTTTCAGCAGGTTCTGACCAGTTCTGGAGAACCGGTAGCAGAAATTTTGAGTAGTTCGGAGAACCGGTAAATTCCACCTCTGACTGGCCCCGCCCCCATCTATTCTCTGCCTCCCGAGTTCCAGCTGATAGGGAGGAAATGGGGATTTTGCAGTAACCTTCCCCTGCCACGCCCACCAAGCCACGCCCACCAAGCCACGCCCACAGAACCGGTAGTAAAAAAAATTGAACCCCACCACTGAGTGGGATCCATTCTATGACTGCCTTGGTCCACCTGCCGTCAGTTCTTCTTGCTATGTGACCAGCCCATTTCCATTTCCATTCTTTTACTCTCTTGATGATATTGTGTACTTTTGTTTCTTCTCTAATCCCATGTGCAGGTCTTCCTATCTTGTCTTGTAATGCAGATCATGTCTCTTTCCATGGCTCTTTGCACCTCTCGTAGCTTTTGTATCGCTTGTGAGGTTTAGTGTCCATGTTTCACCAGCTGAAATGATATAGGATCTACTGCAGAGGGTTGGAGTAGAAGTCATCTCAAGGCCCCTTCTAACCCTATCATTCCATGTTCAGAGCCGAGGTGGCGCAGTGGTTAGAGTGCAGCACTGCAGGCTACTTCAGCTGACTGTTCAGCAGTTCAGCGGTTCAAATCTCACCAGGCTCAAGGTTGACTCAGCCTTCCATCCTTCCGAGGTGGGTAAAATGAGGACCCAGATTGTTGGGGGCAATATGCTGACTCTGTGAACCGCTTAGAGAGTGCTGTAAAGCACTGTAAAGCGGTATATAAGTCTAAGTGCTATTGCTATTGCATCCAGTCTCAGACACTTTCTCAAAATACATTTTTGCCCTGGAGTCAGGTTTTATTTATCTGACTGTTGCTGACTGTTGCCTTGGTTGCTACTCTTCCTCTGTTCATTAAGGTTATTCCCACTGCCCGTTACACAATATCAGGCAGACACAAAACTGGAAATATCTATTTCTTGAAGGCCCTCTCTGCCACGTTTTATCATAATAAGGGAGCAGAATCCCTTGTAGGAATATGACAACCCTATGTAGCCCAGCCTCGTGTTCTGTAAGCTGCCTTTCAAAATCTGGAGATAAAAACCTAACTGGCATTTGCTTCCAGGAAAAGGTATTGTTCGGGGGCATATTTGCTCTTTAAAAAGTTGATCTCATCTAGTCATCACTGATGAAGAGTTATGAATCAGTTTGATGCCCTTTAAAAAAAAAGTATTCATTTAAGACAGGGGTGTCAAACTCAAGGCCCGTGGACCGAATCCGGCCCACGGGGTGCTTAGATCTGGCCCGCGGGGCCGCCCTGGAAACAGCAAAGGACTGGTCCGTGGTGCCCCTGCCAGTAAAAATTGAGCTTGGGTGGGCCGCGCCTGTTTTCGCTGTTTTCACTGGCAGAGGGCTGCAGGAGGCCATTGTGGCTGAAAATGGGGCCCAGAGGGGCCCGCGTGCAGTCCCCCCCGGGCTCCAGTTTTGCTGGCAGAGGGCTAGTAAAACAAACTAAAAGCAAAACAAAAGGAGAAAAGTTTCCCCTTTTGCATTTGAGCATGCAAGAAGGGACAGGAAAGGAGAAAGGGAAAGAGGAAAGACAAAGAAAAAGAAGGAAAGATGGGAAGAGAGCAAGGAAGGAAAAAGAAGGAAAGAGGTAGAGGTTGGTTGCTGCCGGTTCAGACTGGCTCTATAGAACCAGTAGTGGGAATTTCCCCCCACTCGCCGAACCAGCAGTGATGGCCGGTTGGACACGCCCCCGAACTGGCTCTCTCGGCAGCGCCATAGGCGCTGCCATCTTGTTTTTTGCTTCTGCGCACATGCAGCTGTTTTTTGCTTCTGCGCATGCGCAGCTGTTTTTTTGCTTCTGCGCATGCACAGAAGCTGAATTTTCAGCACTGCGCATGCGTGCCTGCGCGCGCAAAGCACGCACGCGTCCACGCGGCATGGGAGGAAGTGAACCGGCAGTGAGGTAAGTTAGAACCCACCCCTGGAAAGAGGGGAAGGAAGAAGAAAGGCGAATGATGAGGGAAGGAAAAAGAAGAAAAGGAAGGAAGGAAGGAAGGAAGGAAGGAAGGAAGGGTGGGTGGGGGGGAAGGAAGGAAGGAAGGAAGGAAGGAAGGAAGGAGGAAGGAAGGAGATTGTAATGAGAGTGAGGGAGGATCTCAGGGAAGTCCTGCTTTAGCACTTGGCCACCACAGGTGCCCCCGACATGAGTGATACCAAGCTGGGCACGCCCCCCTGGCCATACCCCTGACCATGCCCCTCCAGCCCCCCGAGCCGAGATCAAACACAACCCTGATGCGGTCCTCAATGAAATCGAGTTTGACACCCCTGATTTAAGACATAAACAGAACAAATCTTCTGAGCAACCAGAATTAGTAGAGGATGGATAAAGGGGCTTCATTGGTTTCCATCCATTGCTTCTTGTCTTGCCTTCTGGTGCTTTGGAGAATATATTGATCCCCCCTCTTCTTTGTGGCATCCCCTCAAATACTGGAACACTGCTATCGTGTTTCCCCTAGTCCTTATTTTCACTAAACTAGACATACCCAATTCCTGCAACTTTTCTTCATATATTTCAGCCTCCAGCTTCCTAATCATCTTTGTTGCTCTTCTCAACATCTTTTTTATATTGTGGTGACCACTATTCCAAGTGTAGTCAAAGCGAACTGGTCCAAAGTCACCCAGCTGGCTTCATGCCCAACGGAGGACGAGAAGTCACAGTCTCCTGGTTTCTCCTAGTCCGGAACCTTAACCACTGCACCAGCCTGGCTGTCATAAAACAATTTCTTCCTAGAAAAAATATGCTTGGTTGATGAAGTTCTTGACGATCAAAAGCACATTTTTTGCCTCTGGCTTCAAAGTGATATCTAGCCCTCCACAGAACAGTTTCACATCATTTACAACAGCACTGAAAAAGGGACTTATGACCCTTTTTCACATTTACGATAATTGCAGCAGCCCCATGGATTATGTGATCAAAATTCAGACACTTGGCAACTGACTTATATTTATGACGGTTGCAGTGTCCCGGGGTCATGTGATCCCCTTTTGCAACCATCTTACAAGCAAAGTCAATGGAGAAGCCAGATTCACTTAACAACCGTGTTACTAACTCAACAACTGCAGTGCTTCACTTAATAACTTTGGCAAGAAAGGTTGTAAAATGGGGCAGAATTCCTTTAACAATTGTCTCACTTTGCAACAGAAATTTTGTGGTCGTAAATCAAAGACTACCTGTATACTCCTGGAGAAGCCCTATCCGCCGATAAGCTGACCCTTACATTTTTAACCCCAAAAATATCATAAATAATGTGCCACCCTCAAGATAAGCTGATTTATTATGTTCTAATTTTAATCCTTGGATTAAAATTAGTTTTGTCATTTTGTCAACATCATTTTGTCAATTATTTGAAAAATATCCAGTAGTATGAAACAGACATTTCTTTCCAGAAACAGAAATGGGTATTTTTTTTTAATGCTACGCACCGTGCATATGAATAGCTATCTGATTCCCTATTGCAGCTTTGTCCATCCCGGGAAACATTCTCATGGACATCTGTGACCATAACAGTGATGGATATCTTTCCCCGGTCCCAGCCGATAGTTCATTGCACTTCTTCACCACAATTTTTTGTCTTTATTTACTTTTAGGTGTCAGAGACTGTGTTTGAGGTGGAATCAATGTCTCGTGAGATTTCAGGAAATAACCTAATAAAAATGCTGTCAAGTGTTTTGAAAGATCATGACTCATTCCAATGCCTGCTGGAAAATTTCACCCTCTGCTTTTAGAAAATTGAAGTCTTAGAGTAGCTACCGTATATACTTGTGGATAAGCTGATAATTTTAGGTGCTAAAATAGACCTCCCGCAAATTGGCTTCAGCTTAACCACAGATGGGCTTATCCATGAGTATATATGGTAGGTTTTTCCCTCCATTTTTTTAAAGGTACTTATTTATCCGTTATATACTCCCAGATAAGCCCATCCTCAGGAGTGGTGCGGTGGCCTAGAGGTGGAGCTCTCGCCTCATAATCAGGAGGCTATGAGTTCGATCCTAGGTAGAGGCAGATATTTCTCTCTCTGGGCACACTGGGAATATATCTGCTGAAAAAAAACCTCCGCATTGGCGACAGGAAGGGCATCCGGCCAGTAAACACTCAGCTCCATTCAGTTGCCCAGACTCCACCCCACAAGGGATTATGGAGTCGTTAGAAGATGATGATAATAAGCCCATCCTCAGATAAGCAGACCCACAAATTTTAAACAACTTTTGCCATGAAAATCGGGCCATTTGCAAATAAGCCAAGGGTTAAAATTAAAATGTACAAAAATTTCAAAGGTCATCTTACTGTGGGTGGCACATTATTTTTGATATTTTGGTTAAAGGTTTGAGGAACAGCTTATTGCACATGGACTTATCCATGAGTATACAGGTAGTCCTTGATTTACAACTGCAACTGAGCCCAACATTTCTGTTGCTAAGTGGGACAGTTATTAAATGAGCTTTGCCCCAATTTTGCAAGCTTTCTTGCCAAAATTATTAAGTGGATCACTGCAGTTGTTGAGCTGGTAACACGATTGTTAAGTGAATCTGGCTTCCTCATTGACTTTGCTTGTTATGCCGCCCAACTCCCAAGGGACTCTGGGCGGCTATAGATCAAAAGACACCAAGCCAGTGGTGGGCTGCTGCCGGTTCGGACCGGTTCAGGTGAACCGGTAGTTCCAACGATCAGCTGGCCCCGCCCACCCGCTCCTGCGCTATCCTGTCCTATATTTCCTTCTTTCTGGCTCAGCTGATTCGCGCGGCACAGCTGATTTCCACACCTCCGCTGTTCTACTTACGGGGGGCTGCCTTAGAAGGTAAGCAGCTGAGCTTCAAAAGTTAAGGATTACCTATATACAGGAATATAAAGTACCCAAAGGTATAAAGCATGTCCTTTTTGAGACTCTATATTATTATTTATTAAATTATTTTATTATTATTTATTAAATTTGTATGCCGCCCAACTCCCAAGGGACTCTGGGCGGCTATAGATCAAAAGACACCAAGCCAGTGGTGGGCTGCTGCCGGTTCGGACCGGTTCAGGTGAACCGGTAGTTCCAACGATCAGCTGGCCCCGCCCACCCGCTCCTGCGCTATCCTGTCCTATATTTCCTTCTTTCTGGCTCAGCTGATTCACGCGGCACAGCTGATTTCTGCGCCTCCGCTGTTCTACTTACTGGGGCTTCCTTAGAAGATAAGCGGCTGAGCTTCGAGTTGCTGTAATTTGAACACTGCGCGCAAGCGTGTTAGGTGCGCGATCACCGAACCGGTTGTTAAACCGGTTGCAGCCCACTACTGCACCAAGCTGAATTATAGGGCCCTCTTATATAAGGCTACATTAGAAGTAAATGTCAGAAAATTCTCTTTCTGGGAGTTGAAAATTCTCATTCTGGGAGTTGAAGTCCAGAAGTCTTAAAAGTTGCCAAGTTGGACACCCTTGTGCTACAGAGTACAAGATCTCTTCATAGTGAGCTCCTCGGGAGAAAAATGAATGTGGTCTGACTTGGACCATCTTCTTTCAGCTGTAAAAGATACTTTTTTTTTTCCTGTGGTGCAAATTCTGTTTACATTTTAAATTTTTTTTTACTAAACTGTAGTCAAACTTAAGAAAGAATGATACAGTTTTTGAAGCAATTTTAATTATATGTGCAGGGAAGGATAATGCCAAAAATCAAAGTATACTTGTTTCTTGTTCATAAATTGCAGTTATAGGCCCAGGAAAAAAAGGAAAGGAAAAATAAAATCATCTAAATATTACGCAGAAGAGGAGACAAATTGAACATCAGTAGCCAACTCCGATCAATCAATCAAAGAAAAACAGCTTATGCCTTTGTTCCATTATTCAGCTGGGCTGCACGTAGCTCAGAATACGGAATAACAGAGTTAGAAGAGGCCTTGGAGGTCTTCCAATCATGAGCAGAAATGGTGAATGGTTATGAATCAAGCCTGATGTAGCAACCAGGACTGTTAAGAGAACAAGTTCTTATCAATAGAAAAGAATATTTGCAGTTCAGGGTTGAGCTGTGGGGCTCTTGGTGCTCTCAGAACTTGTTTTCCTGTAGACTTTTCATTACCCAATTAGGTAACATCGTTGTCTGCAAGAAAACAACCAAGCTCAGCATCAGGTTCTTGTTTATGGTCACAATAAACAGTCTATCTCCAAGTGCTTCAACAACCCTCTAAAACAGTGGTTCTCAACCTTTCTAATGCCGCGACCCCCCTGTGACCCCCCGCCGCCACCACCGCGACCCCCTCCCTACCCTCTCCCCACGCAGGATGAGGTGATAAAGGGGGCGTGGCACCAGGGGTGAAATGCTCCCGGTTTGGGCTTGCCTGCGGGCAAAGCATTCTGCGCATGCGCAGAGGATAGAAGAACTCAAATGGCGGCGTCCGGGCTACCAGCTGTCCGGCGACCCGCAGCACGGCCGAACCGGGACCTTTTCACCCCTGCAGTGACGGTGGCAGCAAGATGGCGGGCTAACGCACGCGGCGACCCCTGTGAAATGGTCGTTCGACCCCCAAAGGGGTCGCGACCCACAGGTTGAGAACCGCTGCTCTAAAAGGATGCAAATTAGCAGCTGTCTGCAAGGAATGTAAATCCTTCCATTCCTTACTATCCTGTCAGAGCTGAAGAAGCTTCTTGGATGAGAAGCTCCTAGGGCGCAAAGAAAAAAAAATCTGCTGTGAACTCAGTGTGGCATCAGGAAGGGCATCCGGCCAGTAAATGCACAGCTCCATCCAATCGCCCTGACTCTACCCCGAATTAAGGGATTACAGGGTTGTAAAAAGGGAGTTTTATGTGTAAATACATGGTGGCGTTTTGTCCTGTGTCTCAGATGGTAGAACATCTTGGAGTTTTACATAATCAGCTTAACAAAGTGGTTCTGTTTAATTGAGCATTTGGCGTTTCCTCAAGTGAATCATAGACTTGGGCTAAAAGTGCTTCTGGAATGATCTCAATCATTCCTATACTCCAATATTGATTTTAGGGGCAGAAGAGCTTCTTCCCATTTAGACAAAAATGGAACTTTGAAAAGTCAAAGGGTTTTTTTTTCTCCAATATGATGAATTGCATCTAATAAAGTAATCCATGCAACCTACGTATATAATATTTATTGGAAATAAATGTGATGGCTTTTCAAAAATACGTAGGATAAGAAAGAATAAAACGATTGCTTTCCAAAATGGTAAGCATTTTCCCCAAATATTTTATAGATGAAGCCTTCTACATTCATTTTCTTTGCTACCATTTGAAATATTAAGGCATCAATATTTTAAATGCTGTAATCAGTTTTATTTGAAACTGGCATGCTAATTTCCTTGAAGATCCATAAAGGATTCTGCCATGGTTCACATCCTTTTAGAATTTGTTTAAAGGTTGCTAAAAACAGCTAACTAGTAAAGGCTAGTAAAATTGTCTGCCTTTATTCTATCACAAATAATTGCCTCTTGCAATTATAATTTCTTCACAAAGGAAGATAAAGTAGAAATTTCCAGGTTTGAAAAAGGGATGCTTCAGGAACACAAACCATTTTTCCTATATATAACATTTTTACTGATACAGCTGAAACAGGGAAAGAACTTGTGGCTCAGATGGTAAAGCAACTGCCTGACAAGGCAAACAGCCCAAGTTCGAAACACAGAAAGGTATGGCTAGCTGATGAGAGCTAAATAGCTTGAAATAGATCTATACTAGTCTCCCTTTATTTGTTTATCAGTAAAAATGTTATATATAGGAAAAATGGTTTGTCGTGTAAGCGACTGCCTGCATGGCTCCTGGAGTGGGGCCGAAAGGTGAAAGGAAGCAGTATTCTCCCTCCCATATTTGGGTATACCAGGTGATTCGACAGAGAAAACATATAACCCCTCCCCTGGTTCAGCTGAAACAGGGAAAGAACTTGTGGCTCAGATGGTAAAGCAACTGCCTGACGTTTCACTATGTTTTTCCCCTTCGCGGAGCTGGGGTTGGCATGGCCTGCGCGTGACGCATCCAGCCCACAGGCCGCCAGTTTGACACCCCTGACCTACTACATCAGTGTTCCCCAATCTTAGCAATTTTCTAGGTGTGTGTGGAACTTCAAATCCCAGAATTCCACAGCCAACATGGCCATCAATGAGAATTCTGGGAGTCGAAATCCATATTCCTGGAAGTCCCCATGAGAAACACTGTACTACTTTAAAACTTTAAATAGGACCCTTTTCCTTTCTTCATTCAGTGTTTCTTGGCTCAAAGACCATTATTGTTCATGCCTATTCAACAGTAAACTCCACTGAATTCAATTAGACTTTATATGGGATATGAGCAGGGGTGGGCTTCAAAAATTTTAGCAAAGGGGTTCTCTGCCCGGTTGCTGGGTGGGCATGGCCATGGTGGGCATGGTCTAGTCGGCCTCCTGCACCATGGAGGGGGGGCGTTTTCACCCTCCCCGGGCTCCGGAGGCTCTCTGGAGGCCGTTTCTGGCCTTCTGGAACTTTCAGGAGGCCCGTTTTTTGTCCTCCCCAGGCTCTGGAGGCTTTCCTCAAGCCTCTGGGAGGGTGAAAACGGCCTCCCCCGGGCTCCAGAGGCCCTCCGGAAGCTGGAAATGGGCCCATTTCTGGCCTTCTGGAGCCTCCAGGAGGCCCGTTTTTCACCCTCCCCAAGCCTCCGCACGGGCCCTGCACTTACCTGTCATCCAAAACGGGGCGCGTGGAGACTCCTGGGAGGGGCCGGGTGGGA
>QLTV01002580.1:2192860-2211262 GCA_003457575.1 Thermophis baileyi
ACTTCCTGTACTTCCGGTAGGCCCATTTTTCACCCCCCCAGAGCCTCCCCGCGGGCCCTGCACTTACCTGGCATGCAAAATGGGCCGCGTGGAGACTCCTGGGAGGGGCAGGGTGGGAGGGGCGGGGAGGGGCCAGTCAGGTGTGGGATTTGGGAGTTCACCGAGCCATGCAGAATCTTCGCTAGAGGATAGCCCGAACCCGGCCGAACCCTGAGCAGCCCACCCCTGGATATGAGTATAGATTGTAGCCTTTGTTAATACATTTAACTATTGTAGTTAAATATGTTGCAGCATTAAGTCTCTTGATAAAAAATATAACACAGCCCACATTTCAGTTTCCGCTGATATTTTATGATTTATGGTTTATTTTAGTTACACTTTTATCTATATATTTCATTCCTTTGTGTTAGCCATTTTGAGAATTGATTCGGGTGGAAGTGGATAATGTCAATAACAGTAATAATGGTATAGACTCTGATGCCTTATTTATCCTGAAAGAAATAATGCCAACAGGGGAAATATTCATTGTGGGTGGGGGGGGGGAAGATCCATCCAAAGTTATAGGCTCTTATAGAATTGTAAATGTCTTTATTCAAAAACAAAGAGCTCTCTGGCTGTTGTCTTTAGAACTACAATAGTTAAATGTATTAACAAAGGCTACAATCTATACTCATATCCAGGGGTGGGCTGCTCAGGGTTCGGCCGGGTTCGGGCTATCCTCTAGCGAAGATTCTGCATGGCTCGGTGAACTCCCAAATCCCACACCTGACTGGCCCCTCCCACCCAGCCCCTCCCACCCGGCCCCTCCCAGGAGTCTCCACGCACCCCGTTTTGGATGACAGGTAAGTGCAGGGCCCGTGCGGAGTCTCGGTGAGGGCGAAAAACGGGCCTCCTGGAGGCTCTGGAAGGCTGGAAATGGGCCCATTTCCAGCTTCCGGAGGGCCTCCGGAACCCGGGGGAGGCCATTTCCACCCTCCCAGAGGCTTGAGGAAAGCCTCCAGAGCCTGGGGAGGACAAAAAACGGGCCTCCCGGAAGTTCCAGAAGGCCAGAAACGGCCTCCAGAGAGCATCCAGAGCCCGGGGAGGGTGAAAACGCCCCCCCCCCCCGTGGTGCAGGAGGCCGACTAGACCATGGCCATGCCCACCCAGCAACCGGGCAGAGAACCCCTTTGCTAAAATTTTTGAAGCCCACCCCTGCTCATATCCCATATAAAGTCTAATTGAATTCAGTGGAGTTTACTGTTGAATAGGCATGAACAATAATGGTGTTTGAGCCAAGAAACACTGAATGAAGAAAGGAAAAGGGTCCTATTTAAAGTTTTAAAGTAGTACAGTGTTTCTCAACCATGGGGACTTCCAGGAATATGGATTTCGACTCCCAGAATTCTCATTGATGGCCATGTTGGCTGTGGAATTCTGGGATTTGAAGTTCCACACACACCTAGAAAATTGCTAAGATTGGGGAACACTGATGTAGTAGGTCAAGGGTGTCAAACTGGCGGCCTGTGGGCTGGATGTGTCACGCGCAGGCCATGCCCACCCCAACTCCGCGAAGGGGAAAAACATAGTGAAACGTCACGTGACGGCAACGTTGACGCGGCGAGTTTGACACCCGTGTAGTAGGTGGTTTTTCTCTTCTTATCCAAGTTCTGTACAGGATCAGTATACCTCCAATGGGTATGAGAAAATTTCCGCTTGAACAATATGGGAAAGACTATTTTCACCCTAATTCTTGTTGGAGTAAGGAGATATGAACTTCTTCTCACCCATTAAAGAAGAAAGTGAGATAAATATGCACCCAATGCACCCATTAAGATATAGCATATCTCTACATCCCAGTGTTATAGCTGAGATGGAGAAAAAGGAACATGCTTAATACAGTGGATATTCATTACTTAACCCGAGCAAAAACATACTTTGATTTTGTTGCAAGAACAAGGAACACATTTCATTTATGGAACTTTAATCTTTCAGTTCTTTTATATCCATTTAATGAGCACAAACATTGCATTTGATTCCAACAGGAGGAAGGCATTGAGCCTCCTGATGCGGAAAAAAACACATTCTCATATATAAAATATACGAAAGCTCCTTTTTACAGCCCTGTAATCCCTTAATCATATATAAAAATATAATATCGACAGCAGGGGTGAAATCCAAATTTTTCCCTACCGGTTCTGTGAGCGTGGCTTGGTGGGCGTGGCAGGGGAAGGATACTGCAAAATCTCCATTCCCACCCCACTCTGGGGCCAGCCAGAGGTGGTTTTTGCCGGTTCTCCGAACTACTCAAAATTTCCGCTACCGGTTCTCCAGAACCTGTCAGAACCTGCTGAATTTCACCCCTGATCGACAGGCAAGTCCTCGACTTACGATCACGATTGAGCCCAAAATGTACATTGCTAAGTGAGAAATCTGTTGAGTGAGTTTTGCCCCATTTTATGACTTTTCTTGCCACATTTGTTAACAGATTCACTGCAGTTGTTAAATTAGTAACACGGTTGTTAAGTGAATCTGGTTTCCCCATTGACTTTGCTTGTCAGAAGGTGGCAAAAGGTGATCACATGACCCCGGGACTCTGCAACCGTCATAAATGTGAGTCAGTTGTCAAGCATCCGAATATAAATCACATGACTATGGGGATGCTGCAACGGTCATAAGTGTGAAAAATAGTCATGTCACTTTTTTTTCAGTGCCGTTGTAACTTTGACTGGTCACTATTTTGTAAGTTGTATTTAAAATACAATACGTATTTTATTTTTAAGTCTTCCCTTTGTCTGCCATGATTACTGACTTAAGATGACTTAAGATAATCATGGGAACATTTAAAGCACACCCATTAGGAATGGGGATCATTTTCCTATGGATCCATCTGTACAAACCCAGCAAGATTTGTAAACGCTCCAATATTCTCAAGACTGATCCTTCTAATTTCTTTGGGGTTCCCATCACAGCAAGATTATAATAATTCTGGAATGAGACTTATTGGGACAGAGAGGAAACCCCTTGATTGATTTGTGAGAGAGCTGAGTTTTTGTAGGACACCAGGGAAGCCCACTGCTCAACTCACTTATGGGTGATTATGTATGGAGTAACCAGATTTTCCCAAAGGAAATCAATTCCGACTGTCCTTTGGAAGGATGGATACTGAAGCTGAAGCTCAAATACTTTGGCCACCAAATGAGAAGAGATGATTCCTTGGAAAAGACCCTGATGTTGGGAAAGATGGAAGGCCAAAGGAGAAGGAGATGGCGGAGGATGAGATGGTTAGATACTGTCATTAACGCAATGAATATGAATTTGAGCAAACTCTGGGAGACAATGGAAGACAGGGGATGTAGCATGCTATGGTCCATGGGGTTGAGAAAAATTGGACATGACTTAGCGATAGAACAACAACAACAAACCAGGTTTTGGGAAGAGGAGACGTGAAAGGTCTCTCTGAACTTGATTTCAATTGAATCTTCATGGCTGGAAACCCACCACTTGGATTATAATTCTGACAATATACAAAACAACAATGAACCTATCATGAGCTGACAATTAAATTAATCTAATTGGCTCCCGCCTTATGGAACATCGTGCCCCACAAGTTGAGAGCCACCTCCCACCTTTTTGGCCTTCCATAACAGCCTCAAAACCAGCCCCTTTTGACTGGCCTGGGACGCTGATGGGGGCATTCCATGTTGGAGGCGGTTAGTGGACTAGGAAGAAGATTCCCAACTCCACCCCCATGGTATTCTGGTTTTATGCTATTTCTGTTTATTTAAAACCTAATGGTTTAATGTTTGTACGTCATCTTTTATGAAGTCTGGGTAAGCCACCCAGAGTCATTTGACAATGAAATGGGTGGAACATATACGTAATCAATCAATCAATCAATAATAAACAATAATTAAGTCAACTCTGAGGAACAGACACTGCTATTCCCATTTTACTCTTTTAGTACTATATAAGACTGAACCAGCATACAGCTGAAGGAAGTTTAAATGATCACCATAACCACCATTAAAGAAGAAGAAAAAAAGAATGTCATTAAATTACATTCATTCCTCTTTCCTTAGAGACACATTCTGGTTTTTAAGAGTCATATTTTGGACAAACTCAACAAAGATCATGGTTGTTTCTTTCCATACATCAAAGTCCCATGTAGGTTTTTGAACTTAAAGCAAGCAAACGAACAAAATGTTGAGTTTACTTTCCAAATTCCAAAGCCATTTTTAAAATTGTTCCCAGTGAATAAAAATGTAAACAGAATCTTCTTTGCCGAGAGCTCAGTCCCATGTGGTCACGATGGAGTGGCAGAATAAGAGTTAGGCATACAAACGTACAAAGAACTCAGTTTGATTCCATGTGATGGGACACATTTATAATTCACATTCATCTATTTACAACATACTCGTATGAATTTGGTCACTATTATTTAAAGCAGGAGAAAGTTTGCTCTTCTGTATTTCTGTCTCCCCCTTTGGAAGTGTTCTGATGAATCAGCGTGGGAATCCACAGTGACATTAGAATTCGTTTATATTCCTTCCGAAAATTTTGGTTCAGAAGCCCGTAAATTATTGCATTAAGGCAACTGTTGAAGTAGGCCATGAAGTAGCTGACCACAAACAACCACTCGGGGATTTTGGGTGCTACTTCTGAAGGATTAATGGCCACAGCCAGACCTATTAAGTTCAACGGCGCCCAGCAAAAGGCAAAGATCACAAAGACAACAAACATGGTGAGAAAGTTTCGGAAGTCGCTTGGTTTTATCTTCAGCTTCAATTCTGAATTGACTTTCCTCCTTACTCGTATCACCAGAATCCAGATCCTCAAATAGCAGAAGCTCACAATGGTGATCGGAAGGATGAAGTGGATGACGACAACGGCAATGGTGTAACAGGAGCTGGTTGTTTGAGCGAAGGTGCACGAATAGATCCTTTGATCATACTTGAGAGAGCCAACGAAAAAGTTCGGCAAGGTTGCAACCACAGTGAGAACCCAGACAAGGCAGACATAGAACATCGTGTTCCACCAACTATACACTTTATTGTATACAAAACTGTGGCAAATGTAGCAGTATCTGTTGATTGCAATGGCGGTGATGTTGAAGATGGAACCTATCACGCTCAATCCCATCACAAAGCCGCTTGCTTTGCAGTGTGTTTCTCCCAATGACCAGCCGTTGTGAAAAAGGGCAACGAGGACTAAAGGATAAGGGTACAAGGCCACCACTAAGTCCGCCAGGGCCAAGCTAACCACAAATACATTGCCTGAAAAAAAAAGAGAGAGAGAGAGAGAGAGAGGAACAAAGTCAAGACTTTGGATATCCAAAATGAGAAACTCTTTCAGATGGAAAAGACAAATTTCAAGACCATATGCATACTTCAATTTTTTTTAAAAAAATCGTTCTAGAACTGGGTACCAGTTTTGGATTGGCATGTATATATATATATATTTTCCTCTTGATTTAAGACATGGGGTGGATTCAAAGTTCTTAGTAAGGAACATTCATCTTAAGCTATCCAGGATTGGATGGAGGAGACCTAGTTTTGTGTCAGTATCCTACAGGTGACTCTGAACATAATTTAGGCCAAAGGTCCCCATGTGACAGGGTGAGCTCCCGTTCCTGCCCCAGCTCCTGCCCACCTAGCAGTTTGAAAACATGCAATAGCAAGTAGATTAATAGGTGCCACTTTGGTGGGAAGGTAACAGCCTTCCATGCACCTTGGCATATAGTCATGCTGGCCATATAACCATGGAAGCATCTCTCTCTCTCTCTCTCTCTCTCTCTCTCGCTCTCTGTGTGTGTGTGTCTCTCTCTCTCTCTCTCTCTCTCTCTCTCTCTCTCTCTCTCTCTCTGTGTGTGTGTGGAAAGAGAGAGAGAGAGAGAGACAGAGAGAGACAGAGACAGACAGAGACAGAAAGAGAGAGAGAGAGAGAGAGAGAGACAGAGACAGAGACAGAGACAGAGACAGAGACAGAGACAGAGACAGAGAGAGATATGCTTCCGCAGTCATGTGGTCAGCATGACTATATGCCAAGGTGCATGGAAGGCTGTTACCTTCCCACCGAATCAGAATCTGCAATTGAGGTAGCATGTAATCTACTCCATACTTTGCGGGTCTCACTACTGCTCCTGAGTCAAGTGCCCTACAAATGCTATTTCCTCAGCCTTCCAAATATTATCACCTATGCAAAGTTATGCCAAAGCTATGCTTTTCAGTTAATAACTCACTTGGTAACCATAGGCAACATGAATCTCATAAGTGAACAGATCAATAAAGACGAGGCAGAGTTTTCTGAGCCCTTTCTGGGTTGTTTTGTGAGGTTGAGGTGGATGGCTCTGCCCATTTCAGGGGACATAAATGAAAATGAAACGGTGAAGTGACCATTTGTTTCTACCAACTTCCTGTTGGTATTGCTCAAAGGTCCAGTTTGCTCTTGTTATGGGGGAACGATGGTTTTATTTATTTGATTATTTGTTTGTTTGTTTGTTTGTTTATTTATTTCCCACTTTTATTTTTATAAATATTTTAAGGTGGTAAATCTACCTAACCTACCTGCCTCCTCTTATTTTCCCCACAACAACCACCTTTTGAGGTGAGTTGGGCTGAGAGAGAGTGACTAGGCCAAAGTCGCCTAGCTGGCTTTCGTGCATAAGAAGGGACTAGAACTCACAATCTCCTGGCATCTAGTCTGGTGCCTTAACCATTAGATCAAACTTCCTTGCAATAGCAATAGCAATAGCACTTAGATTTATATACCGCTTCACAGTGCTTTTACAGCCCTCTCTAAGTGGTTTACAGAGTCGGCATATTGCCCCCAACAATCTGGGTCCTCATTTTACCCACCTCAGAAGGATGGAAGGCTGAGTCAACCTTGAGCCTGGTGAGATTCAAACTGCCAAATTGCAGGCAGCCGGCAGGCAGCAGAAGTAGCCTGCAGTACTGCACTCTAACCACTGCACCAGTAGTGGGTTCCACTTACCCTTGCTACCGGTTCAGGAACGGGAGCGCGCGTGCACGCGCTGTTCTGCCCCAGCTACCAACCACCAAGAATGCAACACACACAAACTTCAAACACAGTGTTGGTTTACTACTGAAAGTCTACTAATTAACGTCTTAATAGCCGTTTTAAATAAACATACATTTAAAGCAGTCTTTTTTCCAACACTGGCTGTTAATTTAACTTCATTAACAGCCAGCAAGAGTTCCAGAGATAATTGTCTCACTTCTGAAGAAACAAGCTTGCAGATAATAGCAGTGCTTACGGTTGTTGGCAAAACTCCCAGAAATAAATGTGCAGGAAAAAGTCACGAGCTAGAACAAAGGCCGAACAGACTTGACTGGATGCAAAACACAATAATTAATCACGAACGTTGTTTCCTGCAATGTGATTGCACGTGGTCATGACTTAAATAGGCTAAGGGCGTGGCCAATTAGCCCAAAGCCTTACTCCCGAGGACACCTCCTCCTGAGTAACCATTCTTGCCTCTTGGCAGCTCTGCGTGCCCGTGCATTCAGAATAGGCTCCTCCTCTTCTTCCTCGTCAGTGATGGGAGCCTCTGGAGGTTCTGAAGGCCCTGGCTGCATCTCTGCCTCTGGCACCGAGTCCACACCAACCTCCTCACTGTCCGACTCGGATACCAGCTGCACAGGCTGCCGGCGCATCACCACCACAGCCTCTTCGCTGTCAGAGTCCGCAATCAGCTGCATGGGTCGCCGGCGGACCACAACACGCGTGTGCGCTTTGCGTGCGCGCAATGCTTCTGCGCATGCACAGAGCGTTTTTGATGACATCCAGGCGGGTGGGCAGAGCCTCCTGCCACCGCTGCTATCAGTTCACAGAACCGGTGTGAACCGGTAGCAACCCACCACTGCACTGCACCACCGAAGCTCTTATGTTATGTTCCATTTTGTACCAGGTCAGAGTGGAGACTAAACTAATCTTATTAGGCCCAGCCCAGGAAATCTGCTCAGTTTTAAAGTTAAATTGTAAAAGAGTTAGATCATGACCTCAAAGAAAAGATTTCTCTGCCATATCTAACACAGGATCTGGATTACTAGCCTCTTGGGGGGGGGGTTAGAATGTCTGTTGGCTTATTTACAAGGCTGCAAGATTATTTTTATCTTATTTGTTTTTAAAAGAATTATATAGCTGTCCCTGTTGTAACCACAACCTGGGCAGCTCACAAAACAATAAAAAATCCACCCCCAACAATCAAATAAAAGCTCAATAAAAGCCCAATAAAAAAATTCATGGCGCCTTGAGGCAGTACTCTCAAACACCTACATACCATCTTCCTCAACATATCCAAAGAAACTCTGTTTGTACTGAGTAACTCTGAGATTGTTGACCACAGCCAACACATTTGGCCTTCCCCAGCATGGTGCCCTTACTTGTGCTGGATTGTGGTTGTGGTTCTAACTGTTCTGGAGGCTTGGGTCAGCCCTCTGTAATGGTGACACTTCCCTATCCATAAATCCTTCAAATTTCCTGCAGACCAGAAAATGCTCTTTTTCTTCCTTCATTCTTCCCCTTCTCTTGATAGAGAAATATAACATTATGGCCTCCACACATAAAGTTACTCAGTTACCGTCTCCCTAGCAAGTCTTTCCATTCTGTATTATTAATACAGATTAAAATGACCCTCGGTTGCCATCTTGTCCTCATTGAAAAAGAACAAACAGTACATCAGGGGTTGTTTCGTCCCTCTTTGTTAACTATCCACAATCTTTTTTGTTTTTATAGGTACAGATTAAACAAATAATATTTTTTTGAAAGAACAAAAACAAAATGTCTTGATTTTACAATAGGATTTTAGATGGAAAAAAACAAGCCATTATTTAATCCCAAAAGGTTGCTGTTCCTTTCTGAAAAGAATACTGAGAGAATGGACAGAAAAGTCCTAACAATGCTACATTTGTGTGATCATAAATAAATATTGCTAAATAGTCCTTATCCAAAACAAAAGGCCCCCGTTTCCTTCTTCTCTTGTTCTTAATCATAACATTCAGGTCCCAAAGGTGCTTTTTCAAGAGGCAACTGGACTTTCTGTTTTTTCTTTGAAGACGTTTCGCTTCTCATCCAAGAAGCTTGTCCAGAGCTGAAGAAGCTTCTTGGATGAGAAGCGAAACATCTTCAAAGAAAAAACAGAAAGTCCAGTTGCCTCTTGAAAAAGCACCTTTGGGACAACCATGACCTGGATGACTGAGAATCTCCATAGACATAACATTCAGGGTTTTATACACTGAAGAACTATAAATGAGACCTAGGTAGGATTTTATTCGGGACAATCAATGGACTGAGAAATCAATATCCAAATTGATTCAAGCTTTTCATTGGCAGAGAATCTTTAATGGGAAGGAAACAATCCAAGCTAGGGTCTTTTACAATTTCTGTGAATTCAGAGAATCATCAGGTTGAAATGTACTTACTGGTACAGATCTCTTCTTTTTCAAAGAAGTTCTTTGATTCTGACTTTGGGGTTCATATTCTTAGGAGTCTCAGTCTATGAGTCTGCCAACTAAAATAATATGGTATAGGGCCTCTGCTTAGATCAGAAGATCTCCAAGGTCATTTCTAACTCTGTCATTATGTACAACATGCTTGTATCACACAGTTCTCATCATGCTACAGTATGAATTTAGAATTTGATTGAACAGACGGGATTACATTCAGTTCATTTTTTAAAATTAAACTTAGCTAACATATGAGATTGAATTTATAAGGAGAAACAATTGAGTTTTGTTGTTTTAAAAAATCTGACTTTGGAACAAAACATAGCAAAAACTCCATAACTCAGATTTTGCTCTGTAAAGTAGAGAGAATATGTACATGTATCTGTATTTGCAACCCTTTGCTTCAAAGAATGATATGGTCTTCCCTAGGTTGGTCCTTCCAGTCATGAGATATGTCGAATGTGGTATTTTCTAGGTGTGTTAATTATATTTCTCATCGTTTCCGGTAAAACAATAAAGTTAGCCTGAAATTATGGGAAATGTTCTTCAACACAACTGGAGAGCATTAGGCTGGGAAATGATAATGGACAATGGAGATAAGATAACTAACTTCTTTCTTTTTCATTATTGCTCCTATGAATCAGTCTTGATTCCTGGCAAGTGCTGGGAGTAGTCCCTGCAGTTGTCTTGGCAATGTTGACAAAAGCGGTTTGTCATTGTCTTATTACTAAGACAGACAGAGAATGAATGGCCCAAGGTCATACAGCTGGCTTCCTGCCTAAGGAAGTCTCCCAGTTTCTAGCTTGGTGCCTTAACCACTACACCAAACTGGGTCTCAAGACTGAGAATGTAATTTTCAGCACCATAGACAGCTCCAGGACGGCAAGACTGAGAATGTAATTTTCAGCACCATAGACAGCTCCAGGACGGGCAGCTAGTGGCAATGTTAATTCAGTACATTCAGAGGTGGGTTCCTCCCGGTTCAGACCAGTTCTCCCGAACTGGTAGCAACCCACTGGTGATGTCACGATGATGTCACAGATCTGGTTCGGTCGGTGCCGTGGGCGCCGCCATCTTTTTTTGAATTTTTTTTTTGAATTTCTTTTTAAATTTTTTTAATTTTTTTTCTTCTGCGCATGTGCAGAAGCCGAGTTTCCGGCACTGCGCATGCGTCGCCATCTTGTTTTTGGCTTCTTTTTTTTTGAATTTTTTTTAATTTTTTGCCCGCGCGCGAAGGAAGCGAACCAGCAGTGAGGTAAGTTAGAACCCACCCCTGAGTACATTACTGTACTATATTTGGCAGTGCTTTAAAAAAAAAGAATAGAATAGAATAGAATTCTTTATTGGCCAAGTGTGATTGGACACACAACGAATTTGTCTTTGGTGCATATGCTCTCAGTGTACATTAAAAAAAATACATTCATCAAGAATCATAAGATACAACACTTAGTGATAGTCATAGGATACTAAATAAGCAATCAAATCATACTAGGAAACTAAATAAAACAATATAAATCATAAAAATACAAGCAACAAAGTTATAGTCATAAGTGGGAGGAGATAGGTAATAGGAAGGATGAGAAGAATAATAGTAATACAGTCTTAGTTAGTAAATAGTTTGACAGGGTTGTGGGAATTAGTTGTTTATCAGAGTGATGGCATTCAGGGAAAAACTGTCCTTGTGTCTAGTTGTTCTGGTGTGCAGTGCCCTATAGTGTCGTTTTGAGGGTAGAAGTTAAAAAAATTACAAAAAAACCCCAAAAAAACCCACCCTATAGTGTCGTTTTCTTTTTTTTAAAAAAGAGCATATATATACAGTATATATATATTTGTGCCAATCGTTCTGATTGATAATGTTATGTCTTTTCAATAGTGAAATCAATTTATGTTTCACTGTGATTTTTTTTTCTAAACACTGCAAATACTTATTTTTCATAGCTGTGGTTGCAATTCTTGCCTTGCCTCTTTGGCTATAGCAAGCTATTAATTACTCTCTTCCACCCTTACCGAATTCAGCATCTTGTTCCTGGAAATTATCTTTTTCTGCATGCATTATTTAGGATGTACATCCACCTTCATCTCTTGTTTCACATTTATCTATCCCCATAATTTTTTTTTAAAAGCATCTGATTACAAAATTGCAATAATTTAACCTTCCCAGCTCAAATACAACCAGCAAATGCTGAGAAAGTAGGTGGCACATCTTTGGGGGATTTCGGTACTTTTATTTACATTTTTTACAGCTGACTTTCAGACAGCTTAGGATCACAAAATCCTAGATTCATACGAGGTAACTTAGACCTACAGGTCAACCTCCCAGTCTATGCAAGAAACCAAATTACCTTCCTTTCATAGGTTCAGATTTTATTTTTTTGCAAAACACCACATCCATTCACAAAATTGCACGTAGAAAAATTGGAAGGGGGTAGCCAATCCTTTTAGGGATAAGACTAAAGACCATTGGCAACTCAAAGGGAAGGATGCTGATTATGTAACTGGCTTTGGACTCTCTGATTGGACAGTTGGAAGGAGAATACTGATTGGTGTTCTCTGTACATTTTCTGAGTAACAAAGTTGGCCAAAGTGAAGATGCTTATGAGTCCCATTCAGACTGTTCTATGGGGAACAGAAATGCTGGTTGTGTGGAAGTGTACTTGCTAGATTTCTTGGTGGAACCATGTTCTTAGTACTCTGATTATATTTTCATAAACGTGGTAACAGTCTCTATGTAATGTGATATCTGCCAAACTTATTAGGATGTCTACAGTTGACTCCTAGAATCCCATATGCTTTTTGAATGCTCTTTCTATAACTTTCTTTCTGATTCTGACATCTTTCTTACTCTCCCTTTAGCAGAGACCTAAGTATAATCAAGATCAAACAAAGTGATAGTACCGCTTTATAAGGCCTTAGTAAGACTACACTTGGAATACTGCATCCAGTTTGGGTCATCACAATATAAAAAAGATGTTGAGACTCTGGAAAGAGTGCAGAGAAGAGCAACAAAGATGATTAGGGGGCTGAAGGCTAAAACATATGAACAACGGTTGCAGGAATTGGGTATGGCTAGTCTAGTAAAAAGAAGGATTGGGGTGACACGATAGCAGTGTTCCAATATCTGAGGGGCTGCCACAAAGAAGAGGGGGTTCAATCTATTTTTCAAAGCACCAGAAAGGAAGACAAGAAGCAATGGATGGAAATTAACCAAGGAGAGAAGCAACTAAGAACTAAGGAGAAATTTCCTGACAGCTAGAACAATAAACCAGCTTGCCTTCAGAAGTTGTGGGTGCTCCATTACTGGAGGCTTTTAAAAAGAGACTGGACAGCCATTTATCCAAAATGGTACAGTGTCTGCTACTTGAGCAGGGGGTTGGACTAGAAGACCTCCAAGGTCCCTTCCAACTCTGTTATTCTAATTGTAAGTTCTCTGAATTTTTTGCTTGCTGAAAAAAATAAAATACATAAAGGGTTGCATAAAATTAAATGATGCATATAATTTTAGGAGATTCTCATTGGTAGTCTAGTTCAGTATTTTCCACCTGTCCAACCTTGACAAATTCCAGATGGCTGGATTTCAGCTCACAGAATTTCCCAGCCAATATAGCCTCTACTGAATATTCTGGAGATCTGAAATTCACCCGTCTGTAACTTGCCAAAATTGGGAAGCATTGATCTGGTTCCTAGAAGAGATAGACTATGCATCATTGGATGGATGGTTTCTGAAAGGCTATGGCTTCTCGATTGCATATTTAATTTCTTCTGCTTTGCTTCTCCCCGTTCTGGCTTATGGTACTGACTTGTGTTCCATCCCAATGAAGTTTCCTAGCCTCTGATTTAGTTTCTGAATTGCCAGATGGGTCCATAGCAACCAAAATGAAGTTTTGAAAGGTTTTGAAACTCTAGACCGTTCTCCCACTGGTAAATACAGGAGGCATATATTCAAACACTATGTGCTTGAAGGGTCGTGTCTCTATAAGCCATTGGTGGTCTTCACCATCTGTTCGTGTTACAAAGAGAAATTAGAACCTGCTAGATTCATCAACTTTATCACAATACCCAAAGGTTTTGTAGACAGCAAGCAAGGTAAAGGTAAAGGTTCCCCCACACATGCGTGCTAGTTGTTCCTGACTCTAGGGGGCGGTGCTCATCTCCGTTTCTAAGCCAAAGAGCCAGCACTGTCCGAAGACGTCTCTGTGGTCATGTGGCCGGCATGACTCAAAGCCAAAGGTGCACGGAGCGCTGTTACCTTCCCACCAAAGTGGTCCCTATTTTTCTACTTTCATTTTTTACGTGCTTTCGAACTGCTAGGTTGGCAGAAGCTGGGACAAGTAATGGGAGCTCACCCTGTTACGTGGCGCTAGGGATTCAAACCGCTGAACTGCCGACCTTCTGATCGACAAGCTCAGCGTCTTAGCCACTGAGCCACCGCGTCCCAGACATCAAGCAAACAGTACCAAAAATTCAAAATAAAAATAAAATAAAATAAAAAGCTGAAAACAAGATGGCGGTGCATGCGCAGTGCCGGCAACTCAGCTTCTGCGCATGCACAGAAGAAAAATAAAAAATAAAAAAAAATAAAAAAAATCCCAAAAAATAATAATCCAAAAAATAGATGGCGGCGTCCACGGACCAGCACCGACCGAACCGGCTCCGTGACGTCATCGTGATGTCACCAGCGGGTCACTACCGGTTTGGGTGAACCGGTCCGAACCGGGAGGAACCCACCTCTGCACTGTGCCACTAATCATGGTTATCTTCTGAATTCCAGCTTTGATCCATTGTAGACAGAACAGCCAATGGTAAGGGATGATAGAAACTGCAGCCTAGCAATACTAAGTGGTCCACAGCTCATCTATGGATAAGCGAGACATATTAGCAGAGTTGAAGGAACGCCATCATTTGCAAGAGTGCACAAAATCCCCCAAACCTTTTTTTTGGGGGGGGGGAAGGGGGAAGAAGTTGGAAATGCAGTGCAAACACCTTGCAAATTCAGGGGCTTTGGAGTGAAACCCTAATACAGGAGGGATGTGGGCTTCTACCTGCCAGAATGTTAATGCATTGCTCACTTGTTTATTAGACTGCTAATTACAATAATGATAACCATTTTAACCATTTTGAAAAGCAAGGGATGTGGGTGGGCCTGAAGGGATTGACTTGAAACTGAGCAGAAGCCTCCTACTTTCTGCCTACCCACAGGCTTTGAGTATTGAGTCAAACTAAGTAAACTGGAAGAACCTTACGCAGCAAAGACAAAGATGAAATATATACTATTCTTCATCCAGCAAAAATCAAGTGCAATTCCCCAAAACCATTAACAGATGACAAGGGACTGCCAATATATCTTCTGAGTTGAATTCAGGGAGTATAGAGTAAATGTAGGAATTGTACAGAAAGGTTTCCAATGGCATTCATACAGAGGCCACTATAGGGGAATTCACTTACCCCATTTCCATCATTGTACTACTATTGGAGAAGGAAGAAGACAAGGATTATCAGATAACAGAATAACAGAGTTGGAAGGGACCTTGGAGGTCTTCTAGCACAACTCCCTGCTCAGGTAGGAAACTCTATATCACTTCAGACAAATGGTTGTCCAATCTCTTCTTAAAAACTTCCAGTGTTGGAGCACCAACAACTTCTGGAGGCAAACCGTTCCACTGGTTAATTGTTCTAACTGTCATTCTAACTTAGTTCTAGGTTGGTTCTCTCCTTGATTAGTTTCCATCCATTGCTTCTTGTCCTGCTTTCAAGAGCTTTGGAGAATAGCTTGACTCCCTCTTCTTTGTGGCAACCCCTGAGATACTGGAACACTGGTATCATGTCTCCCCTAGTCCTTCTTTTCTATCTACCTTTCTATCTAGGCTGCAAAAATCTGAATGATTACTAGATGGTAGCACACATTGGTTTTCTAGTTCTCTTGGAGGCCATTCAAGTGGTAAGCTTAAGTTTTATAGTTCAGAGTTAGTAGCCCCAAAGGTGTTTTTATCTTAAAGGCAACTGAATTGTCTGATTTTTCTTTAAGAGGTTTTGCTTCTCATCCAAGAAGCTTCTTCAGTTCTAACTAACTGGTGGAGAATGGAAAGGGTTTAATACTCTCTGCAATTAGCTAGTCATTAACATTTTAGTAGCCTTAATATTTAGAAACCTTAAGATTTAAGATTAGTTGTAAGATTTAGTAGTCTTAAGAAAGCCAAAAGTACAGGCTTAAATTGATTGGATTCAAAGACTTCCCCTCTGTTCTCCCAATTCTTAAAATTAATCACATATTTTGAGTTGAATTCATGTTTCATAGTGACTATAATCATGTGCTCTGTAACAAGCTGTGATGATGTCAACATGACACTTGAATTTACAAGATGATTGCTGCACACATGGCGTGATTACATAAAGATGTATAAAACACCTTGTAAGCCCCATTGCTTGCCTGATGATGTCATCACAGCCATCGCCTCATTTCCTCCACCTCAGCTTGAAGGAGTTTTTACCGGATGTCAACCACGGAGGGCCAGATTAAACATTGACATCAGTCACTCAATTAGCAACTATCTAATATGATAAAGTTGACGTATCTCTGGTGGTGCAGTGGTTAAAATGCAGTATTGCAGGCTAATTCAGCTCGCTGCCAGAAGTTCGATTCTCACCGGTTCCAGGTTGACTCAGCCTTCCATCCTTCCGAGGTCGGTAAAATGAGGACCCAGATTGTTGGGGACAATATGCTGACTCTGTAAACCTCTTAGAGAGGGCTGTAAGGCACTGTGAAGCGGCATATAAATCTAAGTGCTATTGCTATTGCTATCTAGCAGGCTCTAATTTCTCTTTCTAATAGGAGCAGATAGTGAAGACCAGCAATGGCTTATACTGTCATGCACAAGTAATCAGATCCACACGTGTAGAGTTCAAGCTAACTATTTTATTGTATTCTGCCTGTTATATAGGAATCTCCCAAGACTGTTTGTCTTCCCTTGGAAGCAGATAGATAAGCTCCCATGGAGCTTAAAGAAAATCAGTCCTGGATCTCTTGCAGCTACGCAACCATTCAGGGCTAATTTCCTGCTTGATCCCTCCTCCCTGTCTGTCTGGCTGGGTGTTTCCCAAAATACACAGATATTCGATACCCTTCAAGCCCATAGTTGCTGAATCCATCTCTCCGATCTTTACTAGTGGGAAAAAAAAGTCTAGAACAGTGATGGCGAACCACTGAGCCGAGGTGGCGCAGTGGTTAGAGTGCAGCACTGCAGGCTACTTCAGCTGACTGCTAGCTGCAGTTCAGCAGTTCAAATCTCACCAGCTCAAGGTTGACTCAGCCTTCCATCCTTCCAAGGTGGGTAAAATGAGGACCTGGATTGTTGGGGGCAATAGGCTGACTCTGTAAACTGCTTAGAGAGGGCTGTAAAAGCACTATGAAGCGGTATATAAGTCTAAGTGCTATTGCTATTGCTATTGCTATTTTTGGCACCGAGTGCTGAAAAGGTTGTGTGGAAACGTCATGCACGCATGCGTGCGCTCATCGGGGCTGCGCTCCGGAAAAGCCGAACTTCCGAGTTCTAGAGCGCATGCACGCCCGACGATCATTGGCCGGCAGGCATGCGCAAGCCAGTTTTTGGCACTGCTGCACATGCAAAGGACAGCTGATAGTCTGCGCGTATGTGCGCCTGAAACCTGAAAGAGAAACAGGCAAGGCCACGCGTGCCGGGCGACAGGGCTTCGCGTGCCACTTTGGGCACGCGTGCCATAGGTTCACCATCACAGGTCTAGAGTTTCAAAAACTTTCAAAGCTTCATTTTGGTTGCTATGGACCCAATGGATATCAGGAGTAAATAACAGGCGAGATGCAGGCAAATAGGCTGCATTGGAGTGGTAAACTTTGCTATTTACCCTACATCCAGAGGTGGTATTCAGCCGGTTCTGACCGGTTCTGGCGAACCAGTAGCGGAAATTTTGAGTAGTTTGGAGAACCGGCAAATACCACCTCTGACTGGCTCCGCCCCATTTATTCACTGCCTCCCGAGCAATGTTCGCTATAAGCTGCGTGGCTGCGCGGCCGCACACGTGAAAAGAAAACTCCGCGCAGCAGTTTCCAACTGCGCGCAGTGATTTGAAACGGGATGCAAAGTCTCCTCCTCCAGGAAGGCAGCGCTCGCTCTCTGGGTGAAGCTCAGCCCTTCTGGGCTCCCGGTTCACTTTATAGCCCCCAATTGGCTTGGCGGTTCAGTGGCTCAGCATCAATGCCACGTGGGGAACAGCCCCCGGCGCTCTTCCCCACCCACCTCTGTCTCTCAGCTGCTCCTCCGGTGGAGAGGAGCTTTTCAGCGGTCGCCTGAGGCTCCGTTCCCCCCACCCCCAAAAGCAGCCGTCCCCTTGCTCGGCCTCCCCCGGGGAGAAGTCCTACGTGGTGCACACGCCCACCTGCCAACTTCTCAAACGGCTCGCTCGCTCGCTCACACCTCCACCTAACGCGGCACGCCTCCCTCCATTCTCCTGGGCCAGGAATGGGGAGGGAATGGGGATTTTGCAGTATCTTTCCCCTGGAGTGGGGTGGGAATGGGGATTTTGCAGTATCCTTCCCCTGGAGTGGGGTGGGAATGGGGGTTTTGAAGTAACCTTCCCCCTGGAGTGGGGTGGGAATGGGGATTTTGCAGTATCCTTCCCCCTGGAGTGGGGTGGGAATGGGGATTTTGCAGTATCCTTCCCCTGGAGTGGGGTGGGAATGGGGATTTTGCAGTATCCTTCCCCTGGAGTGGGGTGGGAATGGGGATTTTGCAATATCCTTCCCCTGGAGTGGGGTGGGAATGGAGATTTTGCAATATCCTTCCCCTGGAGTGGGGTGGGAATGGGGATTTTGCAATATCCTTCCCCTGGAGTGGGGTGGGAATGGGGATTTTGCAGTATCCTTCCCCTGGAGTGGGGTGGGAATGCAGATTTTGCAGTATCCTTCCCCTGGAGTGGGGTGGGAATG
>QLTV01002580.1:2238180-2252698 GCA_003457575.1 Thermophis baileyi
CCCTTACTCTTTCTTTTTATCTTCCTTCGTCTTGAGCTCCTTCCTTCCTTCCTTCCTTCCTCTTGCATTTCATTTTCTCTTTCTCCTCCCTCCCTCCCTTATTGTGTTTCCTTTTCCTTTCTTCTTTCCCCCCTTCCTTCCCTCCCTCCCTTTAATGAGGATTTGATCTATGAACCATGTCAAAAGATCTGTGGAATGGGATCACGTTTCATGCCTCTTGTTTCCCCAAAACATCATTACAATCAGAATATTTGGCAGATATTGCTTGGGAGGGAGGGGGGAAAGTGTCCTTCTAATCCACGAGGAGTTGGAGAAGAGAACGTCAGGTCCAGCCAGCACTGAATTTGACACCCTGAAAGTCAAAAGTAACAGCCTCTCCATTTTCATGGCTATGTAGATGGTGGACCTGAACACAGATAATCTTTAATATTATAGAGACAATTATTATAGATGAGAAGATAAACAAAATTCTGAGGATTCTTGATCATCGGAAATAGTGAGATAAAGAGAAGGCTGTATGTTCAGGAATTGACCTCACGTGGAAAATTCTGCCACCGGTAGTTTCCACTGTCACCAGTGGATCAACTGGCTAAGCAGGCAAACCGTACTGCATGCAGCTGTAGATTCTCCAAAACTGTTAATAGCTCAGAATCTCTCAGGGTCAGAAGGAGTATAATTGAACCAGTCTGAGTGCAAAGATTAATAGGAAAGATCAAGTGTTGACCTGAACATCATATGAAAGAGCTCCGCGTAATTACCAAATGCCTTCCTCTCTAAAACTCCTGAAGGGCTGAATCCCTTCCTCATAAACCAGACATGGGAGCATTTAAGGCAACTGCTCACTGTAATGTGCAGCACTTAGCTATTGTCTCACTGTAAGAACCTCAGCAGGCAGCTTTGTGCAGAATGCCTTGACTTCTCACAATATAAACTAAGATAATGTGAATGGCAGCGCTGCTTTTCTGCAGCAACCGTGGAGCATTACTTGCTGCAAATGGCATTCTGGCATAGTGGCATTCAAAGACATTGATAAACAAACTAAGAAAGACTTACAGATGGTTGTTTTGCCCATGGTTAACTGCAGCAAGCATGTTATATACACCAAGATGGAAAGACTCTGAGACAAAGATACACAAATCTGCCCCTTGATTTCAATGCATTGTCTCCTGTGTGGGACAATGTACTTTAGAGGTGGGTTCCTCCCAGTTCGGATCGGTTCGCCTGAACCGGTAGCAACCCACTGGTGACGTCACCGTGACGTCACGGAGCCGGTTCGGTCGGGTTTTTTTGGGAATTATTTTTTTTTAAAAACATTTGGGGGGATTTTTTAAAAAAAATTCTTCTTCTGCGCATGCGCAGAAGCCGAGTTTCCAGCACTGCGCATGCGTTGCCATCTTGTTTTTGGCTTTTTTTGGGATTTATTTTTATTTTTCAGCACTGCGCATGCGCGGCCACGCGGCGTGGCCACGCGGCGTGGGAGGAAGCGAACTGGCAGCGAGGTAAGTTAGAACCCACCCCTGATGTACTTCCCTATTTTAGGTCACACGTACTAATTATTCCAAGTTTTTTTTTTATTGTTTCACACCCATAGACAACATCATGTCAGGATAACCACTCTACTACCTGCATCTACAATATACTCTGTCAACTGTTAGGGAGAGACTGTCTTCACCCTTTTTCTCTCACATATGATATCTGGGTCAATGTGCCTCTTACTCCTGCAGCCCCTCCCTCCTGGAGATCCATTTGTCAACCCTGAAGCTGACCTGGCTGTGGCCATTTTGGGGCTTCAGTGCTGCCACAACTGGAGCCGTGGGAAAGGAAGGGGGAAGTAGAGATAGCTGGGGTGCTGTAGCCAAAATAAAATACTTTTTCTTGGGAACCAAGGACATTCCCAACAGGTGTCCAGAAGGAGGGGACTGGAGTCATCTAGCAACTGGACTGTATCCTGATTGGACCATGTGATGGATTGTTTGGAGACAGTGAAAGAACTGTTACTTTTAATTAGGTGAAAACCGCGGGAACATTTAGAGTCGGTTTTCACCAGTTCGTGCCAATATGACATATCCAATAAATCTATTCTTTGAGGAATCCAACTGCCTTGAAGTTTTGATTGCTATGGGTGTGTTACCTCAAACCCTGACACCATCCTCATTCCAGGTTCCACCTTCCATTACAGGTCTCTTGCAATGGGAAGAGTCTAGTCTGGTTTTAGTTCTTCTAAATAATAACAACAACAACAACAACAACAACAACAACAACAAATAACAACAACAACAACAACAACAAGGCCTGGAGGAACGTTGTTCATGGGGTCGTGATGGGTCGGACACGACTTTGCAACTTGCAACAACAACAACAACAAAACAAAAAACTTTGCCAGAACTTTCAAATGCAGTTCTAAGAAATGATGGGAAGATAATTCACTTCAAAGGAAAAAAAAAGGGGGGGGGAGATACAAATAAATCTTTATAGGATGAGATAATAATCACCCTTCCCTTTTCTTGTCTGTCCTTTTCCACCCCAATTCAATCAGTGCGCATGGGAAGGCTAAGAAATAGAAGCTGTTCTTTTATGAGTATTTTGAAAAGGGCTCATAAATGTTTATTCATAGCCGTGCTTACACAAGTCTAAAAATGCCCAGTTTTTTTTTAACTCAAACCAGTGATGAGAATCCATCAGTCTAATGCATTATAGATGAATGAAGAGTGATGTGATTTAAAGACCACGTGTTTACCAACTGTTCTAACTTACAAAATGCTGAACAAAGGGGACTTGTGGCAGTCGCAGTGTCTCCACAACGATGCGATCACAAGGAGTGCTTGGCAACAAGCTCACAATTATGACATTGCAGTGTCCTGCAGTAATGTGATTGCCATTTGTAATCTTTATTGCTGGCTTCCAACAAGCAAAGTCAGTGAGGAACCTGGCAAGAGATTGCAAATAGCTATCATGTGACTGTAGGATGTTGGGACTGCATAGGATTTGCCTAACAATGACAACTGGGACTGCCACAACTGCCACTGTAAGTTGGCGCAGTCATGTGATGTCATATTTTATGATTATGTTGCATAGCAACAGGGTTGCTGGTCCCAATTACCTGTTCTGTCCCAGCTGCCGAAACAAACAACACAATACATGCAACGTGCAAACAAACCTTGTTTAATATTCTTTAAACTACTAATGCTCTCTTAGCAGTCATGTTGGTTAAAGTCCATAAATCATAAAGTAGTCATTTCGGTGCACCAACTGTTAATTAACGTCTTAACAGTTGGCAAGAGTCCAAGCACAAAGAATCCAAGAAGTTCAACAAATGAAGCTTAACTGATAAGAGCCAGGAGAACTTACTGAAGTTGGCAGAAAGCCCAGAAACTAAGAACAGGAAAAATAATGCCAACTTGAATCAAGAGATGAACAGGAAACCCAAATCAATACGTGGATTGAACGACGTTGTTTCCTGCAACGTGATTGAGTGTGGTCACTACTTAAATAGGCTAAGGGCATGGCCAATTAGCCCAAAGGCTTACTCCTGAGGAGACCTCCCCCTGAGTAACCATTCTTGCCTCTTGACAGCTCTGCGTGCCTTCAGAATAGGCTCCTCCTCTTCTTCCTCGTCAGTGATGGGAGCCTCTGGAGGTTCTGAAGGCCCTGGCTGCATCTCTGCCTCTGGCACCGAGTCCACACCAACCTCCTCACTGTCCGACTTGGGTACCAGCTGCACAGGCCACCGGCGCACCACCACAACAGCCTCTTCACTGTCGGAGTCCGCAACCAGCTGCACGGGTCGCCGGCGGGCCACAACATTACCATTCATAAGCGATGACTAATTGTACTAGGCTTCCTACGGACACTAAAATTGCAGATGGGGAAGAAGGAAAATCTTCAGGAGAGATTGTGAGAGATGGGATATCAATCTCATTCGTGAGCAGGAAAAGTTTTGGGGGCTGACCTCAAATGCTCTGCATTTGAGAATCTATGTCGAGCCCGAGGTAAGGAGCAGACATGGTTTTATAAATAGGAATGATGCCAGGAAAATGTTTTCAGTGAAATCTTGCACGTGCAAAAACTGAGTGACACAAAGACCTACAATGAAGTGGTTTGGTTGTGTACAGAGAAAGAACGAGAAGTGAATTAAAAAATAAATATTTGAAGAAGAACAAATGAGCGAGAGAAAGGGGAAATCAAGAAAGCCACGTGTCAGCTTTGTGAGGTCGTCCAGACAAGACGCTTCTCCAGAAGTAACTAGTTCTAACTTTATTGTAAGGCAGGGGAAAGGGGAAATCAAGAAAGCCACGTGTCAGCTTTGTGAGGTCGTCCAGACAAGACGCTTCTCCAGAAGTAACTAGTTCTAACTTTATTGTAAGGCAGGGGTGGGCTGCTGGGGGTTTGCAGGGGTTTGGGAGAACCTCTAGCTAAGATTCTGTGCAGTTTGGAGAACCCCCAAATCCCACTTGTGGCTGGTCACGCCCACCCCGCCACACCTCTCCCAGGAGTCCCCACATGGTTTTGGATGCAGGTAAGTGCAGGGCGCGTGCAGAGGCTCGGGGAGGGCAAAAAACGGGCCTACCGAAAGTTCAGGAAGGCCAGAAATGGGCCCGTTTTCGCCCTCCTGGAGGCTCGAGGAAAGCCTCCAGAGCCCGAGGAGGGAAAAAAGCTCCCCCCCCCCATGGTGCAGGAGGCCGACTAGTCCACGCCCACCATGGCCACGCCCACCCAGGAACCGGGCAGAGAACCCCTTGCTAAAATTTTTGAAGCCCACCCCTGTTGTAAGGTAACTTTAACCGAACGTTGCAAGTCTAAAAGTATACCTCTCCTTCCTTTATAGTCCAATTCACTAGCGAGCGTCCCTTCTGAGATGATTGCCACATACACATTCCTTCTGTGAGCTAAATATGCTGCTTATCTGACTGTTGTTAGGTTTGACGCTCTTCCAGCTGTCTCCCAAGGCTATTCCCTTCCCATACAGGTAGACCTCACTCAACAACTGCAGCAGCAACACCATCGCTAAGAAATGCACTCATAAAGTGAAACATCCTGTGATCTTGCTGGACTTACAACATCAGTTCTTCTGCAGATACTAAGATAATCACCAATGACCATTCAATGTGACATCCTGTCACCATGAGTTGTCACTTCTTGCCAACTTCTCCATTCACCTTGCTTGTCAGAAGTTGGCTGTGAAGCTCACAAATGGCGATCACGTGACTGCAGGGAGATGTTGGACAGCTGCAACTAATAGTCCTGATCATAAAAGTACTTTGTCAGCACTATCCTAAGTTAAAATGGTTGCTAAACAGTGCAGTCATTAACCAAGGACTACCTGTGCACCATGTTAGATAGCGTTGATGAGAGTCTCACAGGGAAAGAAGTTAAAGAAGTTTAAAGTTTAAAGAAAGAAGTTAAAGAAGTTTAAAGAATAAATGCCAAAACAATTGGCAAGGATAGAAAAGTGTGGAGTAGAACGGTGAATGGTGTTGGTATAAATTAGTTTTCACTCCGTTTCCTTTTTCACTCTTATACCTTTAATTTTTTTTCTTTGTTATTTCTTATCCTTTTCTATGCATTGCATAAGATTCCTTAGCCTGCAAGGGAAAAGTGCAATAGATAAGAATATATCTTGCATCTGTGGTCCGGTGGCATCTGAGCATAAACAGAGAGACTAAGAGATACTCAGTGATGCTACAACCAGAATCATTTGAAATTTTAAAGTGTTCAAGTTAATAGCCTAAGTTTGTAGAGATTAGGTTTATCAGAAGCTGTGCTAAATAAATGTAGATTTAATATCAAAGGAAATATATTGACTCTCCTGTTGGAGGAGCAGCAACAGGGAAGGTGCACCTTTTAGAAGTACTGGTAGTGCAGTGGGGAATTACTTGGCTGCTCTGGGAAGCAGGACATTTAAGGACACTGGTCTGATAAGACCTTTGCTAATGGTCTTACAGTTAGGATGAATCTCACTGTTTCTGGAGCAGAGATTGCGAATCTTGGTAAAATTCTTAAAAAGTGTTGTGCCTATTTTGGACACCCCATCCAAAGGATGGCATTTAAAAACAACAACCTTTTACATTGTAAACTTCCCATTTTTGGATTCTAAATGAGTAATTAAGGAAATGATAAATGAATCATAGATATATAGATAGATGAGAGCCACTTTGGTGTAATGGTAAGAGTTGGCCTAGAAACCAGGTTGGGCACTTGTGACCCAAAGGTGCTTTTTCAAGAGGCAACTGGACTTTCTGGTTTTTCTTTGAAGACGTTTTGCTTCTCATCCAAGAAGCTTCTTCAGCTCTGAAGAAGAAGAGCTGAAGAAGCTTCTTGGATGAGAAATGAAACTTCTTCAGGGAAATCCACAAAGTCCAGTTGCCTCTTGAAAAAGCACCTTTGGGACAATCATGACCTGGATGACTGAGAATCTCCATAGACATTCTAATCCTGCCTTAGCCATGAAAGCTTTGGGTCAATCCTTTTCTCCCAGCCCAGCCCACCTCACAGGGTTGTTGTTTTGGGGAAAATCAGAGGAAGAAAGAGCATCATGTGCATGGGCTGCCTTCTTTATATATATTAAAAAAAACCAATATAGTAAAGGCAAGATAAAACTCTAACAAAAACCTAATACATAAATTAAATACACATTTGCTTTCTTTCTCCTGGCAGGAAAGATGCCCGAGTTTCAGTGCCCAACCTTACCCCCCCCTCCACTCTCTGAGCCTCAGTTTCCCCTTTGGTAAGGGACCGACCTCTTGCAACGAATAGGCGAGCCACCAAGCCAAGGAAGAGACTTGGCATCTTCTCCCACTCCACTCCCTCCTCCCCACACTTCTTGTCCCGGTGGAACTCCCTGGCACATGATTCCTCCTCGGCGGCGGCGGCGGCGGGGGGGGGGGAAGGATGCGCGCGCGTCCCGGGCTGCCTCTCCCTTTACCTGCGTTCCTGAGCTTGCGGTTCTTGCAAACCGAGACGACGACCAGCAAGCTTCCCACCACATCGACGACGGTGGTAAAGATCAGCACGCTGGACAGCACCGTCACCACCCAGGGCGGTCTCGGGTCCGCCGCTGCCTCAGCGGACAAAGCGGCGGCGGCGGCGGCGGCGTCTTCTTCCCCGCGCTGGGGCAAAGGGAAGGCGGAGGGTCCTCTCCCCGCCAACCCGCTGCAGTTCCTCAGAGAGCCATTCTCCAGCATTTCGGAGCCGCACTCCTCCTGCCGTCCGGCGCCCGCCGCTGCCTCCTCCTCCTCCTCCTCCTCCTCCTCTTCGCATTGGAAGGAGCGCCCACCTCTCCCCGTTTTCTCCCTTCTCGCTCTCCCCTCGAAAGCGCTGCTCCGCCGCTCTCCGCCCCGAGAAGGGTTTTTAATAGGCTGTTGCTTCTCCCCCCTACCCAACCCGGGCCACGCCTCCTTTTTTCCCCTCCAAACCAGAGGCGCGAAAGGAGGAGAAGGAGGAGGAGGAGGAGGGGGGGGGAGAAGGCGGAGCTTCGGTCCCGGGGAGGCGGTGGAACGCTCCTCCAAACTCCACCCTCTTCTTATTGCTCCTTGGAAGGGGAAAGAAGAGGGGAAAGGAGTCTCCAGCCCCGCCCCTTGTGGGGGTGGGTGGGGGCCCCGCTACGCCACGCCTCCTCCTTCCCGGTGGGCGGGGTTTCTGGGATGCCAAAGTAAAATTTTGCGCGCGGGACTTTCATTCATTCATCCATCGCTCGGGAGGCTTTGGGGAAAGGAAGCAGGTGCGGGACGGGGGAGGTGGGTGGGTGAATGTAAAGGGACTCCCGTCCATCATTTACTCCGAAATACTTATTGTAAAATCTATAATAAGAATGCATTAATATAAACCTGGAGTATATCTTAATATGTTAATTAGTATAATTAGCAATAGCACTTAGACCAGGGGTCCCCAAACTTGGCAACTTTAAGACTTGTGGACTTCAGCTCCCAGAATTCTCTAGCCAGCTGGCTGGAGAATTCTGGGAGTTGAAGTCCACAAGTCTTAAATGAAGTCAATAGGACAGTAGGACAGGGATGGTATGCACGCTGGTGCGCTTATGCACGCCCCTTACAGACCTCTTAGGAATGGGGTGAGGTCGACAGTAGACAGTTTAAGGTTAAAGTTTTGGGGGGTTGGGGAAGAAACCACAGAGTCAGGTAGTGAATTCCAGGCATTGACCACTCTGTTGCTGAAGTCATATTTTCTGCAGTCGAGTTTGGAGCGGTTTACATTAAGTTTGTATCTATTGTGTGCTCGTGTATTGTTGTGGTTGAAGCTGAAGTAGTCATTGACAGGTAGGACATTGTGGCAGATAATTTTATGAACTACATTTAGATCAGCTCTAAGGCGACGTAGTTCTAAGTTGTCTAAGCCCAAGATTTCAAGTCTGGTGGAATAAGGTATTCTGTTGCAAGTGGAGGAGTGGAGGACTCTTCTCGTGAAATATATAGACTTATATACCGCTTCACAGGGCTTTACAGCCCTCTCTAAGCGGTATAGTTAATATAAAAACTAACTAATTAGGATAAGCCTTGAGTATATATTAATATATTAATTTAGTATAATTAGTATAAACCTTCATTGGTATATATTAATGTATTGATTGGTATAAACCTTGATATAAACCTTGCATTTCTCGTCTTCCCCTCCCCTCCCGCGTGTTTTTTTTTTTAAAGAAATGCCCCTCCACCACCCGGGAGTTGTTGAGGGCGCCCCCGCAGGAGCGAGAGCACGTGGGAGGTTATCCCTTTTTTTCTCTCACACGGATTGACACGGGCGTGACTCACCGGATCCGAGGCATGGAAAGGAGAAGGAAGGAGAAAGGACGGAGGGAAGCGTGGATGTCTGGCGCGGGTGGGTGGCGAAATTACAAAAAGCCGCGGAGCGACAGGCCACCAGGAGTTGGTCTGCCATGGGTAATAAGCTACGTGGGTTTGGGAAACTCGTTCGATGCTCTCCGGGGCATCGCTGAAAATAATAATTCCATGGAACGGAAACTGCTTTCAAAAATACCTGGATTTTTTTTTGAAATCGCAGCGTTGTCCTTAGAGTGTTGGACTAGGACTGAGGGGGATCTAGGACCGAATGACTTTGGTTCGATTGCTCACTCCTCACATTTGTTAAAATATATTTTAAAATCCTGCCTTTATTAATTGATAAACATCTCAAGGTGGCAAATACACCTAATGCTCCTTCCTCTTCTTATTTTCCCCACAACAACAACCCCGTGAGGTGTGTTGGGCTCAGTGGTGAAATCCAATTTTTTTTTCACTACTGGTTCTGTGGGCGTGGCTTGGTGGGCGTGGTGTGGCTTGGTGGGCGTGGCTTGGTGGGCGTGGCAGGGGAAGGATACTGCAAAATCCCCATTCCCTCCCCACTCCAGGGGGAAGGATATTGCAAAATCTCCATTCACACCCCACTCCAGGGGAAGGATACTGCAAAATCCCCATTCCCTCCCCACTCCAGGGGAAGGATACTGCAAAATCCCCATTCCCTCCCCACTCCTGGGGGAAGGATATTGCAAAATCTCCATTCCCACCCCACTCTGGTGCCAGCCAGGGGTGGTATTTGCCAGTTCTCCGAACTACTCACAATTTCCGCTACCGGTTCTCCAGAACCTGTCAGAACCTACTGGAATTCACCCCTGGTTGGGCTCAAAGCCACCCAACCAGCTTTCATGGCCATCCCTGCCTGAAAAGGGGTGAATCAGCCTGGATGAAGGAGACATGGGAAGACATTCCCCTTTGGGTGAAATGCTTAATAGGGTGTTGGGGGTCGGCCTTCAGACACCCCCAAAGCCCCCCCATCCTGTCCCCTGAGAAGGCACACTTTTTAAAAAAATTCCTAGTGGTTCCCCCAAAAGTCCAGGGTCCACTTTTTGGATCAACTGAGTGTTGGTTGCAACAGGAATTGACTGACCAGCTTGTCTTCCAATCCTGATCTCATGAGTTGAAAGAGTGATTGACCCAAAGTGCACCCAGTCAACTTTCATGTCTAAGGCAGGACTAGAACTCATCGTCTCCTGGTTTTCCAGCCTGGTGCCTTAACCACTAGCCCAAACTGGCTTATTGTTATTCTAGGGATAAACGGAACGGAGATTCCCTTGCATGTTGCCTTGAGCTTCTGGAGGACAACCTGAATATAAATCTAACAAATAAGTGATAGATCAGGTCTGACTGTAGAGGATGAACAATACAGTGAACAGAGAATCATAGAACCACAGGACTGGAAGGGACCTCAGAGGTCTTCTAGTCCAACCCCCTACTCAAGGCAGGAGCCTTATACCATCCCAGTCAAATCATTGTCCAGTCAATTTTTAAAAACCACCAGTGATGGAGCATCCACAACACCTAGGAAGCCAGCTATTCCATTGATTAATTCTTCTCATTGCCAGAAAAATTATCCTTACTTCTCAGTTGGATGTCTCTTTAACAAGCTTCCACTCATTCTTATATTGCTGTCTTCCTAGACAAAGAAAAGAAGGGGAAAAGATGGATATTTGAGTGACTCCTAGACACGACAAGAGATCAAGACATGGAATTGCTCTGCATCTGGAATCCATCTAGTTTCCCTTACCTTAGCTTCTCTCTGAAGGTTTTGGGTTCCCATCTACCAGCTGGCAGAAAGGTGACATTTTCTCAAAATCCAAGCTAGCAAGGAGCTGTTTACAGATCTTAAACCTCACCGTCCCTCTGGAGAACTTAAAATGGGACACATTTATCCACCACTTATTTCATGCGCTTTTAAGTTGTCTCCCTCTTAAGTTAAAACCCGATCACTTACTTCAATGATCTTAGCAATTGTATGTCTGCTCCTTTTATATCCACTTATCTGGGGGGGGGGGGGAAGTCCCATTAAATTCTATGAGATTTGAAGTAGACACTTCTCCTGCCTGTGACTCACGGGTAAAGTTTCACACCAATGCTCAAAGGTCTTAAGCCCGTGCTCAAAATAATAAAATAGAATAGACTAGAATAGAATAACAGAGTTGGAAGGGACCTTGGAGGTCTTCTAGTCCAACCCCCTGCTTAGGCAGGAAATCCTACACCACTTCAGACAAATGGTTATCCTACATCTTCTTAAAAACTTCCAATGTTGGAGCATTCACAAATTCTGGAGGCAAGCTGTTCCACTGATTAATTGTTCTAACTGTCAGGAAATTTCTCCTTAGTTCTAGGTTGCTTCTTTCCTTGATTAGTTTCCATCCATTGCTTCTTGTCCTGCCTTCAGGTGCTTTGGAGAATAGCTTGACTCCCTCTTCTTTGTGGCAGCCCCTGAGATATTGGAACACTGCTATCATGTCTCCCCTAGTCCTTCTTTTCATTAAACTAGACATACCCAAATAAAACCATCGTCAGTTTGTTGGCTTGATTTGCAAACCCTGCTAGGTGATTTGGGTTTAGAGCTTAACAAAAGCCTTTCCCCTTTAATAAAGAAATAAACATGACAAAGAAGTGAATGCTAATATTTATTTTTGCTACTTTTATATTGGCATCTCAGTCCCTAACCAGCTGTGTCTGTAAATATGCTAGCTAAAGTTAATGGGTGTTGAAGTTGAAATAGTGAGAAGGGATCGTATTGCAGATGGCTGAGTGAAGCCATCTCTGCTGTTTTATTTGACTAAGGGAGAAGCAAAATCTTCCTTCCATTCTCCGTGCATCTGAAATTGCCTCTTGCAAAATTGCAAAGGGGAGAAGTCTTCATTCTCCTGAATGAGCCCAACTCCCAAATAATGGAATTGTGTTTTTCAAAAATAGGTCCATAAAAACCTCATATTTTTCATTGCCCATGATATATAAGTCATTAAGAGTTAGGTGGGATATAAGACTAGATTAACAGAGTTGAAAAGCACCTTGTAGGTCATCTAGTCCAACCCCCCGCCCAAGCAGGAGACCCTACGCCATTTCTGACAAATGGCAATCCAATCTCTTCTTGAAAGCCTCCAGTGATGAAGCTTGCACAACTTCTGAAGGGAAGCTGTGCCATTGGTTGATCGTTCTCAGTGTCAGAAAATTTCTCCTTATTTCCAGGTTGAATCTCCCCTTGATCAGTTTCCATCCATTATTCCTTGTCTGGCCTTCAGGTGCTTTGGAAAATAGCTTGACCCCCTCCTCTCTGTGGCAGCCCCTCAGATATTGGAACACTGCTATCATGTCTCCTCTGGTCCTTCTCTTCACTAGACTAGCAATGCCCAGTTCCTGCAACCGTTCATCATCTGTTTTAGTCTCCGGTCCCTTATAAGTTCCATCTTATACCACTGCAGACAAATGGTTGTCCACTCTCTTCCTAAAGACTTCCAGTATTGGAGTGTTGTTAGTAAATCTCAACATCTTTTTTATAGTGTGGTGACTAAAACTGGATGCAATATTCTAGGTGTGGTCTTACTAAGGCTTTATAGAGTGGTATTAGTACCTCACTTGATCTTGATTGTATCCCTCTGTTAATGCAACTTGGGATTGCGTTGGCTTTTTTGGCAGCCACTGCACACTGCTGGCTCATATTTAACTGGTTGTCCACTAAGACTCCAAGATCCCTCTCACATCTCCGAGATCCCTCTAAGACTCCGAGATCCCTCTCACATAATTTATTAAAAATAAATTATTATTATCCTCCCCAATTAGTTAATTTGGTTCACACATATCAAACAAAAAGAAAACCTTGGTGGAGCGAAAGACATGTTTTTGATTAGAGTAGATCATATTGAATTATCTACTGGTAAGTCATATATGAACAAGAATGGGCAGTTATGGGAGGGTGTGTGTATTTAGGTGTGTGAATTAATGGGTATGGCAGCCATCCTGCTGCATTTATTTATTTATTTAGACTTAGAAGGCCAAACGACTCTGGTGGGAGGGGGGTTTACATAGTTAAAAGACAATCAAAAGAGAAAAGATATGTATGCCCAGATAAAAATCACCTAATACCTTACCAAAAAACCTTCAGCTCTTCAGCAAACAACCTAATGCCAGGCCTGAGAGCAAAGCCACATTTTAAAGACTTGCAAAGCCTCTATTGAGTGGGAACTGTGAGAATATCAAGGGGAACAGAGAAGAGGCACTTCAGGAATCCCATTCAAAGACAATGTTTAACTGAGGAATCTGGGGTGCCCCCACTCTGCCCAATCTTACCAGACAGGAACCACTGGAGATAGGTGGTTCTTCAAATAACCCAATCCCATGCCATGCAGGGTTTTGTGGGTGACAATCAGCCCCTTGAATTGCAGTCAGAAGCCAACTAGAAACCCGTAGAGCTCAGGGAACAGTGATGACAGATAGGCATTTGGAGGTACATTTATGAGCAAAGCAGTTTGGATCACTCTGGATGGTCTTCAAGGGCAGCCCTACGGAGAACACATTGCAGAAGTCAAGCTGTGAGGTGACCTGGGCATGAGTGACTCACTGAAGAGTCTCCCGATCTAGGAATGAGTGCAACTGACACACAGGATGAATCTGTGCACAGCTGTCCCTTGTTTCTATGGTAGAAAAGGAGCTGCAAGGCCAGAAGGAACCCAAATTACACACTGGTCTTAAGTAGGGAAATGCTACCCCAACCAAGACCAAAGATGACAAATTCCCATATCTGGGGAGTGAAACAGCTACAGCCACTTAGTCTTGGCAAGATTGAGCCTCTTCTTCCCTATCCCAACCCAAACAGCTTTGGATCAGGATACTGACTGCTGGTCAATGGCTTAGTAATACAAAGTAGTCCTTGACTTATGACCACAACTGAGCCCAAAATTTATGTTGCTAAGTGAGACAGATATTAAGTGAGTTTTGCCCCATCTAACCCTAACCTTTCTTGCCACAGTTGTTAAGTGAATCCCTGCAGTTGTTAAGTTAGTAACACGGTTGTTAAGTGAATCTGGCTTCCCCATTGACTTTGCTTGTCAGAAGTTACAAAGGGGATCACATGACCCTGGGACACTGCAACCGTCATAAATATGAGTCCAATTGCCAAGAATTTGAATTTTGATCACATGACTATGGGGATGCTGCCATGGTGATAAGTATGAAAAAACGGTCATAAGTCACTTTTTTTCCAGTGCCGTTGTAACTTCAAACAGTCACTAAATGAACTGTGATAACTCAAGGACTGCCTGTGCTTAATGATATTAATATATTTTTGATCCATTTTTGATGATATTGTGTTTCTGTGAGCTTGTGTGGATCTATGGAGTGGCTCTACTATCCTCTGATACATCCCAGAGGTGCTTTTTCAAGAGGCAACTGGACTTCCTTGTTTTTCTTTGAAGACATTTCACTTCTCATCCAAGAAGCTTCTTAAGCTCTGACTGGATAGTGAACAATGGTGAACAACCATCAAAAATATGATTCTTGACGAACTTATCTTTTCTTTTATGTACACTGAGACCATATGCACCAAGACAAATTCCTTGTGTGTCCAATCACACTTGGCCAATAAAAAATTCTATTCTATTCTATTCTATTCTATTCTATTCTATTCTATTCTATTCTATTCTATTCTATTCTATTCTATTCTATTCTATTCTATTCTATTCTATTCTATTCTATTCTATTCTATT
>QLTV01002580.1:2253254-2276196 GCA_003457575.1 Thermophis baileyi
AGGGGACTGGAGGATACAACATATAAAGAACGGTTGCTGGAACTGGGTATGTCTAGTTTAATGAAAAGAAGGACTAGGGGAGACATGATATCAGTGTTCCAATATCTCAGGGGGTGCCACAAAGAAGTGGGAGTCAAACTATTCACCAAAGCACCTGAGGGTAGAACAAGAAGCAATGGGTGGAAACTAATCAAGGAGAGAAGCAACTTAGACCTAAGGAGAAATTGCCTGACAGAACAATTAATCAGTGGAACAACTTGCCTCCAGATGCGCCAACACTGGAAGTTTTTAAGAAGATGTTGGATAACCATTTGTCTGAAGTGGTGTAGGGTTTCCTGCCTAAGCAGGGGGTTGGACTAGAAAACCTCCAAGGTCCCTTCCAACTCTGTTATACTTAGGAAGGATTTATAGTCCTTGCAGACAGCTGGTCATTTGCATTCTTTTAGAGATTTGGTGAGGCCACTGGAGGTTTATCTGTGTCCTCAGGGTCACCTGAGTAGTACAAATGGGTGTGGAGCCATCTTGGAACTGTTGAAAGGAGTGTGTTGTAGGCTGGAAATAGATTATGTCATATCCTTCCCCCTCTGTTGAGAGAGGGCTGTTCAATTTTGACACAGATGGCCTCTTTGACACCTCTTTCAAACCAGCAGTCCTCTCTGTCCAAAATGTGGACTTTGCTATCTTCAAAAGAGTGGCCTTTGTCTTTTAAATGCAGATGGACTGATGAATCTTGTCTTGATGAGTTTGTTCTCCTATGTTGTGCCATGCGTTTATGAAGTGGTTGTTTTGTTTCCCCCAATGACCTGGATGACTGAGAATCTCCATAGACATCCTCTGATATGGTTGTGGCCAAAGCCCTTGGGTATCTGCTCCAGCAGCATTCATAGCACATGGCAAAAGTAACCACTCTTCTCCCTTATGGCAGGAAGTTAAAACATCATTTTATGTCAGAGTCAAAGGACAGGAATTTTCCAGCTTTTTCAGGCTGTGAAACCTCTTAGTTTAAAAAAAAAAAAAAACAACAACAACCCACAGAATCCTAGAATCCATGAATAGCAGGCACAGCTCTAATGGTAGAAAATTGTCTGCTTTCAAGTGAATTTTTGTTTTTCTCTCATCACCCCCTTGAACTTCATCAGGTTCTTGCAGACCATACAGGTTCTGTGGAGCACAGTTTGAAAAAGCTCTATAAAGATTCTTCATACTTACAGCAATAGCACTTAGACTTATATACCGCTTCACAGTGCTTTTACAGCCCTCTCTAAGCGGTTCACAGAGTCAGCATATTGCCCCCAACAATCTGGGTCCTCATTTTACCCACCTCGGAAGGATGGAAGGCTGAGTCAACCTTGAGCCTGGTGAGATTCGAACTGCCAAATTGCAGCTAGCAGTCAGCTGAAGTAGCCTGCGGTGCTGCACTCTAACCACTGCGCCACCTCGGCTCCATAATTCACTTCCCACATTTTTTTCAGGACAATCCAAGATGATATTACACGAGTTCCTTTTACCCGTGTTTCCCCTCAAAATAAGACTCTGTCTTATATTATTTTGCCACCAAAAAAAGGCACCAGGTCTTATTTTCGGGGGGGGGATGTCGTCCACTGACTCACCTCACTTGCACGCGTCGCCCCTGGCCTCCTTTTCGCTGTCAGAGGCCTTCAGGAACTTCTTCAGCCGGCAAGGCCAGCAAGGCATTCCTGAAGGCCTCTGCAGCCAATAACAGAGCTCTGGATCGATCCGGAGCTCGGTTATCGGCTACAGAGGCCTTCAGGAAAGCCTTGCCAGCTGCAGAATAAATGGGCCGAGGTGTGCAAGGCCTGACTGCAACTGACAGAAGGTTAGTAGGGCAGTTCCATCCCCAACCTAGCTTAATTTTTACCCATGCACCCTGGAGAATTAGGGCTTATTTTTTGGGGGGGATAGGGCTTATATTGGGTGCATGTGTAAAAATCAAGCTAGGCCTTATTTTCAGAGTAGGTCATATTTTCAGGGAAACACGGTACTAATCTCCCATCTGGGCATTAGAAGTGATACCGCTGATGGGGAGCTGGCAATCTATCTGGCTTACAAGAAACCCATTACGCATTCAGCATCTTCAGACCACTTGGTTAGATGTAATTTCGCATCAGGCACAGTTTGAAAAAAAAAAAAGGAGCCAAGGAAGTACTGAAGCAATTCTTCTTTTGATGTATTGGCTTTTTTGAGCCTTTTTCATCGTTGCTTATTTCTCATCCACAACAGCTCGGTGGAGGAAGGATGCAAAATGATGGGAGCTATTTTTGGATGTCACGTTCCTATTTTCATGGGCAATATGCCCTAATATATCCGGCAATCACTTAGATGATTTAAAACTGTTTCTCATGGTGCTTCCAAGAGAATGCTAATAGTGCTTCCGTGCACCAGTAGACCCATCAAATAGGCCATTTCAATTACATCACTTAAGTCCAATCGTAAGACTTCCAGCAGAAACCACCTAAGAAAAGTTGCCCATCTGAACAACTGATATAAGCAATAGCAATAGCACTTAGACTTATATGCCACTTTATAATGCTTTACAGCCCTCTCTAAGCGGTTTACAGAGTCAACATATTGCCCCCAACAATTTGGGTCCTCATTTTACCCACCTCGGAAGGATGGAAGGCTGAGTCAGCCTTGAGCCTGGTATGATTTGAACTGCCAAATTGCAGGCAGTCAGCAGAAGTAGCCTGCAGTACTGCACTCTAACCATTGCGCCACCATGGCTCCATAAGTGGAGTTGTTTGCAAATGAAATCTCAGAGAGAGAAGCACACACATGGAAAACCTTCCTCAACTGATGTCTATGGAGATTCTCAATCATCCAGGCCATAGGGGTTGTCCCAAAGGTGCTTTTCCAAAAGGCCATTGGATGTTCTTGATAAGGCAGGTACATAGTCAAGCTGCAATTTCTATTTTCTTCCTCTCTCAAAAAAGCTGAGAATGTATTTAACTTTCACAGCACATCATCATCCAGAACCATTGGCTTGGTCTTGCCCTTTCATTCATCTTTCTGGAAGAACACCATGTTTCTAGCCATCATGATTCCAAGAAACTGCTTGAGAATATACCGTGTTTCCCCGAAAATAAGACAGGGTCTTATTTTATTTTGACCCCCGAAATATGGCCTTGGTCTTATTTTTGGGGGTCTTTTTTTTAAGGTCAGGAGGCGGCGAGTGCGATCACCTCATGGCTGCTGGCCCCTTAACCTCGGTCCGTGGATCAGCTGATCCAGTGAGGACCGGAAGTTCTGTCTCTCCGGGTGCCTGGAGATATTTCCAGCGCACTCTTGCGAGCCCCAGCTTTGCCCACAGCGCTAGGCAACCTTGCAGCCGAGGGCCCCTCTGTTCCGCAGCTCACCTTGTGGCTGTGGAGCAAGCGGCGACCACAGCTCGCGCTCCACGGGTGTTGCTTAGGCTCCTGCTACAATGAGGCAGAAAGCCATGTGGCCCGTCAGAATCACACACACACCTCTACCCGGCTGCTGCTGCTTGAGAAAAGGACAGGCGATTGTGGGAAGCGCATGCTTACAATAGAAGCAAAGTGCAGCCTATCCCTTTCAGCGATCAAATGTCTCTCTGTGTGAGAGAGAATGAGAGAGCGAGAGAGCAACAGAGAGGAGAGAGAGAGAGAGAGAGAGAGAGAGAAAGAGAAAGAGAAATGACGGAGGGGAATAACAAGAATTGCGGGCAACGCTGTTTGAAAGAGTTTCCTCTCCGCTGTTTCTCTTTCTCTCTCTCTCTGTCACACACGCACACACTTGATGAAAACGGCGGAGGGCAGGAAACTGGGTAAGGAGACTGACCCTCCCCCGCCTCCAGCTTGGTGCCTGCTCAGGGTGGCGCCCCGAGGCCCGGCCTCTGTGTGGGCGACCCCCGCATGGCCAATGTGAGGGTGTCCTATTGGAGCCGTTGATCCAAAAATCTGGGCTGGCGGAGCTGGTAGTGGCGGTAGTGTCGACCCAGCCTGGGGTAGGGGCAGGTAGAGGGGCAGAGGCAGAGGCGAGAGTGCTAGTGGCGCTGGGGGTGGCAGAGGCAGAGGAAGGTGATGAAGATGAGGAGGAGGGCATGGTGATTTTGAGCATGCTGCGGTGGAGGTTCAAGCGGCGGTGTTGGGGTCTGTCAGGACTCGCCGGCTGTTCAGTAGCTGCGAGGAAACGAGAGGACAAAGCGGCTAGCGGTGGCTTCTCTGCTCCCACCCCCACCTCAGGCTCTCGAGCGAAGTGGGAGGGGGAGGAAACTCTCGTGGGCTGCCTAAGGAAGCTGAGTTGACAGCCAAACTTCTAGCCGGGCACAGCGGCAGAAGCAGCCAGGCACGCGCTTCCTTGTCTCTTCCAAACGTGCCCTGCACACACAGGCGGGTACTCTACAGGGTGGAATGGGATGGGTGGCAAGCCGAGGAGTCACCCACTAAGGGAAGGCCTGGAGAAATCCCCTCCAAAGCCAGGAATGGTCGCGATCAAGCCCAGAGAACAGAAAGACTCCAGAAAGCACCTGGCGAGGGCAAGTTCCTATCGAAGGCGGGAGGGAGTTTTGCTCCTGGACAACCGTGTGTCAAAGGATTGGACTTAGTGCACTCTCCCCTCCTCCCCGCTGAGAGAGAGAGGGGGGAAGGAAGGAGGAAAGGCAGGTGCTTTGCAAAGAAAGAAGCACCCTGAGCAGGCACCGAGCTGGAGGTGGGGGAGGGTCATTCTCCTTACCCGGTTGCCTGCCCTCTGCCGTTTTCATCAAGTGTGTGTGTGTGTGTGTGTGTGTGTGTGTGTGTGTGTGTGTGTGTGTGTGTGTGACAGAGAGAGAGAGAGAGAAAGAGAAACGGTGGAGAGGAAACTCTTTCAAACAGCGTTGTCTGCAATTCTTGTTACTCCCCTCCGTCATTTCTCTCTCTCTCTCTCTCTCGGCGGGGGGGGGGAGAGTGCACGTAAGACACAGCACCAGGACAAGGAACCTTTTGGCTGCACGCTGCACGCAAGAAATCTTTTTCTCCTCCAAACTCCGCCAGAAATTAGTCTTCATGAGACTCATCGCACCGGCACAGCCTCTTGGAGTGAAAGGAGAGAAAGATTTCTTGCGTGCAGCGTGCAGCCAAAAGGTTCCTTGTCCTGGTGCTGTGTCTTAAGTGCACTCTCCCCTCCTCCCCGCTGAGAGAGAGAGGGGGGAAGGAAGGAGGAAAGGCAGGTGCTTTGCAAAGAAAGAAGCACCCTGAGCAGGCACCGAGCTGGAGGTGGGGGAGGGTCATTCTCCTTACCCGGTTGCCTGCCCTCTGCCGTTTTCATCAAGTGTGTGTGTGTGTGTGTGTGTGTGTGACAGAGAGAGGGAAAGAAAGAGAAACGGCGGAGAGGAAACTCTTTCAGACAGCGTTGCCCGCAATTCTTGTTACTCCCCTCTGTCATCTCTCTCTCTCTCTCTCTCTCTCACACACACACACGCACACACACACACACACACACACACACTCACACACACACACACGGCGGCGGCTGGGTTGGGGGGGGGGTGATTCTGATGGGCCGCATGGCTTTCTGCCTCATTGTAGCAGGAGCCTAAGCAACACCCATGGAGCGAAAACCATGGTTGCCGCTTGCTCCATAGCCACAAAGTGAGCTGCAGAACAGAGGGGCCCTCCGCTGCAAGGTTGCCTAGTGCTGTGGGCAGAGCTGGGGCTAGCAAGAGTGCGCTGGAAATATCTCCAGGAACCCGGAGAGACAGAATTCCTGGCCCTCGCTCGATCAGCTGATCAGCGGGCCATGGTTAAGGGGCCCAGCAGCCTTGAGGTGACCAGGGAAGGGAAGGGCTGCCTCCTGGGCTGGCCACGCCCACCCCTTCACTAGGGCTTATTTTCGGGGGAGGGTGTATGCCTACCCCAAAAATCAGGCTTGGCCTTATTTTCAGGACATGTCGTATTTTCGGGGAAACACGGTATAGTTGAGGGCAAGCCGGCAACTCAGAAATCAGTGAGGGCTGCCAAAGCAGAGAACGAATCTGAGCTTCCAGCTTGGACTGAAGATTATTCTTTCTCATTTTAAGGAACGTCCCAAAGGTGCTTTTTCAGGAGGCAATGGACTTTCTTGTTTTTTCTTTTGAAGACGTTTCACTTCTCATCCAAGAAGCTTCTTCAGCTCTGACAGGATAGTGGGAATGGAAGGATTTATATTCCTTGCAGACAGCTGGTAATCTGCATCCTTTTAGAGGGCCGTTGAAGCACTTTGAGGTTTATCTGTGTCCTCAGGGTCACCTGAGTAGTGCTCCTGGTTCCTGTAGTCTGCCATTTTTTTCCTCTGGAAATCTGGAACACCATTCAAAGGGTGTTCATCCCAAATTGTATAGCTAAAAGTCTGTAGAGATTCTCAGTCATGCAGTCATGGTTGTCCTGGACATTTTAACATTTTAAGGAATGTTCTATCCCAGTGATGGCGAACTTTTTTTGCTTGGGTGCCAAAAGGGCGCACGCGTGTGCGATAGCGCATGCGTGTTCCCATACGCATAATGCAATGCCCTCCTCCCCCACACATGCGTGCACAACCCCCCCCCGTGCTCCCCCCCCGCGGATGTGCACAGACCTCACTGAAGCCTCCGGACTTCCAGTAGGCCTGTTGGGCGGGGGGAGGCCTTTTTCACCCTCCCCAGGCTTCAGGAAAGCCTCCGGAGCCTGTAGATGGTGAAAAACGGACCCAACGGGCCTACCGGAAGTTTGGAAATGAACTTCTGGTTGGGCCGTTGGGTCCATTTTTTGCCATCCACAGGCTCTGGAGGCTTTCCTGAAGCTTGGGGAGGGCGAAAACGGCCTCCCCCACCCTTCGGAACACCGAAAATCAGCTGGCCAGCGTGCACATGCGCGCTGGAGCTGACATAGGGCAATGCCTCACATGCCCTCAGATATGGCTCCGCGTGCCACCTGTGGCACGTGTGCCATAGGTTCGCCATCACGGTTCTATCCTGTCACAGTTATAACCTTGAAAGGAGCATGTATGATCGAAGGAATGAAAATTGCTCTCTGGTCAGCTTGTTTTTCTTTTCCTTGTCTTGGGTAGAATCGGAACCTGTGACTTTCAAGAGAGCAGAAAATCTACACTTGAACAAGAGCCCTCTGCCACTCCTGCCATACACTTGGTGATTGTGGAAGCAGAGAGAATTGAATTACTTCTTATGTTGGAGGAGGGGGGGAAAGGAAATTTGACTAGAGATAGGTTGGGTGTGGCTCAGTGGCTAAGACGCTGAGCTTGTCGATCAGAAGGTCGGCAGTTCGAATCCCTAGTGCCGCGTAACAGAGTGAGCTCCCGTTACTTGTCCCAGCTTCTACCAACCTAGCCATTCAAAAGCATGTAAAAAATGCAAGTAGAAAAATAGGAACCACCTTTGGTGGGAAGGTAACAGCACTCCGTGCGCCTTCGGCATTTAGTCATGCCGGCCACATGACCATGGAGACGTCTTCGGACAGCGTTGGCTCTTCGGCTTTGAAACGGAGATGAGCACCGCCCCCTAGAGTAGGGAACGAGTAGCACATATGTGCGAGGGGAACCTTTACCTTTACCTAGGTTGGGTGTGTTGCAATAATATTCAAATTAATGGTACAAAGAAGTTTCATTCGTGACAGTTGCATTCAGACAGCTGTTTTCATCAAGAGTATTTATTACCCAAAAGCAAAATCCTGGATAATTGGTCTCTTAGAGGCATGAATTTTCCCACTCATTTATGGAGAGGGCTCTTCTATGAAAAATGAGGAAGTCATTTGATGAATGGGCTGTGTTTTGCCTTTGATTGCCTTAAGTAGTAGCATATGCAAGCACTTCAAAGAAGAAAACTCATTCATCCTTCGATCATTCAAAAAAATAAATAAATAGCGCAGCTCTGGATTGTTTATATGGGGATGAAGTTGTGGTTTAAAGTACAATAAAGTCGAGAGTTAGTTTAACGTTAGTGGCATTAAAGACACTGCAAGTATAGATGAGGAGATCTTGTTCTTGGTTTGCCTTAGGCACACATGCCAGCTGGATGACTTTGGGCCAGTCACTGTCTCTCAGTCCTAGGAAGAAGAAAGGAAGGACAAACCGCTTCTGAAAATCTTGCCAAGAAAGCTGCAGGGATTTCTCTAGGCAGCCATCAGGCGTCAACACTGACTCGAAGGCACCAAAAAAAAAAAAAAATAGATGGAGAGGGAAGAAGGGAGGGCTGGACTCAATGACATGAAAAGATATTTCCCAGGGGTGACAAACTCAAGGCCCAGGGGCCAGATCCGGCCTGTGGGGTGCTTAGATCTGGCCTGCAGGGCCACCCTGGAAACAGCAAAGGTGCCTCTGCCAGTGAAAACAGAGCTCGGGAGGGCCACCACCCCCCAAGCTCCGTTTTCACTGGCAGAGGGCTGCAGGAGGCCGTCCCGGCCAAAAATGGAGCTCGGGAGCCTGTTTTCACTGGCAGAGCGCTCAGGCCACCACAGGTGCCCCCCAACATGAGTGATGGCAAGATGGCCACACCCACCCTGGCCATGCCCCTCCCCCCCCGAGGTCAAACACAACCCTGATGCGGCCCTCAATGAAATCGAGTTTGACACCCCTGATCTATCCCATACTGATTTTAGCAGTTTATTTGTGCTTCAACCTAGATGGAGTCACTCCTACCCACACAGCAAACCACATAGCACTCATTCTAATACTTTGCTTCTCTCCAATGTGGGATGCCTAAGCTATAAACCATGATTATTATTTTTTTAGGAGCATGACCATCTAATAAACCAAACAGCAGGTCCACTGCTCTGTATCAGTGATGAGAACAAACTTTTCACAGTTTTACAGCTAACATCTGGAATACTCGGAAGCTCACGAGTTGAAACAAGTTGCCAAGATATATGTAGTCTTCTGATTAAATCCCCCAGGCCATCGGTACTGTTACTCCGGCTTTAATGGCGGTGCATTATTCTCATTTTATATGCCTGTTAGTATACTCATTTCTTGGGAAGCAATTCATCACTAGCAATAAATGCATTCACTCATTTCATATCCTAAAACGCTTTTTAGCACATAGTGAGCTACTCAGTCCTTCCGGGTTTGTTCTTAATTTATGGACCTTCTTATTCCTGCCCACAGTGGCTTAATTGATTATACACTGTTCAACATCCTTGAAATAAACAGACCATATTTTTGTCATGAAAATTTCAGCACTTTTTCCTTCTGCAAAACACCTCAAAGCAGCCCTTCTCCCCAGTCTCTGTAGATACTTTGAAAAAAGCAGATTTCCTAGTGTTCTGTCCCCACTACACGTTACTCTGTGTGCAGCTCGACATGCAGCTAAACCCACCTATCCTCCAATTCAACAGACTATGTGGGTAGATCTGGATGCTTTATTGAAAGAACAGGATATGGTGTCGACCCCAAAGATGACATATGTGTAGCCATATTTTATTGTAGCCTTTGTCTATTCTTTTCTTAGCTTTTTATGTTTGCAAGTAAAGGAACTTAATGGTACTTCAGGCTTGCCACTCTCTAGCTGTCGAAAGGGGGGTTATAGAGATAAAGGGGGAATGTTATGTCTAGGTGGCATTCCTTTCCCGTGGGAATAGAGAAGACGCCTGCAGCTGGAGGAAGGTGGAGTCTGGAGTCACCGGACTGATGGCCTGAGAATTGATTGGAGATTGTGACTCAAGAGGGAAGTTTAAGACTTTTGCTTTTTATTGGGTGTAATTCCAGATCTTGGCCAGAGTCGGAATTATACCAAGTCCTTGCCAATTTGATATGTTCCTAATAAACAGACTTTGATGGAAAATGGACGCCTTGGACTTTATTTCATGGGACATCTTGACATATGGTGAAACTGGGGAAAATAGGACTACATACAATGAGAACCAAATACAAGATAGACAGTATTAAGTTACTGCTGAACGTAACAATAAATACAAGCAATTTAAATCTCATGACCGATGCTCTGTGTTGGATGTAGGTTTGTCCTTGGATGACCACGTGCTTCTGCCTTCTCCAAATGCTAAAGGAAATGGGGTCTGGCTTCCCAGCGTGCACTTGGTTTGAGAGTGCGGGCTGATGGGTAAAATGGGTTGGGTCAGCTTCAAACAATATACTTGATTATTTTGTCTCTCCAGCCACTAGATGGGGCTAGAGGGGAACAACAGTATATAAAGTTATATGGTGTGGCATGACACATAGACCTGTTTTGTTTGGGATTCAGTATGGAGAGTGCACTTCTAGATGATCTGTGCAACAGTTGGGACGGAGATGGTGACTCCATCCTTGTGCTCCTTGATCCCTTGGCGGATGACTACTTCAGTGACTACTTCAATGACTACTTCAGCTTCAACCGAAACAATACACGAGCACACAATAGATACAAACTTAATGTAAACCGCTGCAAACTTGATTGCAAAAAATTCAACTTCAGCAACAGAGTGGTCAACGCCTGGAATACACTACCCGACTCTGTAGTTTCTTCCCCAAACCCCCAAATCTTTAACTTTAAACTGTCTACCATTGACCTCACCCCATTCCTAAGAGGTCTGTAAGGGGTGTGCATAAGTGCACCAGCGTGCCTACCGTCCCTGTCCTAAAGTCCCCATGTAATCGAAAAATATGTACTCAAAACCATGTTTGTACTTATTATATACTCATATTAATGTTTATACTTTGCTGTAATCATATACATGCTTGACAAAATAAATAAATAAATAAATAAAATTTCAATACTGTTGACGGTCCTTCTGGACTATCTTCAAGGGTTGGAAACTGGAGGTATGCTCTTTTGTTTTCTGGGTTGGTCCCACTTAGTCCCAAAGGTGTTTTTTTTTCCAAAAGTTATCTGGACTTTCTTGGTTTTTTTCCTTGAAAACGTTTCACTTCTGATCCCAGAAGCTTCTTCAGTTCTGAACTGAACTGAAGAAGCTTCTTGGATCAGAAGTGAAATATTTTCAAGGAAAAAAGTAGGAACTACTTGGGGTCATGTCATCTCCCTTTTGCGACCTTCTGACAAGCAAAGCCAATGGGGAAGCCAGATTCGCTTAACAACCGCATTGCTAACTTAACAACTTCAGGGATTCATTTAACAACTGTGGCGAGAAATGTAAAGGGGGGGGGAGAGCAAAATTCACTTAACAACTGTCTCGCTTAGCAAGAGAAATTTTGGGCTCAGTTGTGACCATAAGTCAAGGACCAGCTGTAATATGTGTGGCCAAAGTCATGAATATGTATGAGGGGCATCACTGTGTTGTATGAAGTGTACAAGTATGCGCTAGATGGATGAATGTGACACAGAAGCATACATGTATAATATGCAGAATATGAAAGTGTACAGTGCGTTTTTGTGTAAAAGTCTGCATGTGACTCAATGGAGTTTTTTAAAAAATGTTCCCCACTCCCTACATTGTTTGAAAATAAAACTTAAACATTGACGGAGTTATTTTACTTTTTGATTGGCAGGCTGAAGAACACCAGAAGCAAAATTTACCTTCACAAAATACTCTCCTGGGATTCCCTCTAACTTTTAAAAGATCAAAAGCAGTATAATCCAGATAATTCCTTGCAAGTTTTTTTTTTTTTGCTTGAAAAACAGATTTAAAACAAAACAAACAGCCATAGCTAAGGGACAATCTGATCCTTGAAATTAAAATGCAGGCAAGTCAAAGAAATATGCCGTCGCTCCCTGTTCCTGCCTGTCATAAAAATGTTATTAGGAAATTATAATGAAGTTCACTAACTTGACCCCGCGTTGTGGTAGCCAAGAGAAAAAGAGTCTCTATCCACAGGCTTTGAGAACTTTGAAAGGTCTCTCTGCTTCAGAGGCAGAGAAATTAAGATGTTTAATGTCATGAAGATGAGCCTAGAGAAAAAGGCTTTTGCTGCAGTTGTGTTAGTCATACAAAAACACAAGATCGTTTTGCCTTCTCAACTCTTACGTAAGAGTCATCACAGAACTGAAGAAATAGCTGTCTTCAAGGAAATCGCTGGTCTGTGGTTAGTTAAGCAGTATGAACTAAGCAAGACTTAAAAACCAAAACAATAGCAATAGCTATTGCACTTAGACTTATATACCGCTTTACATTGCTTTACAGCTCTCTCTAAGCGGTTTACGGAGTCAGCCTATTGCCCCCAACAATCTAGGTCCTCATTTTACCCACCTCGGAAGGATGGAAGGCTGAGTCAACCTTGAGCCTGGTGAGATTTGAACTGCCAAATTGCAGGCAGCCGGCAGTCAGCAGAAGTAGCTTCAGGTACTGCACTCTACCCACTGCACCACCGTGGCTCATGGTAAACGAAACGGTAAAAGTTTTCCTGTCTAGTCATGTCCGATTCTAGGGGATGGTGTTCATCACTGTTTCCTAGCCGAGGGAGCCAGCATTGTCCATTTATGACCGTTTATGTGGTCATGTGGTTTGATCCTAGGTAGCGGCAGATATTTCTCTCTCTGGGCAGGATGAGTAATTATCGGCTGCAAACTCTGCATTGGCGACAGGAAGGGCATCCGGCCAGTAAACACTCAGCCCCATTCAGTTGCTCCAACTCCACCCTGATGTAAGGGATTACAGGGTCATTAAAAGACAAAAAAATGTGGTCATGTGATCAGCATGACTATATGCCGAAGCACACGGAATGCTGTTCTGAACGAAGTGGTACCTATTTATCTACTCACATTTACATGCTTTTGAACTGGTAGGTTGGCAGAAGTTGGGGCAGAATGGGAGCTCACCCCATCAAACAGTACTTGGGTCTCAAACTGCCAACCTTCCGATTGACAAGTCCAGAGCCTTAACCGCTAGGTCACTGCACCCCAATAAGCAAGACTTAAAGAAAGAAAGAATCCAGCCTCAGATAATTAGGAAGCTATTTAGTGTAGGCATCTAAATTTGCTTTCTGCCTTCCTAGGGTAGAGGAAGAGGGACTGTTGATGAGCTGAGTTTGTGCTGTGATTTACCATATATCTCAGTCTTCAAAGGAAATAATAGCGAGGTTAATAATGTAGGTCTGCAATTGATGGGAATGGAAGAGGACTACGGTAGTAGGGGGGAGCTGGAGACTGCAAGTCAAGAAGAACAACAACAACAGGAAGCCAGTGGAGGCGAACAGGAAGAGAGAAGCAAAGAAGAAAAAGAACACCAAGAAGAAGGTGGTATTAGAACAAGAACACAAAGAGCTACCGGTTGACAAATAGGAGAATGGAAGAGCTGAAACTACTATCAATTAATGTCAATGGACTAACCGCATTGGTAAAAAGGAAACAAATATTTACAAAATTAATTAAACAAAAAGCAGATATTGTGTGCCTCCAAGAGGTACATATCAAAAAACAAGATGAAAAATACTTAGAATATAATAAATTGGGGGAGCTACATACAGCATTGGCGGAAAAAAAGAAAAGAGGGGTGGCAGTATACATTAAAGAAGGGATAAAGGCAAAACAAATTTATGCAGATCCAAAAGGAAGAACATTAATGATGGAAGTTATAATAAGGCAAAAAATAATCTTGTTGGTAGTTATTTATGCACCTAATAAAAACCAAGGGGACTATTACAAGAAAGTGCACAAAAAGATTATTGAGATAGGGCAAGGGAATGTATGTATTGTGGGCGACTTTAATGGGATAGTAGATACTAAATAAGACTATACCAGCAATATAAAGAACAAGAAAAAAAAGAAATATATTACCAAAACCCTTTTTAAAGATGACAGAAGATTTGAACCTGACGGATATGTGGAGAAGCTTACACCCAAAAGAAAATAAATATACTTTTTATTCCAACCCCCATAAATCATGGTCGAGGATCGACATGGCATGGATGAATAAGGAAGTAGGCAAAGGAATAGAGAAGATAGAGATTTCCCCAAATACGTGGGCAGACCATAATCCCCTTGAAATAATATGGAGAGGCCAAAGAAAAAAAGAGTAGAAGATGGACATTAAACCCCCAGATTTTAAAGGAAAAGGAATATACACAAACGATTACTAAAGAATTGATACTGCTTTTCAAAGAAAATAAAAAAACAACATACTACACTATCAAATCTATGGGATAAAATGAAAGCATACATAAGAGGGATAACGATAGCATACATGGCAAAGAAAAACAAGGAGAAATGGAAGCAGTATAATATATTAAAGGAAGAAATTGGAAATTTAGAAAACCAACTCCAAAAAAAAAATCAGGGAATGAACAAATTAAAGAAACATTGGCCTTAGTTAAACATAAATTAAATATATTACAACAAGATGATATTGCAAGAAGCCTAAAATTTACCAAACAAAACTTCTTCGAACACGCCAACAAACCAGGGAGATGGCTAGTTTATAAATTGAAAAAAGAAAAAGAAGGAAGGATAATACAGCAGCTATACGATGAAATGGGGAATTTACAAAATAGCGAAGAAGAGAAAAAGAGGATTACACAAAAATATTTTGAGAATTTTTATAAACAGGAAGAAATAGCGAAGGATAATATAAGGAATTATTTGAAGGGGGAAGGGATGCCACCATTAGAGGAGGAAAAAAGAGTGATCCTAAATAGAGAAATAACGCTAGTAGAACTGAAAGAGGCAATCCAGAAACAAAAGAACAATAAGACCCCAGGGCCAGATGGCCTTCCAGGGGAAATTTATAAAAATATGGGTGAACTAATAGAACCAATATTATTGGAAGTATGTAATGAAGCATTGAACAAAGCAAAATTACCGGAATCGTGGAGGGAGGCATATATCACCTTGATATCGAAAGAAGGTACAGACAAGAACCAAATTGGGAACTATAGGCCGATCTCGCTCCTAAATGCAGACTATAAAATATTTATGAATATTATAGAAGAGAGGTTGAAAAAACTATTAAATGAAAATATACACCCTGATCAGAATGGATTTCTACCAACAAGACAAATAAGAGACAACACAAGAATTGTAGTGAATATATTAGAATACTACGAAAAACAAGAGGCCCTGGTAAAACAAGAAGCCCTGGTAAAACAAGAGGCCCTGGTTTTTCTGGATGCTCAAAAGGCTTTCGACAACCTAAATTGGCAATTTATGATTCAACAAATCAGAGATATGAACTTTGGAGACAAATTTGGAAATACGATAGAACCAATATACACTACTCAAAAGGCAAAAGTAATATTGAACGGGGATATTACAAAAACATTCCAAATAACGAAAGGAGTATGCCAGGGATGCCCATTGTCACCTCTACTCTTTATATTGACATCAGAAATATTATTAATTAGGATTAGAGCGAATCAAGACATAAAAGGAACAAGGATTAAAAAGGAAGAATATAAAGTTCAGGCCTTTGCCGATGATTTGATATTTTTTATTGAGGAGCCATTGGAAACTGGCCCTACTCTATTACAAGAAATAGAAAACTATGGAGAAGTATCGGGCCTTAAAATTAATAAAGAAAAGACTAAAATGTTAGTTAAAAATGTAACAATGAACCAGAAAAAAGAACTAGAGGAGGAAATGGGATTACAAATTACTAAGAAGATTAAATATTTAGGAATTTGGTTAACAGCAAGATGCTCCTCAATAAAAGATGACAATTACATAATACTATTTCAACAAATAAAGAAGGATTTGGAAAGGTGGGAGACACTACAATTATCTTTATTAGGAAGAATATTAAAATGAATATCTTACCTAAATTAATCTATTTATTCCAAACAATCCCTATAAAATTGGATAAGTTTTTTTTTTACAGATTTAAACAAAATAACTACAAAATTTGTTTGGTCAGGTAGAAAGGTGCGGATAAAATTAGCTTCACTTCAGGATAGCAGAAGTAGAGGTGGCTTTGGACTCCCGGCATGGGAGCTCTATTACAAAGCAGCAATACTGGTATGGATCAGAGACTGGGTAAACCTAAAAAATAGAAGAATCCTAACATTAGAAGGGCATGATTTACAAAAGGGGTGGCACACATTTTTGTGGGATAAGGGAAAGAAGGCACACTCATATTTCTACAGACACAAAATAAGAGATGTGTTGACACAAACTTGGGAAGACATAAGGAGTAAGCATTATATGAGGATCCCCTGGTGGTTATCCACCATGGAGGCAATGATTTACCCCAATACATTGGATATAGCTAGAACATACAGATACAATTGCATTTTAGATTTCCAAGGGAAACTTAAAAACAATCAAGAACTAAAGGAACAAGGAATATGCATTGACTGGTGGCCATACCTACAGGTACAATCTAGATATAAGAAGGACGCAGAGGAATATGGATTTGAAACCGAACCGCAACAATTAGATAAACTGTTGGTAGGTCCAGAGTGAAAATTAATATCCAAAATATATAACTATTTACTAAAATTTGATAGGGCAGAGGAGGTGGTAAAAGAACCTATGATTGCCTGGGCCAAGAACTTTGGACATAGAATTGGAAGACTGGGAAAAAATTTGGAACAAAAGCTACACAATTACTAAATCTGTGGCCTATAAGGAAAATCAATATAAGATGTTTTATTGTTGGCATTTGGCGCCGGTGAGATTGGCCAAGATGTACCCAAATCTAAACCCAAAATGCTGGAAATGTAAACAGGGACAAGGTACCTTCTTTTATTCATGGTGGTTATGCCCTGAAGCGAAAAGATATTGGAAGAATATACAGAATTGGCTGCAGGATTTAATCAAATGCCAAATAGAATTCAAACCCGAACTATTTCTCCTGGGGATAACTAGGGCAAAATACAATAGAAAATCAAAGTACTTGATGTTACACATAATAATGGCGGCAAGGATTGCCTTTGTGCAATATTGGAAGAAAGACAGTAGCCCACCAGAGGGACTAGTAATCCAAAAAATATTTGAATGTGCAGAAATGGACAAACTCACATTAGAGTTAAAGGAAAAGGATGATTCAGAATACTATGCGGTATGGGAGAATTGGTATGAATGGATAGACAATAGAAATAAGAAATATAAATGTACATAGGGTTAGATTGATTGGAAATAGAATGTATCTAATGTACTGAATAATGATTCTAATTGTATGAACAATGTCACAGATCTGTTAACTATGTGATAGAGGCATGTAAAGAAAAATTGTCCAATAAAAATGAAATACTAATACTAATACTAATACTAATAATAATAATAATAATGATGATGATGATGATGATGATGATGATGATGATGTAGGTCTGGAGAATGCTGGCCACCCGGTTGTGTCCCACATTTGCACAAATATCTTGAAGATATTGGATTCAGAAATTCAAAATCTTTCCTATGAAACATGGAGGAGGAGGAGGAGGTGGAAGAGGAGGAAGAAGGAGGAGGAGGAGGAGGAGGAGAAGGAGGAAGAGGAGGTTGACTTTAGATTAGTCTACTTCAGGGCTGTCAAACTCGTGGCCCGCGGGCCGGATGCATCATGCACTGGCCACGCCCATGCCTGGTATGGGGAAAAGGGGGGGGGAAGTCCCGATACGTCATGTGATGCCGCTGTGACAATGTGAGTTTGACACCCCTGGTCTACTTCAAATAGACAAACAATGGAATTTAATCACAATTATTTTGCTCTTATTGATTTAAAGGGATTTCTTCCAAGCATGACTAACTTTGTATCTTACTGAACAATTCTGAGCTAAAATTTAGTAAGCAACTAAATAAAAACAGTAGTAAAATCCTCAAACGTTCTGAGTCTTTGGGACTGACTTATATCAAATATCTCCACAATGGTACCATTACCGGTAGCTGGGAGCAAAGAGATGCAAAATGTGTGGTCTCTTTGCAACCATTTAATGTTCCAATTTAAATGATCCAGTGATTCATTTAAAATGAATCCATTTTAAAATGGATAAAAATGGTCTGAGTATTTGTGGCAATGGAAATTGTGAGGTGTTAATGAGGACACAACAAAGCAGAGAGAAAGCAGTCTGGCTGATCGTGGCATCAGAGCCACCGAAGAACAGAACTGAGCCTGCCCACAGCCTGGACTTCGATCCTGACGGGGCTCAAGGTTGCCTCAGCTTTTCATCCTTCCAAGATCAATAAAATGAGGACCCAGATTGTTGGCGGCAATAGGCTGACATTGTAAACCATCCAGGGAGTGCTGTAAAGCACTATGGAGCGGTACTGTTCTGACCCAGCTCCCGAAACGCAACAAAACCTCTGAAGTGAACTCAAAGATTCCTTTAATTAGGAGCGCCAGCAGCCCCGGCAAAGTTTCTCTCTCAATGCAGGTTAACAAGGCCGTCTGGCTGGAAGATGAATAATTGTCTGCCACATCTATTCATCTCCGCCCAGAGCTAGAGTGGGGCTTCGTTAACAGCGGTGGCTCTTCCTTCCCAAGAATCGGCTCATGGATTTCCACTGCTCTCCTCTCCTCTGCCTTCTGCGCATCCGCCTGTCAGGCACAGGACCCAGCTGTTCCTCCTCTTCCTCATCAGCCACCTCCAGACCTGACGGCTCTCCATCTGACGGCTGACGGACAGCCCAGGCTCCGCCTCTGTCTATTTTCCCTCTTCCCCCTCAGAGCTCTCAGGTTGCCTTACTGCCGAACCTGACTTCCACGCCTCTTCCTCCTCTGATTCGGCTGCTGGAGGGGCCGGCGGCCGACAGGCCACAACAGGTATATACGTCTAAGAGCTATTGCTAGTAGATTTTAAACTGGGCATTGCCCTCTCAAACAGAAAGTACTTATTTAATATGAAGTCTACAGCTTACCTCAAGTAGATGTTCTCTAGATGTGGTCAAACTACCTTTTCCCAAATTTCTAGCCAAATGTCAGCTAAGAATTCTGGGAATTCCAATCCCAGCATTTCTGGGAGATGCCAGGTTTGGAGACAGATGTAAGAAACTTACCGATGCCATATCTTCAAGGCATAGGTTTCATCTGTCAAAAGAAAGCAAAGGGAAAAAATAATCAAGTCCAAACTTCCTTCAGAATACAGATAGTCCTTGACTTACGACCACAACCGAGCCCAAAATTTCTGTTGCTAAGTGAGATACTTGTTAAGTGAGTTTTGCCCCATTTTGCGACCTTTCTTGACACGGTCGTTAAGCAAATCACCACAGTTGTTAAGTTAGTGACACGGTTGTTCAGGGAATCTGGTTTCCCCATTGACTTTGCTGGTCAGAAGATCGCAAAAGGTGATCACATGGCCATGGGGACTCTGGACTCTGCAACTGTCATAAATATGAGTCAGTTGCCAAGCATCTGAATTTTGATCACATGGCCATGGAGATGCTGCAACAGTCATAAGTGTGAAAAATGGTCATAAGTCATTTTTTTCAGTGCCATTGTAACTTCAAACGGTCACTAAATGAACTGTTGTAAGTTGAGGACTACCTGTAATTTTTGGCCCAAATCCTTAGGTCATTACTTTTTCAACAAGCATGTATAAGAGTAATTACAACAGCACTGAAAAAAGAGACTTATGACCAGTCCTCACACTTATGACTGTCACAGTGTTTCCCATGGTCACATGGGAATTCAAGCACTTGGCACTGGGCGTGTATTTATAATGGTTACAGTGATCGCAGGTCATATGATCACCATTTATGACTTTCCCAGGGACTTCCTATAAGCAAATCTGGGTTTTCCCCTGCCCCTTATTGAGGAAGGGGTCAACATATTTTTAACTGCAGGACCGATCAACTTTTGATGTATTCTCCTGCCATGCTTGGAAATTGAGCCGAGGTGGCGCAGTGGTTAGAGTGCAGCACTGCAGGCTACTTCAGCTGACTGCTAGCTGCAGTTCGGCGGTTCAAATCTCACCGGCTCAAGGTTGACTCAGCCTTCCATCCTTCCCAGGTGGGTAAAATGAGGACCCAGATTGTTGGGGGCAATGTGCTGACTCTGTGAACCGCTTAGAGAGGGCTGTAAAAGCATTATAAAGCGGTATATAAGTGCTATTGCTATTGCTAAATCTTTGCATTTGAAGTCTTAACACCTCCTACTAAAACCATCAGCCACCCAGCTCTGCTCCTTTCATGTTGTTCTTTCATTTCCACTGTGGATTTACAGCTTTTTGTTGGGAATTAGCCACTCTGCTTTTGCATTTCATGACTGATTTTTTTTAATTCCAAACACAGGGCAAACCTCTTATCAAAAAGCTCCAAACTCTTTCATTCATGTGAGTGGGAAGAGTAGAAAGCAGAACCTACTGCTAAATCCCATAACCTTGAATTTCCTATTTGCATAGATGATAAAAGAATTAATCCGTGATAACGGTTAGGTTAATACATACATCTGCATTCCCAAAGGCCGGTTAGAAACTTTTCTACAGATACGTTTTTTTATTTCTCTTTTATTTTTATTTTTGAGAGGGGCTAACTCTTGCAAAATAGAAACAGGCTCCAACTTATTGCTTATTGACTTCATTTGTTTATTGTCCATGTTAAAGCGTTCTTAAGCCTATGAGCATCGGTATACTCACGGAACACAATAATTCCTTCAGTGAAAAATACCTTGGGCATGAAAAACCAGCTGGGTGACTTTGGATCAATCAACATTTCTGTTGATTGACAAGGGACCCTTTTCCCAGGCTTCAATTATTTCCGTGGCTATTTTTCTACCTGCTCAGCCAACAATCTTTTTACCACCAGCTTATCAGGTACTTAGGAGCTGAGGACTTGGCAGCACAAGGGAACAACAGCCAGTGACTTAATAGCTGGCCATCAACACTCAATCAACAACTACAAAAGCCACATACAACCTGCACCACATACCGTATTTTTCAGACTATAAGACGCACCAAGATTTCGAAGAGGTAAGTAAGAAAAAAAAAGTTTTTTCTCTCCCCCAGCCCCCAGGAGCACCTCCCAAACCCTCTGCACACCCCGTTTTTGTAAAAAACGGTTCGTTTTTCACCTGTTTTTTGCAAAAACGGGGGCGTTTTTGCCCTCCCCCAGCCCCCAGGAGCACTCTGCAGACCTCCCAAACCCTCTGCGCACCCTGTTTTTATGTGGGGCGGGGCTTCGGGAGGCCAAAAATGGCTGTATTCGGTGTATAAGACGCACCAACATTTACACCCTCTTTTAGGGGGAAAAAAGTACATCTTATACTCCGAAAAATACGGTAAATACTATGCATAGAATAGCCCAAAATACACATTCTAGTGAGAGAGGATGGGCTCCAGCACGAGTCCAAAAGCTCGGAAGACTAAATCTCTGGCCCCAGTGACCGACCCAGATTGGATCCTGCAACATTATCTTGGGACATATATATTTGCCTTCATACTTAGTTTACAGACAACTTTGCCTCTCATATGTTCTTAGAAATAAAAGTTATGGATGCTGCTTTGATTGGAAGTTTGAGCTACCATGCAGAAAAAACAAACATAGGTTAGGATGCCAGATAGAAAAAGCAGGGACATGAAACCAGCAAAGTTGGCTTACATTTGGCACCAGCCACTTCCCTCTATCAGCTGCTCCTTCAAGTAGCTGCACTGCCCCGAGGAAATACAAGCGCATGTCAATTTATTGCACTTCAATTTATTGTGCTTCACAGATATTGTGCTTTTCACGCCAGCAAAAAGGTGACAACTCGCTGAAAGCTCAGATAATCATTAGCAGTTTTTAACAATATTTTCTTAATTAAGATGCGTACGTTATTATTTTATTATTTTAGCTATTGCACACTTCGTAGACTATGGTATAGTACAAATATAACCTTTATATGTGCTGGGAAACCAACAGATTTATGTGTCCCATTTTTATTTTGATATTTGCTTTATGGCTGTGGTCTGGAACCGAACCTGCAATATTTCCAAGGTAGGTCTGTAGAAATTTGAGTTAAAGAGGCACTGTGGACTTTTTAATGTTTTGCTAACCGAAAGGGATATTTCCCTCAGATTATGCAGCAATTGTGAAAATGGGAGAAAAGACCTGACACCTTTGAGAAATAGCTGATAAATAAAGAAAGGATGACCATGATATATATGAAATTGCTGTTTTACATCTGAATCTTGCATACTTTTAATAAAAAAAAAACCTTCTGGAGAGTTATGCAGAGGTGGTATTCATCTGGTTCGTACCGATTCGGGTGAACTGGTAGCGGCGATGTAATGCCGTCCTATTTAGCCATGTTTTCGAGGCTGGGCACATGTGCGGAAGGCATGCATGTGTGTAAAGCACATGCATGAGAGGCCATGCGCATGTGCGGAGGTGAGCACGCTCACATTTGCGAACCGGTAGGGAAGGTAAGTGAATATCACCCCTGGAGTTATGGTGTGTTATGGGGAGAAATCTCATCAGATGGTGCTCTGATAAATGCTCTCAATATTCTGTAGAGGAGGTACATATTGTACATATTATAGGTTATCCCCTATACATCCCTAGGGAGAGATACACCTGGTGGGACCCAGAAGAAGGGCCTTTTCTGGGGTGGTTCCCTCTCTCTAGAATATCATTCCCCCAGAGATTAGAATGGCCCCCACTCTGACACTCTTCCGGAAGGCGCTGAAGACCTGGTTCGCAGGGCAGGATAGAGCCCATTAAATGGCTCGTGTGGTGTGTTGTTGCCAGGCCGGGCTGTTATTCTATTATATTATTATATTAATTTATAATAGGATTCTCTCTTTTATTAGTTTTATTGTGTTTTATATGAAGTTTTTATATTCTTGTAAGTTGCCTTGAGTTGCCATGTGCAAATAGGCGGCAATATAAACTTCCTAAAATAAATAAAAAAATAAAATAAATATCTCATATTGTACTTTATGGCAGTGGTGAAATCCAATTTTTTTTACTACTAGTTCTGTGGGCGTGGCTTGGTGGGCGTGGTGTGGCTTGGTGGGCGTGGCAGGGGAAGGATACTGCAAAATCTCCATTCCCTCCCCACTCCTGGGGGAAGGATACTGCAAAAATCCCCATTCCCTCCCCACTCCTGGGGGAAGGATACTGCAAAATCTCCATTCCCTCCCCACTCCTGGGGGAAGGATATTGCAAAATCCCCATTCCCTCCCCACTCCTGGGGGAAGGATACTGCAAAATCTCCATTCTCTGAGCTAC
>QLTV01002580.1:2276358-2287123 GCA_003457575.1 Thermophis baileyi
TCCCATTCCCTTCCCACTCCAGGGGAAGGATATTGCAAAATCCCCATTCCCTCCCCACTCTTGGGCAAGCCAGAGGTGGTATTTGCCGGATCTCCGAACTACTAAAAATTTCCGCTACCGGTTCTCCGAACTACTAAAAATTTCCGCTACCGGTTCTCCGAACTACTAAAAATTTCCGCTACCGGTTCTCCAGAACCTGTCAGAACCTGCTGGATTTCACCCCTGCTTTATGGGCACATGAGTGTCAGGCCTGGAGCCATCTTGAGCATTGGATCTTCAGGCCTGCCAATGAGTGCTTGCAGCAGGGAACTGGGGGAACACGAAGGAAACCATTAAGCTTTAAAAAAAACAACAACAGGATTACAAATAGAAATGCACGGGAAACAACTAGAAGGCATTTTTAGAAAGTGGCATAAGCTCTTTTGGCACAATAATATACAATTTTGGTCACCTCAAGGATCACACTTGTACTCAAAAACTGGTGGGACCATAATCCTTTGGGAGTGAGTTGGGTTTTTTGAGCCTCTACAAGATCTAAGATCTAGATTTATTTAAGGCCTGGATTTTAATCAGTGGAATGACTTGCCTCCAGAAGTTGTGACTGCTCCAACACTGGAGGTTTTTAAGAAGAGATTGGACAACCATTTGTCTGAAATGATATGGGGTTTCCTGCCTGAGCAGGGGGTTCGACTAGAAGACCTCCAAGGTCCCTTCCAATTCCGTTATTCTGTTATTCTAATTGCAATAATATTTTTTTAAAGCAATCTGAGGGTCATTGACTTGAGACAACAAAGGAATGCTGTCTGCTCATGATTCCTGGGTCATTGTTTATGTACCCTAGTACATAAATATTGTTTATGTGCCTTAGTAGATATGCATTAGGAGATCTCACATTTGAGATCTTCATTCTTGATTCTGCCAGGTCAGGAATTCGGCAGTTGGGACTTTCTCTGGAATAATACTCAGCTAAAGCCTAGTTTCATCATGAAGAGGCCAGGTAAACAACGGATCAACTCTTACAGTGAAGCTTGCTCAATTATCTGCACCAGAAGGCAAGAAAAGAAACAATGGATGGAAACTTATCAAGGAGAGAAGCAACCTAGAACTAAGGAGAAATTTCCTAGTGGTGAGAACAATTAACCAATGGAATAGCTTGCCTTCAGAAGTTGAGGGTGCCCCTTATTCTAGGCTTTCTAGAAGAGACTGGACAGCCACTTGTCTGAAATGGTATAGGGCCATGATGGCGAACCTATGGCACGCGTGCCACAGGTGGCACGTGGAGCCATATCTGAGGGCACGCGAGGCGTTGCCCTATGTCAGCTCCAGTGCGCATGCGCGTGCTGGCCAGCTGATTTTCAGCCTTGGGGAAGGCCGTTTTCGCCCTCCCCAGGCTTCAGGAGGCTTCCCTGAAGCCTTCAGAGTGCGAAAAATGGCCCAACCGGCCTACCAGAAGTACAGAAACGGACTTCCGGTTTGCCCGTTGGGCCATTTTTCACACTCCAGAGGCTTCAGGGAAGCCTCCTGAAGCCTGGGGAGGGTTAAAAATGGCCCAACGGGGGACGCATGCACGGGGATTTGTGCATGCGCTGTGCGGCATGCGTGGGGGGTTTGTGTGCTGGCACGTGCGCGTTCTGGCACGTGCATGTGCTAGCGCGCGCACGCGCTCCCATTTTTGGCATGCAAGGAGAAAAAGGTTTGCCATCACTGGTATAGGGTTTCCTGCTTGAGCAGGAGGTTGACCTAGAAGACCTCTAAGGTCCCTTCCAAGTCTGTTATTCTGTGTTCTGTATGCCATTAAATCACTGTTGACTCTTAGATACCACATGGATGGATTTTCTCCATGATGATCTGTCTCTAACCTGGTTTTTCAGGTCTTCCAATGGTGTATCATCACAATTGTAACTGAATCCATCCATCTTGCCGCTGGTCAGCGTCTCCTCTCCTCTCCTCTCCTCTCCTCTCCTCTCCTCTCCTCTCCTCTCCTCTCCTCTCCTCTCCTCTCCTCTCCTCTCCTCTCCTCTCCTCTCCTCCCTTCCTCTTTTTTCAGCATTAGAGCCTTCTCCAGAGAGCTAAGACTTCACACAAAGTGTCAGAAGTAGAATATGTTGAAGAACTTTCAACATGTAAACTATTTCAAACCCTTCTGCCACAATTCCCACCTATTCCTTAGCCAATCCAAGTCTAACTTTGTATTTCTCCCAACTAGGTTGTAGAATCTATGCATTCTCCACATTTCATCTCATACGCCTTCACTTAAGTAACTTATTTTTTTCCCCAGAACCTGACAACTAGTCATTCTAATGTCAGCCCTTTCAAGAGGTAACTATTTTATCCATTTGTTGCAATTGACTTTCATTGAATAAAAAAGATAACAGTTCTTGGATGCATGTTATTCTTAACAAGAATGGCTGAAGTGGTTATTCATTGATTCCTGGTGGGTGGAGGGGCCTGCTGGCAGACAACAGCATCCTTCAGAAAGCACGGGGATGTGAAAATGACAATACGTGTGTGATGATATCATCCCACAAATGGCACGATGGCACTCTCTGACCCTAAAAACAAGAATAGAAGTTTGCAAAACAACATAGAACAGAGAGGTATTCCATTTATATTTCATAAATAATGAGCCAGCCGCTCCTTAAATAAAGTGGAGTTTAAAAGAAGAGGAACTCAAGGGGGCCTGTTTTAACATACCTGCTAATAGAAGTGGAGCTAAGTACAGGTTAGTCCTTGTTGGAATAAAACTCTGGTCCGGTTCCAAGCCGGGAGAAAGATGCTGGAAATAAAATGGAGGCTGGCTGCAGGAAAGAAGGCCTTTGTTTATTTTGATGCCAGAAACTTCAGTGACAGCAACATGTTTCTGGGGAGGCTGACAAAATGGGGTTGAGATAGGTGAGCTTTTTTATATTCTTTGGGGCTTTGTGATTGAGATGCCTGTCGGTTGTGAAATGTATTTTGACTGGTGCTTGAATGTGCCCTTTTAGTATTCTAATTATTGTTGCCTGACTCCCATTGTGGCTGGGAGGCCATGCCCTGTCCTTGGAGCTGGGTGGGGAATGTAGATTTTAGGAGTTTTTGTTTTTCTACTTTTTAATCCCATCAGCTCCAGCCTTCTGTGGGAGCTGGGGCTGAAGGCATTTTGTTTATGAATAGGGTGGCCTGGCTATCTTAATGGGTACAAAATATCCATCTCTAAAGTCTTCGGGCTTCCGCTTGAGGTTGTTTTCCTGTAGCAGGAGGACTGGGGTTGCTTTCTGCCTTTAAGAACATGTTTCTCTTCTTCTCCTTTAGGGGAAATATAATATTCTGCCTCTTTTAATATTCCCCAAAATATTTCATTCTGTAGGAGGGGAGGGGGGCTTCCCACATCCTCAACTTAGAACAGTTCATTTAGCAATAGCACTTAGACTTATATACCGCTTCATAGTGCTTTACAGCCCTCTCTAAGCGGTTTACAGAGTTAGCATATTGCCCCCAACAATCTGGGTCCTCATTTTACCCACCTCAGAAGGATGGAAGGCTGAGTCAACCTTGAGCCGGTGAGATTTGAACCGCCGAACTGCAGCTAGCAGTCAGCTGAAGTAGCCTGCAATGCTGCACTCTAACCACTGCACCACCTTGGCTCTTTAGTGACAGTTCAAAGTTACAACGGCACTGAAAAAAGTGACTTATGACCATTTTTCACACTTACGACCCTCGTAGCATCCCCACAGTCACATGATCAAATTTCAGACGCTTGGCAACTGACTCATATTTATGACGATTGCAGTATCCCGGAGTCCTGCCCTTTTGCGAACTTCTGACAAGCAAAGTCAATGGGGAAGCCAGATTCACTTAACCACCATGTTACTAACTTAACTGCAGTGATTCACTTAACAATTGTGGTAAGCAAAGATTGTAAAATGGGGCAAAACTCACTGAACAAATGTCTCACTTAGCAACAGAAATTTTGGGCTCAGTTGTGGTCGTAAGTTGAGGACTACCTGTATAAAATCAAACACGGCATTGATATACAACGGACACTCCAAACATCTGGGGCAACTCTATTTTTTTTTTAGAGTAGGTTTTTGCAACTCAGTGAACCTGGAATGGCACATCAGGAGGGTGTTAATGGTTCAAGTCTCTATGCATTTTTCCCCCTTTCACAAGCAATATCTTGTGAAAGGTAGTAAGACACAACCCTTTGTGTCTAAACTGAAGATTCCTTTCAGGGGTGTATTAAAAAGGGAAATCACAGGAATGGGCCAGGGGTGGGTTCCACTTACCTTCCCTACCGGTTCGCATTGCAACGGAAGTGCGTCACGCCTACGTCACTTCATGGAAATGACCCTCTGCGCATGCGCAGAACCCTCTGCGCATGCACAGAGCGTTCTTTGCAGGGCCGCGGTGACCAGAGAACCGGTTCGGGGGCGTGGACAGCCGGCCATTGCTGCCGGTTCGGTGAGCGGGTGAAAATTTCCGCCATCGGTACAGGAGAACCGGTCCGAACTGGCAGCAACCCACCACTGGAATGGGCCACCCCTGTGCCCTTGACAAAGGATGTGGTGAGAGGATGGATATAGGCAGATATACTACAGGTAATTCTCAGCTTACGACCAGTTCCATTAGCAACCGTTCCATTCATTTTTAATTTTTTATTTGTTGATTCAATTTATATGAATGGCTGCATGTTGGTTCCTTTGTGTCCATCCATCATGCAGCAAACAAAATTGGCACCAGTCTGTAGCAAACAAATGAAGTAGAAACAGAATTTTCTCTACATGGAGAAGGCCTTCTGGTGCCTGCTTGCTAAGAATCTGCTAATGACGAAAAACTCTAAAGGGGAAAGAGACATGAGATATCTCCCTACTTCTGTAATTTCCCTGGCCCCAAAAGTATATGGGGGTGTGGGTTTGGAAGATTGCATTGCCTAAAACATTTTATAATGGAAGTTTATTCATATATTTGTTTTCATTTACAAGGAATATTTTTATTGAAATATAATTTGAGTAGAATAACTTTTGCACCTCACGGGTTGCTATAGTTCCCTCACCAGCTAATATCCTGTTTTGAATGAGATGACTCACTCAGCCTCCAAATTGTGTATTAAAAAGACTGACATACGCATGCTATTCCCTACCCATGTAGAAGAACAGGCTGAGCTGGAAGGCGGGGTTAAATGTGTCATCAGTTTGGAGCCATTGCGTTGCCACAAGAGACCCAAATCCAGCCTCCCATGAATTCCATTTCAATCAATCAGAATAGAGCTGGAATGGACCTTCGAGGTCTTCTAGTCCAACCCCCTGCTCATGCAGGAGACCCTATACCATTTCAGATAAGTGGCTGTCCAGTCATCATCGTCTTTGTTTAACGACCCCATAATCCCTTGCGGGGTGGAGTCTGAGCAACTGAATGGGGCTAGCAGAGTGTTTACTGGCCGGATGCCCTTCCTGTCGCCAATGCGGGGATAAGTGACTGTCTAGTCTCTTCTTAAAAACCTCCAGTGATGAAGCACCCACAACTTCTGAAGGCAAGCTCTTCCTCTGTTTAATTGTTCTCACTGTTAGGAATTTTCTCCTTAATGCCAGGTTGCTTCTCTCCTTGATTAGTTTCGATCCATTGTTTCTTGTCCTTTGAGCCTTATCCAGGGCCAATTTAGTTTTGACTGTTAGTTGACTAGATTCTTGTATTAGAGGCAGCAGCAATATACTCTCCTGTATTTGAACTCAATAAATGCTTTTGGTTATTTGGGGCTGGCATTAATTCTTGCTCTCTTCCCACAGCTTCCACCTTCAACAATCAGCTTGGTAATTAGGAGATAGCAGTGGTGGGATTCAAATTTTTTTACTACTGGTTCTGTGGGCGTGGTGTGGCTTGGTGGACATAGCTTGGTGGGCATGGCAGGGGAAGGATACTGCAAAATCTCCATTCCCACCCCACTCCAGGGGAAGGATACTGCAAAATCTCCATTCCCTCCCCATTCCAGGGGAAGGATATTGCAAAATCTCCATTCCCTCCCCATTCCAGGGGAAGGATACTGCAAAATCTCCATTCCCTCCCCACTCCAGGGGAAGGATACTGCAAAATCTCCATTCCCTCCCCACTCCAGGGGAAGGATACTGCAAAATCCCCATTTCCTCCCGATCAGCTGGGACTCGGGAGGCAGAGAATAGATGGGGGCGGGGCCAGTCAGAGGTGGTATTTACCAGTTCTCCGAACTGCTCAAAATTTCCGCTACCAGTTCTCCGAACTACTCAAAATTTCCGCTACTGGTTCTCCAGAACTGGTCAGAACCTGCTGAAACCCACCTCTGGGAGATAGTCAATTTATTAAGATATTAAGATATTCTGAAGAGGAAATTATAACGCGTCCCATATTGTCCAAACTATTTTTAAATAAATTAAAAAACAGTTCAAGAGCTATAAAGTTTCTTTTGAAATGTTCCTAATTAGTTCCATCAGTAATAACTTCCCCTTAGTAAAAATAAAAGAACTTGGGACATTTTAAAGAATAATGATCTTATTCGTTCCTAAGCTTTCATGGATCACAATTTTTCATGGGATGAAGTGGTTATGACCCACTAAAGCCTGTGCGGTGATAAATACATAATGCTCGTTATTTTTCTCATAATATATCAACAAGCCTATTACTCTATTGATTTCTTTGTCTGTTTATATTTTAGAGTACTCTTATAACATCTAGCTTGGATAAAAATCTGACAGGATACAATAAATGTTGAAAATCACCGTGCAGTGAAATGCATGCAACACACCAATCACCTATATCTTCAGTGGTTTGGTTAGAAGATGATTTAATTATTTTCACTTGCTTCTAGAAAATTAATAGATTGGTTATGAATAACAGTACAGGTAGTCCTGGACTTACCCACGATTGAGCCCAGAATTTCTGTTGCTAAGTGAAACATTTGTTACGTGAGTTTTCTGCCATTTTATGACCTTGCTTACCAGAGTTGTTAAGTGAACCACTGCAGTTCTTAAGTTAGTAACATGGTTGTTAAGGGAATCTGGCTTCCCCATTGGCTTTGGTTGTCAGAAGGTCGCAAAAGGTGAACACGTGACCCTGGGACACTGCAACCGTCATAAATATGAGTCAGTTACCAAGCGTCTGAATTCTTTTTTTTTTTCTTCAATTAAGTAGGAAGGGTTTATTGGTTTGCCACTCCTTAACACCTGGCAAAAATAAGGAAAATGGGACCAGCAGTCATCTACATACTATGTTTCCCCGAAAATAAGACCCTGTCTTATATTTTTTTGAACCCTGAAATAAGTACTTGTCCTTATTGCCATGCACTCAAAAGCCCGATTGGGCTTATTATCAGGGGATGTCTTATTTGGGGGGAAACGGGGTACATGTTTCCTGTATCCTCCCCTCTTCCTCTGCTTTCATTCTTTTTTTTAAAAAAATATTTTTTATTGTACAATTTTCTTGGTTATGTATGGAATTTCTATATTCACAATAACAGTATACCGTCTGGGTACAATCTCTACAATCTTTGTTGAATACAGATAGTAGATCTTATACACACAGTAATTATAACTATTATTCTCAATACCTATTCATCTTCCTCTTCACTTATCCTTGTTGAAAATTTTGCGTTATTTGATTAGGCCCTCTGTTCAATTTTATCTATAATCCATTAATAATATCAAACATTATAAACATCAAGTAAACATCACATTTATAACCATTAACATCCAAATAATCATAAGGTTTACTTATCTTAATTATTCAATGTTCATTATTCAATTACACAAATTACTTCATTTTTGTTTACATCTTCCTTAACACCTGGCAAAAATAAGGAAAATGGGACCAGCAGTCATCTACATACTATGTTTCCCCGAAAATAAGACCCTGTCTTATATTTTTTTGAACCCTGAAATAAGCGCTTGGCCTTATTGCCATGTACTCAAAAGACCAATTGGGATTGTTTGATTAGGCCCTCTGTTCAATTTTATCTATAATCCATTAATAATATCAAACATCTATAAACATCCAGTAGACATCACATTTATAGCCAATTAACCTCCAAATAATCCTAAGGTTTACTTATCTTAATTATTCAACGTTCATTATTCTCTTACACATCTTTGTTTACCTATCCAGATTTCTAACTTCTGCTGCTACTTTCTACCCGTTAATAGACTAGGTCCCAAATCAAAAAAGTGATCTTCTCCCCATTTCTAATTTCTATCTTTATACTAATTCTTAATGGTAAACAGTATTCTGCATTTATCCCTCATCTCTTGCCCGTTTTCGTATCTCAACTCTTGTTGACTTCTTGGCAGATCTCCCATACTTCTCCCGTGGGATCTTGTATCTTCTTATCTCGTTCATGTTTAATCTAAGTATTTCTTCTGTCTCTATCTCTTCTTCACTCTTTTGAACCTTCAATACATCTTTCAATGATCTTTTTTCTCCCTTCAGGGGTGTCTTTCTGTGTCTCCCCTTCTAACTTTTGATCTCTTAAAGTGTCATTCACCATTTCTGTTTCAGCTTTGACTGTCACTTCTTTTTTTATCTTTTTGTATCATTTGTCGTTTTCCCTCCTCTATCCTTTCCTCTGTTCTTTCTATTTTATTTTCTGTTTCCTGAGTTTCCTGTTTGTTGTTTAATGTCTTTTGGTCATAATTTTCTGGTCTCATAACTACATCATGTATCAATTCTTTTATCTCCCTATTCAGCCAAGCGTCTGAATTCTGATCATGTGACCATGGGGATGTTGCAATGGTTGTAAGTGTGATACACAGTCATAAGTCGCTTTTTTCAGTGGTTGTGACTTTAAACGGTCACTAATAAAGTGTTGTAAGTTTCTCTCTCACTGCAGGCTAACAAGTCCATCCGGCCAGGAGATGAATAGTTGTCTGCCACATCTATTCATATCCACCTCCTGCCTTTTATCCCCAGAGCTAGGGTGGGGCTTCGCTAGCAGCGGTGGCTGTTCCTTCCCAAGGATCGACCCACGGATTTCCACTGCTCTCCTCTCCTCTGCCTTCTGCGCATCTGCATATCAGGCACTGGACCCAGCTGTTCCTCTTCTTCCTCATCAGCCACCCCCAGACCTGGGGGCTGTTGACTCTCCATCTGAAGGCTGATGGATGGCCCAGTCTCTGCCTCTGTCTCTCTTTCTGCCAGCTCCATGCCCTCTTCCCCCTCGGAGCTCTCAGGCTGCCTTGATGCTGACCCTGACTCCCACGCCTCCTCCTCCTCCTCCTCTGATTCGGCTGCTGGAGGGGCCGGCATCTGACAGGCCACAACAAGCAGGTTTATAACTATAAAAGAAAGGAGGTATCTGGAAATATGTGCTGAGGCCTAATATCTATGTACAATGACTACATCCTACCAAAAGGCAAATCACAGAGAAATGTAGGTAGGCCTTGGGGGAAAAAGCAGACGGAAGTGAACCAATTTTAGTGAGTTCATAGGGAAAGAGGAGGCAGAATAACAAAAAGGAAACACAGAGGAAATCATTTTCAAACTGCACTTCACTGTCCCTTGTGGTTGCTAGGTCATGCAGGATGAAAAGCCATCACCACTCAAGACCTTCTTCCAATAAGAAGTTCTACATGCAATCATACACAGCATCATTACACTATATTCATTTCTCTCATCAGCCTGTCCATATTAAACTGCAATCTATAAAATCATTCATAATAATCATTTCCCAGGGCAAACCTATTTCGTTATAATTTACATCAACTTTTGGGTATCTGGTGATCAGCCATCAAAGGAAGTTCAATTTTATTTGACTCGGATGCACTATTGGAAGGTTTTCCCGAAGAAACAGATGGTGTTATGCATTTATGATCAATAAATTGGAAGGCGATGGCTCTGCTTTTTATAATCAATAAAGCAAACAACTAGAATCTTTTTAAACTGTTGGCTAAGTTTTAAAAAGGCTAATAAAGCCCATTGAATAAAACAAATCAGTAAGTCTTTTTTTAATTGTCAAAATACGCAATTTTCCAGATACTATTTGAAGATACTGGCTACTTTTTTTAATGGAAGTAAAAAATATTCCACTTAAGGTAAAGCTTAAGACCCAAAGGTGCTTTTTCAAAAGGCAACTGGACTTCGTTTTTTACTTGAAGACATTTTGCTTCTCATCCAAGAAACATCCTCAGTTCTAACTGAATGGTGGTGGATGGAAGGATTTATTTTCCTTGCAGTCATCTGGTCGTTAGCAGTCTCTCTGAGAATCGCTGAGGCCACTTGGAGATTTATCTGTGCCCTCAGGGTCACCTGAATAGTGCAAATGGGTGTGGAACCTTTTTGGAACTGCTGAAAGGACTGTGTTGTAGACTGGAGATAGGTGGTATCATACCCTTCTGTTGAGAGAGGGCTGTTCAGTCTCAATGTAGATGGCCTCTTTGACGCCTCTTTCAAACCAGCCATCTTTTCTATCCCCCTCTGGACAGATAAACCTCCAAGTGGCTTCAATGACTCTCAGAAAGAGTGCTAATGACCAGATGACTGCAAGGAATATAAATCCTTCCATCCTCCACCATTCAGTCAGAACTGAAGAAACTTCTTGGATGGGAAGTGAAACATCTTCTAGGAATAACAAAGTCCAGTTGCCTTTTGAAAAAGCACCTTTGGGATAACCATGGTCTGGATGACTGAGAATCTCCATAGAGATTCCATAAAGCCAAAGGCTCCATTGACACAACTCCAGTTGGCAAAACTGCATTCCATTCCATTCCATTCCATTCCATTCCATTCCATTCCATTCCATTCCTCTCTCTCTCTCTCACTCTCTCTCTCT
>QLTV01002580.1:2287144-2299199 GCA_003457575.1 Thermophis baileyi
ATATGATTCAGTTAATTCCAAGGAAACTCCATCTACTAATGATGTGGAACATCTTTTAGAAACTTCCAACCATTTCTGTGCCAATATAGCACTAAGAAGATACCGGTAATTATGACTGAGTAATATTATAAAGTGCTATAAGGGACTAAGGGAGAAATGATCTCAGTCTAAATTCAGATAAAGTGACTCACCAAGTTAAGCCACTGAGTACTTGGAGATCCCATTACATCTTGACGTTATTATCAATACAGAGTGTCCATTTTGTTATTCATTTATATATTACTAAAATCGTGACAATTCATCCATTGTCTAAATATGCACATTATTCCCAAAAATGACATCTCAAAGAAGCATGATCTATGATCTCACTAGCCAATGGATCACATCCAGAAGGGAGGTTAATTTTATATTTATATTTTTATGCTTTTAAAAAAGCATTTAAAGCTTTTTTCTTTTTTTCTTTTTTCTTTTTCTTTTTTGCTGCAATCTAATATTTCTCTGGATTTTTGCAGCCCAGTCTTTGAAAACCTAGCTGGGTTTTTTTCTTCTTCATTGAATGAAACAAAATAGAAAAAATAGGGGGGGGGATCTGAGCTGTGGAAAGATTTGATGGGCTTAGAAGGCCACGAAGTTGGCCATGGGTTAAGTTTTACAGTACTATAAATAGGATAGAGGATCTCCTCTCTAGAGGTTGAGAGTATTTTTTAGAATCCCAATTTTATTTTTTATTTTTTGATAATTTGCTATTTTTGTATTATGTCTGGCTATTTTTGTCCTGATCCCTTTTCCAGTTTTTACTACAATTTGGTGGCTTAAGGAAAATGTTTAGAATCTGGGAAAAATAATCAAGGACATCTGTAGGATGGGATCACTTCCATGCAGAGGTGGTATTCAGCCGGTTCAGACTGGTTCGGGCAAACTGGTAGTGGCCATTTTGACCAGTTCGAAGAACCGGCAAATACCACCTCTGGTTGGCCCCGCCCTCCCGCCCCCACTGTTCCCTGTCCTATATTCCCGCTTTTTAGCTCAGCTGATTCGCGCGGTAGAGCGGATTGCCGCGCTTCAGCTGAGCTAAACAACAGCTCAGCTCACCAGTGCTGTCACCGAGGGCGGTCTTTGAGTGCTGCCACATTTTCAAGCAGCGCGTGTGAGCCATGCGCATGTGCAGAAGGTTTTGCACACGCGCTCACATTTTGGTGCTGCTGGGCGAACCGGTAGGTAAATTATGTGAATCCCACCCCTGCTTCGATGGGCATATCAACCCATTCCCATAAACACCTCAGATGGTAACCCGTGTGAGGGATCCTTGGGGCTCTCTGAGTTTGGTTGTTTTGTTGCAGATGTTTCATTACCAAACTAGGTAATATCATCAATGCTGTGCAGTGTTATGCGGTGCACTGATGATGTTACCTAGTTTGGTAATGAAATGTCTGCAGGAAAACAACCAAACTCAGAGAGCATCAAGGACCCCTCATTTCAACCCTGAGTTACAAATACTTTCCTTTGTTGATGACTCCTGTGTTGGGTAAAAATCACTGGTTCTAGTTGCGTTTCTAGCCTCATTCAAGATGCTCACAGTGGTATATAATCTTTCCCTGATTTAGGAACAAGTTACATGTGAAATTGCCTATTCCCCCATAGTCAACTCTAGCTCATCAATTGATCAAGCTTTGGAGGTCCTATCATAGATATGTGTGATGTCTCCTTTGGACGACTCCTCAGATTCTTCCTCAGAGGTCAGATCAAGGGAGGATGAGCTCATTCCTGGCACGTCAGGAACTGGGTTAATTGATGACTCTGAACAGCCAGCCGAAAGAGATTTACGGGAGGCTTCGGCTGGAAGCTGCCTTCCGTGGTGGATCCGAGAGCATGCAGGGCAGAGAAAAGACAAGAGCAATGGAGATCTGCCAGATTACCCTGGGAGAAAGCCCAGCCCGTCTTGATAGGCTGCACTGGAAAGCTATTTCTCACAGCAGGCAGTGGGAGGCGTGGCTGGGAACAATGTGTTGGGTTTCTGGCTGTGTGTTGTAGAACAAACTGAAGTGCTTTTCTTATAGCAAAGGGGCCGCTTGGAATGTTTCTGTTTACTGTTAATCAAGTGAAAGGCATACCTGTATAAACATTCTAAGTTAATCAAATAAATAAATACTCCATTGGCCACAGAAGAAATAAGCAAATGAGACATTCACTCAAAGATGCGACTTTCGATCATTTATTGGGGAATTACCCCCCCCCCACCTGCCATTTGCTAGTTATAGCTATGTGATCAAGAGAGGGGGAAAAATAAAATTATAATTTTATTGTGTGGACAAAATGTTTTCATTAGAGATCTTTGGATGACTAAAAATACTTCATGCAGATTTCATGGTTAGAAGTAAAAATGCAGAGAAAAAACATATGCTTAATGAAGAGACACAGGGACGGTTTTATGCCAAAATTGGCTGGCTTGGGTGACAACAGAACAGCAAGTGTTGGCAAAGATAATTAAAGTGTGAAGTTTATGGGGTTGTGCGTGTTTTATAGGAGCAGATAATTGTGTTTTAGGAATATCATGTTGGATCAAGCAGAAAAGCACAGAAAGTTTCAGACGTGATGCTGAAACTAAGGGAAAGGAATACTAATTAGATGCTTTAATTTATAAAGAGGTGAGCAAATTAAGATGACAAATATACTTTGCGCAGTAAAACCTCAGGGTTACAGGCTCCCTATTTAAGGGACTTTGGATGCCACAGACAACATTTTAGTATAGATTTTAGTCTTGAGTCATCAACCAAGCAGTCCAGACAGTGGTGGGATTCTACCGATTTGGACCGGTTCAGGAGCACCGTTAGCTCCGACTTTCAGCCGTGAGCGAACCGCTTCTCTCTGACTTTGAAGTGGGCCCGCCCACTCGCCCCTGCGTTATACTCACCTATATTTCTTTTTCCAAAGCCCAGCTGATCGGCGCTGCAGAGTGGATTGCCATGCCTCAGATGTTTTCCTCGCCGGCTGCAATGCGGAAGGTAACTTTTCTTGAAATTGCGCACGCACGCACAGCGCATGTCTGGCGCACGCGTGAGCTCAGCAAACCGGTAGGATCCCGCCCCTGAGTCCAGACTATTGATTGTGTGATTTACAATATTTGTGTCACTGTGCATCAATTGATATAAAGAAAAGTACATTATTTATCATTTATTTAATTGTTGCCATTCTAATTGTCCTGATATTTATAATTTATAATTGTTTTTATACTTCTGTTTTTGTTGTACCGTAAGCTGACTGAAGTTGCTCTGGATAGTAAGATAGGCAGCATGTAAATTTATTTATTTATTTATTTGACTTTTATCCTATGTTCATTACTTTATAAGTAACTCACGTGGCAAATATACATAATACTCCTTCCTCCTCCTCTTTTCCACACAACAATAAGAATAGAATAGAATAGAATAGAATTTTTTATTGGCCAAGTGTGATTGGACACACAAGGAATTTGTCTTGGTGCATAACCCTGTGAGAGGGGCTGGACTGTAACTAATCCAGTCACCCATTTCATGCCTAAGGTGGGACTAGAACTCACAGTTTCCTGGTTCCCAGGCTAGCTCAGAAATTCTGGGAGTTGAAGCCCACAGGTCACAAAGAGGCCATGGTTGCCCACCCGTGATCTACCTGATATTCTTCTGAGGTACCTGCAGAACTTTTCTTCTTCTTCTTCTTCTTCTTCTTCTTCTTCTTCTTCTTCTTCTTCTTCTTCTTCTTCTTCTTCTTCTTCTTCTTCTTCTTCTTCTTCTTCTTCTTCTTCTTCTTCTTCTTCTTCTTCTTCTTCTTCTTCTTCTTCTTCTTCTTCTTCTTCTTCTTTCTTCTGTCATATCCGTCATCGGACGTTGGCGATCATGTTGGCGATCCTATTTTTATCAACAGCCACACGAAAAAGTGCTACTGAGTTTTGTCCAAACCAGTCCCTTAGATTTTGAAGCCATGATGTTCTTCTTCTGCCTGGACCTCGTTTGCCTTCAATCTTTCCCTGGAGGATTAAGTGAAGTATGCCGTATTTTTCTGAGTGTCACATCACATGTCCAAAATATTTTAACTTTCGCTTTTTAATGGTTTTGATAATTTCCCTTGGCTTTCCCAGGCGGCTTATCATTTTTGGGGTTTTCAAGGCCACCTGATCATCAAACTACTGAAAATTTTGGGTATTTGGACTTTATGCTTTAGTGCAGTGGTTCTCAACCTTTCTAATGCCGCGACCCCGCCGCAGCGACCCCCCCACTGCCATGACCCCCCCACTGCCGCGACCTGCACCGCCTCCCCGCGCGGGATGAGGTGACAAAGGGGGCGTAGCACCAGGGGTGAAGTGCTCCCGGTTCGGGCTTGCCTGCAGGTCGTCGGACAGCTGATAGCGAAGGAAGCGGGAGACTTCACCTGGACGCCGCCATTTGGGTTCTTTTACCCTCTGTGCATGCGCAAAGCGTTCTGCGCATGCGCAGAGGGTAAAAGAACCCAAATGGCGGCGACCAGGCGGAGTCTCCCGCTTCTGTCGCTACCGGCTGTCCGGCGACCCGCAGGCACGGCCGAACCGGGAGCATTTCACCCCTGCGAGTGACAGTGGCACCAAGATGGTGGGCTAACATGCGCGGCGACCCCTGTGAAATGGTCGTTCGACCCCCAAAGGTGTCGTGACCCACAGGTTGAGAACCGCTGCTTTAGTGGCTCCAGTCCTTTCTCAGTGGGCATATATATCCCAAATACAATTAATTTTATTTATATCTGGAATCCACTTCTGGACTTTTGTGCTTGAGGTGGAAAAAAAATAAGACTTTGATTTTGGGTTTTGCTGATTAGATAGGTTTGTTGTTATAGAAATGGCTAGTGTACAGGTAATCCTTGACTTACGACCACAATAGAGCCCCAAATTTCTGTTGTTAAGTAAGATATTTTTAAGTGAGTTTTGCCCCATTGTAAGAACTTTTTAGCCCCATTGTATGACCTTTTTAGTTGTTGAGTGAATCACTGCAGTTGATTTGTTAGTAACCTGTTTATTAAGTGAATCTGGTTCACCCATTGACTTCTTTTGTCAGAAGGTCGCAAAAGGGGATCACGTGACTTGGGACACTGCAACGGTCATAAATATGAAGCAGTTGCCCATCATCTGAATTTTGATCACCTGATTATGGGGATGCTGCAAAGGTCGTAACTGTGAAAAACGGTCATAAGTCACTTTTTCCAGTGCCGTTGTAACTTTGAATGGTCACTAAATGAACTGTTGTAAGTTGAGGACTACCTGTGTATTATTATGTTAAAGTAAAAAAGTTGAGATTGTATGTTATTACCTGATTTTATTGCCCCAAAAAGAGTCAAAATGCTTTTTTTCTTTTCCCCTTTCCCCTACACTTTTTTCCTCTTCCCCTTTTCCTCCCCTATTTTCTCATTATTTTCATTTTCTTTGTATTTCTTATTTTATATTTTGATCAATTTTTGGATAAAAATGTGAACATTGAAAGACTTTGTTCTTTCCCCCTTTACTTTTCAATTAGAGTGAAATGTCATCAATATGTTTATGGTAACTAATTATGCATACTCTCTTTGGACGATTCTAATGATGTACTCAATTTTTGTCCCAGTGTCTGGAGGCTGTTGGGTCTGGGAGGAAACCAAATCCTGGACAGCTGTACATCAGGAATGCTTTAATTTAGATTCCTGTGCTAAGCACAGGACCTGCGGGCATAAGGCACCCTTCCATTACTACAGGCATCATGCTTAATTGCAGAGTTCACGATTAGATGCGGTGATGACTGTCAATCTAACAGAATAATGAAGTTGGAAGAGACCTTGGAGGTCTTCTAGTCCAGGGGTGTCAAACTCATGGGGTGCTTAGATCTGGTCTGCGGGGCCGCCCTGGAAACAGCAAAGGACTGGCCCACGGTGCCTCTGCCAGTGAAAGGAAGGAAGGAAGCAGAGGTGGGTTCTTCCCGGTTCGGACCGGTTTGCCCGAACCGGTAGTGACCCGCTGGTGACGTCACGATGATGTCACCAATCCGATTCGGTCGGTGCCGGTCCGTGGGTGCCACCATCTTTTTTTTGAATTTTTTTGAATTTTTTTTTTGAAATTTTTTTATTTATTTTTTGAGTTTCCGGCACTGCACATGCATTGCCATCTTGTTTTCGGCATTTTTTTTTAAAAATTTGCACTGTGCATGCGCGCGCGAGGTGCGGCCACACGGCACGGGAGGAAGCGAACCGGCAGTAAGGTAAGTTAGAACCGAAGGAAGGAAGGAAGGAAGGAAGGAAGGAAGGAAGGAAGGAAGGAAGGAAGGAAGGAAGGAAGGAAGGAAGGTTATAATGAGAGTGAGGGAGGGTCTGAGGGAAGCCCTGCCTTAGCACTTGGCCACCACAGGTGCCCCTGAAATGAGTGACGTCGAGCTGGTCACGTTCCCCCCCCGACCACACACGCCCCAGAGGTCAAACACAATCCTCAATGAAATTGAATTTGACACCCCTGTTCTAGTCCAACCCCCTGCAGGAAACCCTATACCATTGCAGACAAATGGTTGTCTAATCTCTTCTTAAAAACCTCCAGTGTTGGAGCACCCACAACTTCTGGAGGCAAGTCATTCCACTGGTTCATTGTTCTAACTGTCAGAAAATTTCTCCTTAGTTCTAGGTTGGATCTTTCCTTGATTAGTTTCCATCCATTGCTTCTTGTCCTGCCTTCAGGTGCTTTAGAGAAGCCCCTCAAATACTGGAAGACTGCTATCATGTCACCCCTAGTCTTTCTTTTCACTAGACTAGACATACCCAATTCCTGCAATAGTTGTTCATACGTTTTAGCCTCCAGTCCCCTAATCATCTTTGTTGCCCTCTTTCTAGATGGGACCCAAACAAATTCTATCCAAGATGGGACTCTTTCTAGATGGAACCCAAACAAATTCTATCCAAGATGGGACTCTTTCTAGATGGAACCCAAACAAATTCTATACAGTGTTATTAGCCTCGAACTCTGTTCATTCACCCTTGGAAGATAAATCACACATCTTAATTATCAGCCCCTAAGGAACAACAGTGAAAGAGGCATGGTGTAGCAGCAAAAGTGTTGGGTTGGCACTGGCACAAGTTGTAGGTTAAGCTCAGCTGCAAAAGAAAACAGGAAGTGTGCACTGATCCATAAATATAATTGAATTTCCCTGCCCTTTCAAATGTCCAGATGCTAAACTCTAATTATAGAACTTTCATTTATCCCACATTACAAATTACTCTTTAGGAATTGTGCTGCTGCTAATCCCCCTGTAATTAATTATTACTAAATAAAATGTGGCTTAGTAATGCTGACTGTTACAGATCATTATCCCAATGTGTTGTCTGAAATCGTAAGAATGTGCTAAATAAGATGTTAATTAGAATCCCAAGATTAAAAAGTTTGGTCTGATGAATCGCAGCTTGGCCTCTTTTTAGTTTTCAACAATATAAGGAAATTTCAAGCGGTTATAATTTGGTGAAAAAGTACAGGTAGTCCTTGATTTACAACAGCTCATTTAGTGACCGTTCAAAGTTACAATGTCACTGAAAAAAGTGACTTATGACCATTTTTTTACACTTACAATAACCATTGCAGTGTCCCGATGGTCATGTGGTCAAAATTCAGACTGTTGGCAATGGACTCATATTTATGACCGTTGCAGTGTCCCAGGATCATGTGACCCCCTTTTGCGACCTTCTGATAAACAAAGTCAAAGGGGAAGCCAGATTCACTTAACAACCAAGCTATTAATTTAACAACTGCAGCGATTCACTTAACAACGGTGGCAAGAAAGGTCGTAAAAAGAAAGGACAAAACTCACTTTAAAAATGTCTCATTTAGCAACATGAATTTTGGGCTCAATTGTGGTCGTAAGTCGAGGACTACCTGTGCATGGATTTTCTGACTGCCTCCAGCTTTGTCATAAAAGTTATCAAAACTTCATACAGGTTCTACAGATGTATAAAGGAAATCAGAGTGAACAAATAACACCAAGTTTGGTGCTTGATCACATATATCACAAACTCGTTCATCGTGTGATGTGTCTGTGTGAAAAAAATATTCAGTTCATTAGTTGATAATGTGCATTTCATGCTTTACCAATGACATTTTTTCCTACTACACGGAACCTCCCAAGAAATTTGAACTGATCCATAATTATTTTTGCTTCTGCTAACCCTAGTTGGAACAGAACCTGAAAATATCATTCTGAGCCAATCAGTGCTTCTTTCATTTGACCGCTACCAAAATATTGTTGAGCTTCCTGATACCCTAAATCAGCGGTTCTCAACCTGTGGGTCGTGACCCCTTTGGGGGTCGAACGACCCTTTCACAGGGGTCGCCGCGTGTGCTAGCCTGCCATCTCGGTGCCACCATCACTGCAGGGGTGAAATGCTCCCAGTTCGGCTGTGCCTGCGGGTCGCCGGACAGCCGGTAGCGACGGAAGCAGCAGACTTCGCCCACCCGCCCGGATGCTGCCATTTGGGTTCTTTTACCCTCTGCACATGTACAGAATGCTTTGCGACCTGCAGGCACGTCCGAACCGGGAGCATTTCACCCCTGGTGCCACACCCCCTTTGTCACCTCATCGTGCGCAGGGAGGGGGCGGGGGCGGGGCGGGGGTTGTGGCGGCGGGGAGGGGGTCACGGGGGGTCGCGGCATTAGAAAGGTTGAGAATCACTGCCCTAAGTTATTATTGGTCCTGGAATAATTAAAAAAAAAGTGAAAGAAACAGCCAAACATCTTGTCACAACTTATCAGGTGTGAAGGCACACGACCAGGTTAAGTTCCAATTAAGCTAATTTATTGCTTCATGCCTATACTCAAGAGTCTAGTCAACTAACAGTCAGCACTAAACTGGTGCTAGATAAGAGTCAACAGAATTCAAGAGGGATTGGACTTAGACTATTTGTTGGAACGCAATGATTCTAGGCTGATTACTCATTTGACTCTGCCTCCAGGCTCTGCCTGTCCATCTCCTACACAACTCTCACTACATTTAAAATGCCATTTTTAGTTGCAATGAAATATTGGCTCTCTGTCAACCAAGTGAGGTAGCAGCTAAAGTTGAGGACAGTATGTAGTAAAAAATGGGCTCCTTTGGAAATTACTATTATTCCACGGTAACCAGAAAGAGACCACAAGTCTGTTTACTCTCCAGTAAGGAGTTTACCACCCTAGACAGACCACTGGACAGCAGCCATCCAATGCTTATTTAGTAGGTGAGATTGATATCTTCTCTACACTTAACCTAACACATGAGTTGGTTTTTCTGCAACTTATACAGAGGTTTTGAAGCATTGGTGCTGGGGCTATTCATCACTTGGTGATCCTCTGTGTTTGGTGGAAAGGACAAAATTAAGTTAGAAGTTTGTTGTAATACGAGGATATATTGCTATTGACAAAAGATGTGGAGATTTAAATCCAACTCTTTTTTAAAAAAAAAATCTTCCAGTAATGGCAGGATGTCAGGTGTCAATATATTTATTCCTCAGAGCTCAAACAAACTGAAGAGAAGAGTTATTATAGCAATTTGGATGAGGAAGCAAAGGAAATATTCATGTGATTTGTAGATGGCACAAAATTGGATGGGATCATAGGTAATACCACAGGAGACAGCAATATATTAATTCAAAATTATCTTGCTAGGTTAGAAAAATTTGAAATTCGAAAGCAATAGGACAAAAATCCAAGACTTTTACTTAAGAAACTAATCAAATAAACAGGAATAATTATTGATTACCCAGTTTGGTAACAGTGCTTGTAAAATTATCTTGGAATATTACTTCTTGGCTTCTTTCACCTTTTAAAACAGCAAACCTTGAAGACATCTCTGCCATTTTCATTTCTACAGAAGACGAGAAGAGGAACATCATTGATGAGGAGTAGAGAGGTCCTCTGAACTGTTGGCCCCTGTCCCTCCCTCCAAAGATATCTACATTTGAGCTACAAGTTCACAACTAGAGCTTGAAAAGGTCATACTCTATGTGAGCTCTCAGAATAACAGAATGACAGAGTTGGAAGGGACCTTGGAGATCTTCTAGTCCAAACTTCTGCTCAAGCAGGCCACCCTATACCAGGGGTGTCAAACTTGCAGCGTCACATTGTCATCACGTGATGTATCGTGACTTCCCCCCCTTCGCTAAACCCGGGGTGGGCGTGGTCAGTGTGTGATGCATCCGGGTCGCGGGCTGCCAGTTTGACACCCTGCCCTATACCATTCCAGACAAATGGAGGTTGGTTTCTTCATAAAAGCCTCCAATGATGGAGCACCCACAACTTCTGGAGGCAAGCCATTCCACTGATTAATTGTTTTCACTGTTAGGAAATTTATCCTTAGTTTTCTAGGTTGCTTCTCTCCTTGATTAGTTTCCATCTTTTGCTTCTTGTCCTGCCTTCTGGTGCTTTGGAGAATAGGTTGACCCCCCCCCCTTGTCTTTAAGGCAGCCCCTTAGATCACCACTATCATGAGCCGAGGTGGCGCAGTGGTTAGAGTGCAGCACTGCAGGCTACTTCAGCTGACTGCTAGCTGCAGTTCGGCGGTTCAAATCTCACCGGCTCAAGGTTGACTCAGCCTTCCATCCTTCTGAGGTGGGTAAAATGAGGACCCAGATTGTTGGGGGCAATATGCTAACTCTGTAAACCGCTTAGAGAGGGCTGTAAAGCACTATGAAGCGGTATATAAGTCTAAGTGCTATTGCTATTGCTATCATGCCACCCTAGTCCTTCTTTTTAGAATAGAATAGAATAGAATTTTTTTTATTGGCCAAGTATGATTGGACACACAAGGAATTTGTCTTGGTGCATATGCTCTCAGTGTACATAAAAGAAAAGATAAGTTCGTCAAGAATCATAAGGTACAACACTTAATGATAGCCCGAGTACAAATAAGCAATCAAATCATAGTAGAAACCATATGATATGGCCGATGGGCTAATCAATAAACTAAACTAAACTAAACTAAACTAAACTAAACTAAACTAAACTAAACTAAACTAAACTAAACTAAACTAAACTAAACTAAACTAAACTTACCCAATTCCCGCAACTATTCTTTGTATGTTTCAGCCTCCAGTCCTCTAATCAATTTTGTTGCTCTTCTCTGCACTCTTTTTAAGAATCTCAACATATTTTCTGTAATAGGGTGACCAAAACTGGATGCAATATTCTAAGAGTCGTCTTACTAAGAGCCTTTATAAAGCAGTACTAATACTTCATATAATCTTGATTCTATCCCTTTGTTAGTGGATCATCCATGCTGTCTCCAATGAATCTTCTGACAGTATCATTCAACAGCACCTGAAGGCTATTTGACTTGGTTCATCAACTCTTCATCTACTGGTCCTCATCCACTTTCTGTTTGCAAAACTCTTTTCACGTACACTTGTCCTGAAAAGACCAGGAGAGAGTTGTGCATCCCTCCAGTTTAATCCTTAATATATTATTCCTTCCTACTCAACTCTGTCAAGATATGAAGAACACTAAGTACGCCAACCAATGTTGATTTTACCCAATACTTTTATTCATCATTATGAGATAGGCACTGTTTTAGCTGCAATTGATTTAAGTACTATAAAAGTAGAACATCCAATTCTCTCTCCCCCCCCCCATATATATATTTTTGGCTACACTCTTTTTGAGGGGCATCAAAGGTGTATCTTTGGGGTGGAAAACCACTTATTCTAATGCACAACATTCAGAAAATTTGGTTGTAATTTTTATATGGGTTATCCCATATAAAACAAGTGAAATAAAGCTGATCATTATTTGGCACAGTTCTCTGACATAACAAGATTGTTTAGAGCAGCCCTATACTTTAATGGCTTGTCTAGTTTGGCTATAAAATCTCAGGCTTGCATGGTAGACATACATTTATAGTCTGAGAGAAATCACCTCAAATGACTTCTGTTGCTTCCCTCCCCTCCCCTCCCCTCCCCTCCCCTTCCCTTTCCTCCTCTCCCTTCTTCCCTTCCCCCTTTATCTCTCTCTCCCCTTCCTTCCTTCCTTCCTTCCTTCCTTCCTTCCTTCCTTCCTTCCTTCCTTCCTTCCTTCCTTCCTTCCTTC
>QLTV01002580.1:2299550-2311675 GCA_003457575.1 Thermophis baileyi
CTTCCTCCCTTCCTTCCTTCCTCCCTTCCTTCCTTCCTCCCTTCCTTCCTTCCTTCCTCCCTTCCTTCCCCATAATCTTTCTTTGTGCTGAAACTCAAAGCATAATCTTGATTTCCTAGAATGACTCTGGATTCCAGGAGTATTTTTAGAAATCGCTGGGAAGCAGAACACAATGCTACCCATCAGGAGGCTCAAGCCCATCTGCTTTTGAAATATGAGTCTCAGCATGTTGCCTACCCCTCTAAGGCAATGGAAGCCGCACATTCTCACCTTAAGAAAGAAGTGAGCCCAAAGAAGGTTGGTTTTGATCTCGAGTGGGCTAGTGAAGACTTCTTTCTGAATAGCTTTTCATTTAGTAGGACACAGAAACCTAGAAGGGACAGTGCAACTGATACAGAGGAGTAATATAAGACATCTTCATAAATAGCCCCATCAATAAGGAGTTTTATGTGTATTTATGATTTATGAGGATTGTATTTTATGATTATCATCATGATTGATCACTTATTGCTTGTGTGTACACTGTGAGTTTATGCACCAGAGACAAATTCCTTGTGTCCAATCACACTTGGCCAATAAAGAATACTCTTCTCTTTTTTCTTTTCTTTTCTTTTCTTTTCTTTTTTTTCTTTTCTTTTCTTTTCTTTTCTTTTCTTTATTCTATTCTATTCTATTCTATTCTATTCTATTCTATTCTATTCTATTCTATTCTATTCTATTCTATTCTATTCTATTATTCTATTCTATTCTATTCTATTCTATTCTATTCTATTCTATTCTATTCTATTCTATTCTATTCTATTTCTATTCCATTCCCATTCCCAATCCCAATCCCAATCCCAATCCCAATCCCAATCCCAATCCCCATTCCATTCCATTGAAATGGATGGCTGATATTTATCACTCACAGTGTATGACTCTCCTAGAGCAGATGATGACCTTGTGCATAAAATTACTTTCAGATTTTGGCCTCAGCTACTTTAATTTCCAATGTACCTGCCAGCCCATCTAGTAAAATAATTGTGGTAATATATCCCTGTCATGGTTTGTATGTTTGTGTATTTCAGTACTGTTGATTAAAGTAGAGAGCACAACTACTGCAAAGATTACATTTTCTAGCTGAGAAGGTCTCATTTTCTCCAACGAGAAAGTCTGGAATATTTATTTGGAAGTGCTGGCTGAAGTATTATGAAAGAGTTTGTTGAATAATGTTTTTTTGTCTTAAGGCAGGGATGGGAAGACTTCAGGCTTGCAAGGATAACTTTGTTACCATGATAAAGTAGATCCCAAGGGCCAACCAAGGCTAGATTCAAAATAATAGCTCACCCTGTCAAACACATCTGGAGACAAAAAGTGGGATTTTTCATCAGCCCAGGAATTTATAATTAGTATTAGACCTAAAACTTCTTATTTTGGTCTTCCCAACACCTTCAGTTATTTTTCAGCATCTAATTTAGAGGGAAAAGTATTTATTTGTTGCTTTTCTTTGATCACTAGGAGTCAGCATGTTAGAAAGGTTTTAATTAGAACTTTATTAAACTGATGAAGCGACAAGCCAAGAGAGAAAAAGGAGTTTTCTGGGAAAGGGGAAAAGAAAGAAAAAGCAAAGTCAATAATCCCAGAAAGAAAATTCCAGATAAAATCAGTGCTATCAACCTTAGCCTATTTATTTATTTATTACCATTTGAATACATCTGAGCTTCCTAAAAAAGATGTTGAGACTCTAGAAAGAGTGCAGAGAAGAGCAACAAAGATGATTAGGGGACTGGAGGCTAAAACATATGAAGAACGGTTGCAGAACTGGGTATGTCTAGTTTAATGAAAAGAAGGACTAGGGGTGACATGATAGCAGTGCTCCAATATCTAAGGGGCTGCCCCAAAGAAGAGGGGGTCTACCTATTCTCCAAAGCACCTGAAGGCAGGACAAGAAGCAATGGATGGAAACTAATCAAGGAGAGAAGCAACCTAGAGATGAGAAATTTCTTGACAGTGGGAATAATTAACCAGTGGAATGGCTTGCCTCCAGAAATTATGGGTGCTCCAACAGTGGAGGTTTTTAAAAAGAAATTGGACAGCCATTTGTCTGAAATGATATAGGGTCTCCTGCCTGAGCAGGGGGCTGGACTAGAAGACCTTCAAGTTCCCTTCCAACTCTGTAATTCAGCTTTTTCTTCCCTCTGTCTAAAGGTGATCGTTTTAATGAACAGTGAGTATGGATGACATCCTGAGCATAGAAACTAGGACATAATGCAATATCAGATATAATGTCAATAGAAGCCCCCCTCTCCATCTGTTACCAGTTGCTTCTTTGGAGATTTCTGAGTCTAACATCAGTCTAATCTCAGTTTAGGGACAAATTACAGCATCCATAAACCCATTATTGGCCTCCTGATCTTTACAGAGCAAGGCAGATGCAATACACATTTTATAAATATGTCACTAGGGAACATTTGTGGACAAATCCTGTGCCTTGAGAAAATTGTTTTTCTTCTCAAATTGCAGCTCAATCAAATTATGTCATCCAGTTTTAAAATGGAGAGAGGGAGAGAGAGAGAGATGAAAGTGCAAACACAGAATCGAGAACTGTTATAGAGAGTGATTTGTCAAAATCATAACTAAATTTCCTAACCTCCTGGAGAAGAAAGGACTGCTACGCCTTCTGATTAATAACATACAGTATATAGAAGAGCTTAGAAAAGTTTCAGTTTAATAATATTCAAGCACTCCTAGTTCTAGCTTTGCTGGGTGAAAGCTGGGTTGAGTCATGAATGGCTATGCATTTGCAAGAGTCTTGCAAATGAAATTCCATTCTGAAATAAAAGCAGGTTAATTGCCCTAATCACTCTAGCCCCATGCCTGTGGTTTCCTTCTTGCTAAATAGTATTATTGAAGGTTAACCCAGAGCAGAGGTGGGTTGCTACCGGTTCGGACCGGTTTGACAGAACCGGTAGCGACCCGCTGGTGATGTCATGATGACATCACCGATCCGGTTCGGTCGGTGCCGGTCCGTGGGCGCCGCCATCTTTTTTAAAAAAAAATTTCGAAAAAAAATTTTTTAAATTTTTTTTTCTTCTGCGCATGCGCAGAAGCCAAGTTTCCAGCACTGCGCATGCGTCGTCATCTTGTTTTTGGCTTTTTTTATTTTTTTATTTTTTTTACTGTGCATGTGTGTGCGCGCGCGAAGCGTGCGCGGGCCCCCGAGGCATGGCCATGCGGCATGGGAGGAAGCGAACCGGCAGCAAGGTTAGTTAGAACCCACCCCTGACCCAGAGGTAGTTTTTGAAGAGGCAACTGGACTTTTTGGTTTTCCTTTGAAGAATTTCTGCTTCTCATCAAGAAGCTTCTTCAGCTCTGAATGAGAAGCTTCTTGGATGAGAAGCGAAACATCTTCAAAGAAAAACCAGAAAGTCCAGTTGCCTCTTCAAAAACCACCTTTGGGACAACCATGACCTGGATGATTGAGAATCTCCATAGATATTGAAGGTTAAGTCTAGTTTGATGAAAAGAAGGACCAGGGGGTGACATGATAGCAGTGTTCCAATATCTCAGGGGTTGCCACAAAGAAGAGGGAGTCAATCTATTCTCCAAAGCACCTGAGGGTAGAACAAGAAGCAATGGATGGAAACTAATCAAGGAGAGAAGCAACTTAGAACTAAGGAGAAACTTCCTGACAGTTAGAACAATTAATCAGTGGAACAACTTGCCTCCATAAGTTATGAATGCTCCAACACTGGAAGTTTTAAAGAAGAGATTGGAGAACCATTTGTCTGAAATGGTATAGGACACGGGTGTCAAACTTGCGGCATCACGTTGCCATTACATCACATATTGTGATGTTTTTCCATTTTGTGAAGCTGAGGTGGACGTGGCCTACATGTGACACATCCAGCCCACAGGCCGCCAGTTTGACACCCCTGGTATAGGGTCTCCTGCCTGAGCAGGGGGTTGGACTTGAAGACCTCGAAGGTCCCTTCCAACTCTGTTATTCTATTCTATTCTATTCTATTCTATTCTATTCTATTCTATTCTATTCTATTCTATTCTATTCTATTCTATTCTAAATACACTTTACCTTATTGTTATGCAGACATAAGGCCAAACAGAAGTCATAGGGATCTGATTTGTCCAAGTCGCTACACATGCCAAGTATTTGAATAAATTAACATCTATCCCAAATCAAGCTCAGCTTTAGGTGACTTTATTGATTTGTCCATTAGTTTTCTTGACAGCAGAATGGAAGTGTATTGCTTCTTCTAGAGTGGCTTTTATTTCCTCCTCTAGACTGCAGTTCCTGGCTTTTCTGATCGTTCCCCATTGATAAACTACAGGTAGACCTTGACTTACAATCACGATTGAGCCCAAAATTTCCATAACTAAGAAAGGCATTTGTTAACTGAGTTGCGCCCAAAGTTGTACAACCTTTTTTCCACAGTTGTCCCAAAGGTGCTTTTTCAAGAGGCAACTGGACTTTCTGGTTTTTTCTTTGAAGACGTTTCGCTTCTCATCCAAGAAGCTTCTTCAGCTCTGACTGGATGGATATAAATCCTTCCATTCCCCACCATTCAGTCAGAGCTGAAGAAGCTTCTTGGATGAGAAGCGAAACGTCTTCAAAGAAAAACCAGAAAGTCCAGTTGCCTCCTGAAACTGGACTCCAGAGTCCTTCGGGAGTTGGGCGGCATATAAATTTTATAAAATAAATAAATAAATAAATAAATAAAAGGCACCTTTCGGACAGCCATGACCTGGATGACTGAGAATCTCCATAGACAGTTTGCCACAGTTGTTATGCAAATCACTGCAGTCGTTAAGTGAATCATGAGGTTGTTAATTGAATCTGGCTTCCCCCATTGACTTTGCTTGTCCGAAGCCAGCCGGGAAGGTTACAAATGGTGGTCCCATGACCCACGGAATAGTGCAACTGACATAAACGCCTGCCGGTTGCCAAGCAACTGAATTTGGATCACGCGACCATCATTAATTGTTCAAGATCACAGAATGTTGATTAGGAGTTGTCACCTAGTTGGGTATTTCTGCCACGAAAACCATTAAATACTACACTGGGAAAATATATCTGAGCGTATTCCAAAAATTTACTCTTAAAATTGTTCTGAAATGATGCAATTTCATCATTATTTCAATCATTTTTATGGTCTTAGAAATCCATTTTGCAGTTTCCTCAGGAAGAGCCCAGGAATGCTATCATGTTCTCACTTTACTGTTTAAAGGATATAAAATTAATCTCTGGTGTCTGTGGAGATTCTCACTCATCCAGGTCATGGTTGTCCCAAAGGTGCTTTTTCGAAAGGCAGCTGGACTTTCTGGTTTTCCTTGAAGACTTTTCATTTCTCATCCAAGAAGCTTCTTCAATTGTGACTGTCAGAACTTCAAGGAAAAACAAAGTCCAGCTGCCTTTCGAAAAAGCACCTTCATCTCTGGTGCTAAACAAGATGCCTGTCATGCCCCTGTCGGAGTCTGACTCTGTGGCAAAAGATGAGCTGGAACAAGAACTGACAGCAAGTGAGAAGGCAGCTCCGTTGGCCTTGGAGGAAACTGGGGAAGGGCAGAGTCAGGCCAGGCCAGGCTGTTCGGAATTAGCAAGGCCTGCAGGCAGGGAGGAACAGAGCTCAGCCGAGGAGCAGGAACAACCCCCTTCTGATGCAAGGGCTTGGAGAGTGCAGAGGAGGCGGGATCAGCTCCGATGGAGGAGGCCACTCACGAGGAGAGTGTCCCGCCCAGCTTCACCAGGCACACCTGGGGAATGAGACTTAAGGAGACGCTGTGGGGAGGGGCATTTGTCAGGAACAAACGTTGAGTTCCTGAAGTGTTGAGTGATGACATCCTTGCATTCCTGTGTGGCGTTCTGGACTGATTATCTGGATCTTTTGCTCCCTGAACTCCTTGCTTTGTTCTTGTTTTGCTAGATAACTTTGGGATTTATTGCCATGCAGCCTTGGTGCAGACAGCGCTGGGCTGGACTAATTGCAATCAGAGGCTGTTTGAGGTTTGTTTGGGGGAGATTTGGAGCACTAAAAGGGCCGGTTTGAACTGCCAGCTGTTTGTGTTATCTCTGTGCCGTGCCCTGGGTCATCACAATGCCAGTATAATATATCCTCCACTACTACAGCCTTCCAAAAGTTAAGAGCATAGAGAAAAATAAAATTAATTTGTGTAGTTAACTTAATACAATTGTGATGAAGTGCAAAAGCAATAGACCTTAAACGAAAGAAATAGACTCTTGTGATGTTTGCATCCTTCCCTCGACATGAAAAATCTGTGCAATCTTATTGTAACAACATGTACTCAAAGAGGTAACGCAAGTTACCTTCAGCGTTACTCAAAGTGAGTTCATACCATTTCAGGCAATGCACCAGAAAGTATATTCAGTGGGGTAACTGGGTCAGCCTGACCTATGTTGATGATGGTTACTGCAGTGATGGAAGAAGCCTACTTAGAAAACTGTCAGTGTGGATTCAACATTGTATTATGGGCGTTAGGCATTAGAAAATAGGGGGTTCGACTAGTAGAACAGCAGTTCCTTCCAACCTGGTGCCCGCCAGCATTATAGGTTGGAAAAGACAGGTGCCATGTAGGAAATAGTTATAAAGAATTTGGATAGAATGACTTCTAGCTAATGATTAGGAATCTAGAAGTTCTTAACTATACTTAAGGCCATTGTTGTTGTTGTTCAGCCTCTAAGTTGTGTCCGACTCTTTGCGATCCATGAACCATAGCACGCCAAGCTGCCCTGAAGTCCACGGTCTCCCTGACTCTATCCAAATTCATGTTTATTGCGCTGATGACACCATCTAGCCATCTCATCCTTTGCTGTCCCGTTCTTCCTTTTGCCTTCAGTCTTTCCTAACATCAGGGTCCTTTCTATTAAGCCCTCTTTTCTCACTTGGTGGATAAAGTATTCGAACTTCAGCTTCAGTATCTGTACTTCCAAAGGACAATCAGGGTTGGTTTTCTTTAGGATTGGCTGATTTGATCTCCTTGAAGTCCAAGGGACTCTCAAAAGTCTTCTCCAGCACCACAATTCGAAAGCATCAATTCTTCAGTGCTCAGCCTTCCTTGTGGTCCAATTCTCACAGCCAGACATAGAATTCTGGCAGATGAAACCTAGCACAATTTCCAGGTCAGGAAGGTAGGCAGGGGTGGTATTCACTTACTTTCCCTATCAGTTCGCAAATGTGAGCGAGCGCGAGCACGAGCGCTCCTTTCGCTCACGTGTGCCACTTCCACGCATGCACACAGCCTTCCGCGCATGCACTTTGCTCGCGCGCGTGGCTTGCACGCATGTTCGCGGCTTGAAAACGTGCCTAAATAGGACCGCAGAGTGCCGGGGCAGGTGGGCAGGCCCCCACCCGCAGGTCGCTACTACTGGTTCGCCCGAACCGGTCCGAACCGGCTGAATACCACCTCTGAAGGTAGGAGAGGAAGATGGAGTTATTTCGTGTTCCTACTTAAGCTCCCAGAAGAATTTAATTCCAACTGAACCATCTTCTACCAGCCATGCAGGACAGAAGACCATACAGCAAAATGAAGCAAGACTGCTATAGGTCAAATCCAAAATATGGGATAATATCATCACCTAGCAAATTATAGTGGGGGGAAAAGAATATAATGAAGTCAATATAACCACTGAAGCTTCTTTGGTTTAATCATTGTCTAAATCAGATGTTAATAATATTATGTTCATAACATCACTAGGTAGTATGCTTTGTGTATCTATGAGATTGTGGCATTTTCATGAGATTTGGTGGTTCCCAAAATTCCTGTCATGGAACTTTGTGACCCACTAAATCTCATAAAAATGACACAACCTTATGCACTCTCTTGCATTCCTTCATGAGATCTTGAGCTTGAAATTTCAAAAGGGGAATTAGATTGTTGAAATCTCATGAGGCTCGAAGCACTTAAGGAGCTGTGGTGGCGCAGTGGTTAGAAGGCAGTATTGCAGGCTAACTCTGCCCACAGTCTGGAGTTCGATCCTGACCAGCTCAAGGTTGACTCAGCCCTTCCATCCTTCCAAGGTTGGTAAAATGAGGACCCAGATTGTTGGGGAAAATATGTTGACTCTGTAAACCGCTTAGATAGAGCTGTAAAGCACTGTGAAGTGGTACACAAGTCTACATGCTATTGCTAAACAGGATCATATTTTATTTCCCCCCATGTTTAAATAATGAACATCAAATATAATGGGTTTTATTTTAGGGGCAGAAGGCCATTTCAATACAAAGCAACTTTTTTTTGCCTTCATCCTCTCAGGGAAATAGTCCAAGGTGAAAGTAATTTGGGACTCTTCTGAGGTAGGACAGTAGCTAAAATGGAGATAATAGTAGTGAATTATCTGAACTGCCACACATGTTGAGTGTTTCCTTTCCTTGTGATTTGATAAGGTCAAACCACAACTTAGCACCTATTCGGAGGCACACAAAAATGGGTTCTGATAGGAATTATTGAAATAAAACAAGTTGATTTTTGCTTACCTGCTGACATCATCTCTTTTCTGCTCCATGGAAGACTATTACGTGATTTCAAGACAAAAATGAGAAACAGGCCCAGTGAATTAAAATTGATCTCCGAGTAGGTTAAATACCAATTAACCTCACTCTTGTGATTTAGAAAGCCTAATTTGATTGTGATTATATTTCAAGCTTTTGGGAACTGGTGGGGGAGGGGGTGAGTTAGAATCTGTGAAATACTCAAAGGGATCACAATGCAAGTTTAGAATTACTAGCTTGGTATCTCTTTGGACTTTGTACACTCATGTATGGCAAAGCAATAGGAAACATACCGGTAATTTTTTCCTCTCTTTTCTACTGCTGTTTCCACCATTGAGATGGATTTTTAATCTGGGAAAGCATCTTTTTCTTTTCTTTTTCAGCTTAAGAAAACTGCATTTTGCTTCTGAGTCTATCCTGGATATGATTTTTATGGATGTGGACAGTAATGTCATGATGTCATTGAAATGAGCATAGCTAAATTTGGGAAACTTTTGGCATGATGGGTGAAATAAGGACCTTAAATCTTAAAGTACCCACTTTATCCCTTAAGATTATCCACAGCAGAAAGAATTGTCTCGATTTTGGTATTGTTATTATACTACACAACAATGTGTAATCACATCTGCCAGTTTTGTAGCTGGTGTTGGCCTTCACACGTATTGAATTCTTGTCAAGAACCTAGGATGTCATAATTTACCTGTGTAGTATGTGTGAGAATCCAAGCACTGTGGCTTTTTGTAAATGACAGATGGAAGTGTTGTCAATATGCAGTTTTTAAGTGCCATCCAATATTTTTGGGGGTATGGCACCTAGTTTGCCTATAACCACAGGGACCACCACAGTTGGTTTATGCCACAATCTTTCAAGTTGAATTTTCAGATCTTGATACTTTGTGATCTTCTTCAGTTCTTTATCTTCCATTCCACTGTCTTCTGGTATTGCCACATCAGTTATCCTTGCTTCCTTCTTCTCAACCACAGTCAAATCTGGTGTATTATGCATTTATCTGTTTGTATTCAGAAATCCCACAATATTTTACTGTGCTCATTTTTAAACTACTTTTTCAGCCATCTGTTCCCACCAATTTTCATTAATGGTACACGATAATTTTTACAGCTGTTCCAGTGAATCATTTTGGTGACTATGTTGCATCATTGTTTATAATCAGTTTGTGTGATATTCTTGCATGAGCTGGGTATGTGAGCTACTGTTTCTTCTGTTTCTTTGCACAATCTGCACTTTGAATCATTAGATGTTTTTTCCCCCCAATTCTCTCCTTGATTGCATTAGTTGGAATAATTTGCTCTTCGGCAGCCAAAATCAAGTCTTCAATTTCTTCTTTTAATGTTCCAGTTGTAAGCCATTGCCAGGTTTTATCTGCATCTACCTTCTCCTCAATCTTTTGTAGAAATTGACCATGTAATGCTTTTCTTTGCCCACATTCTGTTTTGTTTTTATTACATTATTTCAATATTCATGTTTTGTTTCCTGCACATTCAATAAGTTTCCAATTTTTAGCTTGCATCAATGTTTATTCTTGGCTGTCTTTTATATAATTAGCCAAGAAAAACTAATTAGTTTTTCTTCTTCAACAGTTTATTTAACTTGAAGTAAACCTCTGCCTTCATTTCTGCACGGCAAGAATAATCTATCAATATCATTATGAGGATGTATTCTTCTTCTTCTTCTTCTTCTTCTTCTTCTTCTTCTTCTTCTTCTTCTTCTTCTTCTTCTTCTTCTTCTTCTTCTTCTTCTTCTTCTTCTTCTTCTTCTTCTTCTTCCTCCTCCTCCTCCTCCTCCTCCTCTTCATCATCATCATCATTATCATCATTATCATTTTTATTATTATTTTTATTATTATTATTATTATCTCTTTTATTCATTAAACATGAAACTCAGTCAACTGAACATTTAAAAGTGTCACAAATACCACTGACTGGTGCTAATGGTTGATACGGGTTGCTGCCAGCGTCCTAGGTATCAACCAAGTATCTTCTTAAAATATATAATGTTCCGAGTAGCGCAGTTTTTTTGCAGTTCCGCTGGTGTTAATGCAGGAAGCTGCAATTTCTTGATGTGTTTAGTGAAATTCTTGGACATGGTACCAAGTGCACCGATGACAATGGGTATTACTGTTACATGTTTCATCCATAGCCATGTAGTTTTGATGGCCAGGTTGTGATATTTCATAATTTTTTCCAGTTCTTTTTCTTTGACTCTGGCACCTCCTGGTACAACAATATCAATGAACTGTACTCTTCGGCCTTCGACAACTGTGATATCTGGCGTGTTGTGTTCCAAATGACGATCTGTCTGTATTCGAAAGTCCCACAAGATCTTCACCATCTCATTTTCGGTAACTTTTTCCACTTTGTGCTCCCATGACTTTTCGGATACAAGTATATCGTATTTTTTACATAATGACCAGTGGACTAATTTAGCAACTCGATCATATCTAGCTTTGTAATCAGTTTGCGCGATTTTGCTGCACTCACATATTAAGTGTGAAACAGTTTCAACTCTGTCGTTGCAAAGTCGGCAGTTTGGATTGTCAGTGGATTTTTGCATCTTTGCTTTCATGGCATTAGGTTGTAGTGCTTGTTCTTGAGCAGCGAGTATTAAACCTTCTGTTTCTTTCTTGATGGTTCCCATTTTAAGCCATGTCCATGTAAGGTTGTCATCACATTTTCCTTCAATGTTTTTCAAGTGTTGTCCATGCAAAGCTTTGGTTTTCCATCTATTTAATCTGTCATCCAGCTCTTTTTCCTTATATTTTGCCTTTGTTTCTTATTATTATTATTATTATTATTATTATTATTATTATTATTATTATTATTATTATTATTATTATTTACCTTAAACCATTGAAAGACTTTAGCTGCTATATTTCTTAACTCTCCAATCCCACTAAACAAACTGGCAAACATTTCAGCTTCCCTTACTTTGGGGAGCTTTGAAGTCTACCAATGAGGTCTGTGAAGTTACATGTGCACTAAAGGTTGTGATAGGATTGTTCCTAGTATTCATGAGATAAAGTAAAGGAGGTAACAGACCCATAATAACAGATTAACCAAGTTGGAAGGCATCTTGGAAGTCTTCTAGTCCAACTCAAGTGATCATGCAATATTGGAATTCAACATTATGCAAACACAAGCTAAAGGTTGTGATAGGATTGTTCCTAGTATTCATGAGATAAAGTAAAGGAGGTAACAGACCCATAATAACAGATTAACCAAGTTGGAAGGCATCTTGGAAGTCTTCTAGTCCAACTCAAGTGATCATGCAATATTGGAATTCAACATTATGCAAACACAAGCAGTAGAACAAAGTCAAACTAGAGTCTTGGACTTTAAGAGAGCTAATTTCAATAAACTTAGAGAGAGCTTGGGAAGGATTCCATGGACGACCTCAAAGGGAAAAGAAGCTTGGGAAATTTTGAAAAGTGAGATTATAAAAGCCCAGTTTAGCACAATACCAATGAAGAAGAAAAATGATAGCTCTCAAAAGAAACCAGCATGGCTGCATAAAAAACTCTCTGACTCTCTGAAAGACAAAAAGGACAAGTATAAAAAGTGGAAAGGGGGGGGAAATAACTAAGGCAGAATATCAGCAAATAGC
>QLTV01002580.1:2323620-2369493 GCA_003457575.1 Thermophis baileyi
TCCAGGATGTGAGGGGTCTGTAAATATTTTCACAGCCCTCTTTTTGACTTGTGCAGTATACAGGTGCTCAATGGAAGGCAGGTTGGTAGCAATTGTTTTTTCTGCAGTTCTAATTATCCTCTGAAGTCTGTGTCTGTCTTGTTGGTTGCAGACCCAAACCAGACAGTTATAGAGGTGCAGATGACAGACTCAATAATTCCTCTGTAGAACTGTATCAGCAGCTCCTTGGGCAGTTTGAGCTTTCTGAGTTGGCGCAGAAAGAACATTCTTTGTTGTGCTTTTTTGATGACCTTTTTGAAGTTAGGTGTCCATTTTAGATCTTGTGATATGGTAGAACCTAGAAATTTGAATGTCTCTATTGTTGATACTGTGTTGTTTAGTATTGTAAGAGGTGGAAGTATGGGAGGACTGCTTAGAGTCTCCACTCTATGTGGTGTGAGAAGAACGTAGACCAAGTTGCAGATATATTAGCACTTAGACTTATATACCGCTTTACAGTGCTTTACAGCCCTCTCTAAGCGGTTCACAGAGTCAGCATATTGCCCCCAACAATCTGGGTCCTCATTTTACCCACCTCGGAAGGATGGAAGGCTGAGTCAACCTTGAGCCTGGTGAGATTTGAACCGCCGAACTGCAGCTAGCAGTCAGCTGAAGTAGCCTGCAGTGCTGCACTCTAACCACTGCGCCACCTCGGCTCATATTCCGCTGTACTCCCTGCGTTTTGGAATTCCACACAATATTGCCATGGATTCAAGCAGACCCTTTGATTAGGAAACATTAGGAAAGCTGTTAAAATAATAATACTATTCCGCCATGGCTTAACCATGATTGCATGTTTCTCTTTGCCATCTGGGAGATTTTACTTAATTATTTTTTTCCTTTCTTGGCTTTATTCTATAGTTTTCCTATAGAGTAAATTAAAATTAAAAGTAGAACCCAGTAAGGTGGTGAATCTCCTTGGTTGGACATTTTCAACCAGAGTTTGGTCATTTGAGGGAGATTATTGGATTTGGATTCCTGCACTAAGTAGGAAGTTGGCCTTGAGACCCCAATTCACCTCTTCCAACTGTATGATTTTTGTTTTAAAAATGACTCCAATATTTTACAGCAAAATTTAAGCAATAAAAATAAAATTTTAAAGCATTTAAAAATAAAAAGACTGTGGCCGATAGCTGTATATTAAAAAAAATCCTTTTCAGTGTCTGCTTTAATTTAGTGGCTCTTAAACGTTTTGCTCGTAGGACCTATTTACATTCTTAAAAATGGCTGAAATACCCAAAGAAACTTTGGATTTTGTGGATGACAGTATATTATAAACTGGGAAATGTCAATGTATTAACTTTGACTTTGGGAACCCTTTGAAAGAGTCCCAGGGGTCCACAGACGACACACTTACAGAACCATTGAGTTAAAGCATTTAACAGCTTGCCTTCAGAAGTTTTGGGAGCTTTTGCACACATGCCAGAAGCACCGAGGCGTTTCTGGGTTGAAAGGCTTAGCTGTTAACATCACTGTTGCCCTGGGGATGCCCAGTTGGGGGTTCCTTTCATGTCCCCAGCAGGAGCTGGAGTGAAGGACGAGAGCTCAACCCTGCCCCATGGCAACTCTTGGCTCTCAAATGTGGGCTTGCTAACCTCTGCCCAGGGTTCCAACCACTGGAGCCACTGCACTCCTGACCATTTGCTTTACAGATTAGATAAAGATTTGCATTTTATTTAGGTTTCTCTACAAATGTTCCTTGAGATCTTTTGGTGTTATTTAACACAGTATTATCTTTAGACGTTTCTCTTTTTATTCTTTTTAACCTAAGAAAATGTTGGAAAGTACGTAAAGGTTTTTATTTTGTTTTATTTTATTTATTTATTTATTTATTTTGTCAAGCGTGTATATGATTACAGACAAAGTATAAACATGATTGTGAATATATAAGATGTACAAGCATGGTTATGAGTACATGATATGTTAGGAATATTAGGACATTAGGATAGGGACGGTAGGCACGCTGGTGCACTTATGCACACCCCTTACAGACCTCTTAGGAATGGGGTGAGGTCAACGGTAGACAGTCTAAGGTTAAAGTTTTGGGGGTTTGGGGAAGAAACTACAGAGTCAGGTAATGTATTCCAGGCATTGACCACTCTGTTGCTGAAGTCGAATTTTTTGCAATCAAGTTTGGAGCGGTTTACATTAAGTTTGTATCTATTGTGAGCTTGTGTATTGTTGCGGTTGAAGCTGAAGTAATCATTGACAGGTAGGACATTGTGGCAGAAAATTTTGTGTGCTACACTTAGGTCAAATAGAAGGGGGCGTAGTTCTAAATTTTCTAGGCCCAGAATTTCAAGTGTGGTGGCATAAGGTATTCTGTTGCGAACAGAGGAGTGGAGGACTCTTCTCGTGAAATATCTCTGGACATTCTCAATTGTATTAATGTCCGATATGTAGTGTGGGTTCCAGACAGATGAGCTGTATTCGAGAATTGGTCTAGCAAATGTTTTATATGCTCTGGTTAAAAGTACAATATTACCAGAGAAGAAGCTACGCAAGATTAGGTTAACCACTGAGTACTCCAAGGTTCTTGACAGAGTGAGGGTCATCTGCGAGGTCATATCCGCCCAGCTTGTATTTGTTGTTCTGATTTTTTTTGCCAATGTGTAAGACTGAGCATTTGTTGATTGAGATTTGAAGTCGCCATTTGTTTGCCACTTGTTTGACTATTTTTGCGACATTATCTTGTCCACCCCTCACAGGATAACATTCCGAAAAGTAAACAAAATGGCATCGTTTTTTGTATATGAGGACAAACTGTCAAAAGAAATATCACGTTGAGAAATGGGTCAGATCTGGCTTGGGGCTGTTGTTTAAAAAAAACAACAACCTGTCTCCTCCAGTCTGTCTCCCTTTCTCTTCTGAGCTATCATGTGATAGCTTGTGGGCTTGCAAATTCTTTACATTTTCAACTATTAGGGTTGGGTCATCAATGTAGAGCAGGATATTAATGTTTCTTCCTCCGGTTTTAAAGCTACACTCATCTTCTTCCAATCCAGCACCCTTGCTTATAGCATCCTGATATCCAAATAGCTCTGAAAGGGGATTTGAAAATAATCAAAACTACAAGTAAAGAGTTCAGAGAATCATAAGAGTCGGAAGGGACCTTGGAGGTTTTCTAGTTCAGCCCTCTGGGAATTTCTATAAAAATCCCTCTCTTGTGTAGAAAGTTAGCACCCACCCCTTTCCTAGAAGAATGGAATATTTTGAGAAATATTAAAAAGGCAGAATATTATATTTTCCCTAAAGGAGAAACATGTTTCTAAAGACAGAAACTCAGAGCTTCGGCTCCCTGCCCCCAGCAGATATTTGGTGCCCATTGAGGCACCAACTGGGCCAGCCGATCTACAAAACAAAAGACCTTCAGCTCCAGGGTGATGGGATTAAGACATGACCCACCAGGACATAATAGGAATATCTAGCAACAGGGCTCACTGCATTGCAAAATCACCTGGGGATATTGCATCACCCTCCAGGCTTCAACCAAACTTGATTCAGACAAACATGACCCCACATGGCTCCACGGGAGTCTGACTACAGCCAATAGAATACATTTCTTGCACAGGAACAGGAAGCTCAAGGGCAAGGCCCAAGAGAGGGTATAAATCAGAGGTGGGTTCCTCCGGTTTCGCTCGAACCGGTAGCGACCCACTGGTGACGTCACGGTGATGTCACGGATCCGGTTCGGTGGGTGCCGGTCTGTGGGCGCCGGCATCTTTTTTGGGAATTTTTTTTTAAAATATATTTTTGGGGGATTTTTTTTAAAAAAAAATTTCTTCTGCGCATGCGCAGAAGCCGAGTTTCTGGCACTGCGCATGCGTCACCATCTTGTTTTTGGCTTTTTTTTTTTGGAATTTTATTTTTATTTTTTGGCATTGCGCATGTGCGCACCCACGGGCGCGGCCACACGGCACGGGAGGAAGCGAACCGGCAGCGAGGTAAGTTAGAACCCACACCTGGTATAAATACCCCTGACTCTCCACTCTATGTGGTCAGCTGCACCAGGACCATGTGCTTGGTGATCTGTTCACCATTAAACCCTCTTTCCAAACAGCCTCCATATTTCCAGTGTCTTTCTCCCCACTTGGAACTGAACCAGATGGATATTTCTTCAAACAGTTGGCTAGCTGGAGCTTATGTCCCAGAACTATGAGACTCAAGAGTATTCAACACCCACTTAGCACTTCTAGGTGTATTTCAAGATATATATCCACCTTCATGTCAGTAACAGAGTAGGAAATAATCATCTGGCTTCTACACTCTGAAGCTCCTAGGTTATACTGCATTAAGTTAAGTTCTGAACTTGACTTCCAAAAAGCAAAGCTTTGATGTACAATAATGAATAAGCAAGAACTGATGGTTATTTCTGGGGACCAGACTGCATGAAGTTGACTGTTAACAGCCAATACTAACATGTCAGAGGTAACTAGGTCACAAATGAAGGCAAATAGATGCATCCCATGATAATGTTACAGGATCCAGTGACTGAAGTGATTGAAGCCTGGGAAACAGGCCCCTTGTCAATCAACAGGAGTGCTGATTTACCGCCCGCTTATCAGGTACATAGGAGCCGAGGACTTGGCAGCACAAGGAAACAATAGCCAACGACTTAGTGGTTGGCCATCAATACCCCAATCAACAGCTAGGGGAGCCACAGAGAACCAGGCACCACATAAATACTACGCATGGAATAGCTCAAAGCACTTTCCGGTACCGAGACGTTCCCTGAGGATGGGCTCCAGCACGAGTCTGAAAGCTCAGAAGACTAAATCTCTGGTCCCAGTGACCGACCCAGATTAGATCCTGGAACTAGGTCAGATCAATTGCAGGTGGATTCAGAAAAGCTGGAAGAAGATAGGCTGGCATTGTGAAACAGCCCATGTACCCATACAAGGCCTCCAATAGTATCTCAGAAGTCCAAGTGATGTTTCATTATTGACCAAGTGTATAATTCTTCTCGGTGTATTTGGGGCCAACCTCAGGACCTGAGGCTTTAAATAGCATTTCCTGTTGAGTCATTCGGCTGACAATCCACATCTGTGTTTTTGAACAAAGAAAATTTGGTGGTAAATAAAAATACTTCAAAGTAAAGGATATTCTTTCTGTTTATCCCAGATGGAACCATTATAGGCCTAGCCTCCAGACAATAAAAAGGGGGAAGAATATCTTTTGTGTTTTGGTCAAATACATTTTAGCATGTGACGAACAGACTGAGCCTCAGGGCTACCCCTGCCTCTGAATTATATTACGTTGCACTTATTTCAATTACTATTTATCACAAAAAAATGCATAAGAGTTCTATGATTGTGAACAGAGGAGACGGATATTGTCTTTTTGGAAGTGGAAATAGTACTCTGTATCTTTTGTGAATGTGGCAGATACTGAACCACAGGCAAATCTTTGGTCTGAAAGACATAACCGGAGTCAGGTGCAAGGAACCAGAGCAACACCATGAACTAATCAGAGTTGCTTCTTTACCGTTGCTTGACTATTTACAAGAATTTTGCCAAACTGGCTGTCTTGGAGAAGACCCCACATTATTATGGTAATCGCCAGGATGGGGTCTGCGTTCAAAGCTTAACAGAATAACAGAATTGGAAGGGACCTTGGAGATCTTCTAGTCCAACCCCCTGCTCAAGCAGGATACCATATACCATTTCAGACCAATGGTTATTCAACCTCTTCTTAAAAAACTTCCAGTGTTGGAGCATCCACAACTTCCAGAGGCAAGTCATTCCACTGATTGCTCCCACTGTCAGGGAATTTCTCCTTAGTTCTAGGTTGGTTCTCTGCTTGATTAGTTTCCACCTGTTGCTTCTTGTCCTGTATTGAGATGTAGTTGCTCCTCTTTGGCGGTGGCTTTGTGATGATTTGAACCATGCATTCTGCATGTTGTGGGAATCTTTTCTATGTTAATCCCTCCCCCCAGGTACCATTAAATTCCTTTTCTGGTTTAGAAATTCTTCAAGTTTTGTAAGACAGTATAACGAGATGGAATTGGAAGATATGTCTGTCTTCTTTGGTCTGTCAAGTACTCTGTCAAGGACCTAAGAGTACTCATCTCAAACTATCTAAGCCCCAGAGCTCAATGTAACAGCATTGCCAAACAGGCTTTAAGAGTTGTTAACCTAATTTTGCGAAGCTTCTTCTCCGGTAACACTGTACTTCTAACTAGGGCATACAAAACCTTTGCCAGACCAATCCTCGAATACAGCTCGTCTGCCTGGAATCCACACTGTATATCAGATATTAATACAATCGAGAGGGTCCAGAGGTATTTCACGAGAAGAGTACTCCACTCCTCTGCTTACAATAGAATACCTTTTGCCACCAGGCTTGAAATTTTGGGCTTGGACAACCTTGAACTACGTCGCCTGTGGTCTGACCTTAGCATAGTACACAAAATTGTCTGCTACAACGTCCTACCTGCCAACGACTACTTCAGCTTCAACCGCAATAATACATGGGCAAACAATAGATACAAACTCAAGGTAAACTGCTCCAAACTCGATTGCAGAAAATACTTCAGCAATAGAGTGGTCAATGCCTGGAATGCTCTACCTGACTCCGTTGTTACTTCCTCAAACCCACATAGCTTCAACCTTAAGCTGTCTACCGTGGACCTAACCCCATTCCTAAGAGGTCTGTAAGGGGGCGTGGATAAGCGCACCAGCGTGCCTACCGTCCCTGTCCTACTATCCCCATTTATTCTTACTCATTTCCTGTGCTCATGTCCATGTTTATACTTATACCTGTTATCTCGTACATGTTTGACAAACTAAATAAAATAAAATAAAAAAATACTGAGGATAATATATATCCATGCTGGCTGTGGAATTCTGGGAGCTGAAGTCCATGCATGTTAAATGAGAAACACGTTGGCTGCAGAATTCTGGAAGTTGAAGTCCACATATCTTAAAGTTCCCAAGATTCAGAAACCCTGGTATAGATACACGATTAAACAAAGGCTTATGTGGACTTGTATTAAATAGGCAAAAAGATGGTTCTTAAAAGAAGTTCTTAAACATTGTTCTTCTACAATTACTATAGTCAGTCAATAAAACTAAAATTATTCTTAACTCTGTTATTGTTGATGGGGGAAGATATTTGGATTGTGAGCATTGTCAAGATTTGTTTTTCCACTTATATTTTTCATATCCCTTTCCTCCAGTTCCTTCCTTCTGCTGCAATGAAACCTGGGAGGAGCCTCGGATTACCACACTTTGATGGGCAGTTCTACCATCCAGTCGTAGCTGCTTAATGTGTTTTACCCGGAAGCCTACAGAATCAACACTTCTGTCTCCGGTATTTCTAACAGCTTCGATATGCATTGAACCTTGGACACAGAGACATGCACTTTCATCACCAGTGAAAAAAAATCAAATCTTACTTTTTATAAATTTAAGTATTCCATTCTGCCTTTTAATTATATTTTTCCAAGTCTGATATTCTAAAACAGTTCAATCTTCCAATACACCTCTGACATATTTCTAATCTGACATTGCCATCCTGTGGTGCAATTTCTCTCCCCTTCTTCATTCTTGCCGGTCTTAATGTGTTTTTCTTCCCCCAGTATTCATTATTAGGATTTGGCAGCTAATCAAGTTTGAAAGTGTTTCAATATGTAGTGAAAACTCCCCCATTTCTCTGGCTAGCTGCAGTGGAAAAGGGGTTATTGTTTATATTTAAATTAAAAGGCACTTGGCATGCCTATTGTGTTGGCTATTTCACATTTATTAGATGATGGTAGTATGAAGTTAGTTCTGGAAGTCCTTGAAAACACAAGCAAGTTGCTAGTTGTTGGTTCCCCATTGTTGGAATGAAAATCCATCTGTTTCCGTTCCAAGCTGGGAGAAAGATGCTGGAAATAACATGGAGGTTGATTGGAAAGAAAGATTTTGTTTATTGATGAAGCAGAACCACCAGCAGCGTGTGGTTCTGGGACAGCTGACCAAATGGTTGAATAGATGGAAACTATAGATTTATAGTTTCTGTAACTTTGAAGTTTGGGATTTGTGCAATATGGGCTTTGTATTTCTAAAAGGGTGTTGGGCAATTCCTGTTGTGGCTAATGGCTTTTGTCCTGTGTTGGATTTTGTTCTGATCCTATCACTCTGCTTTTGTTAGCTGTCAAATTTTGCTGCAAGGAGTTTTGAAATATCCTGTCTTGAATGGATCTCTGCCTGCAGTATTTGCTTTGCTTATGAATGGAGACATCTAAATAGTTGCTTTCCTTTTTCAGTAAGCTCCTTTTCTCCTTAAATGCCGGCATCTGCTGTGGGCTATTAAGAAAGACTGAGGGCTGCTTTCTGCCTCTAAGAACATGTTTCTCCATTTCTCCTTTGGGGAAATATAATATTCTGCCTCTTAATAGTCCCCCAAAATATTTCATTCTTCTAGGAGGGGAGGGCTTCCCTCACCATGGACCACATCACAACAGTTTCCCCTGTCTCCCAGTTACAACAGCACTGAAGAAAGGGACTCATGACTGTTTTTCACACTTACGACGTTGCAGCATCTCCATAATCACAGATGCTTTGCAACTGACTCATATTTATGACGGTTACAGTGTCCCGGGGTCCTGGGATCCCCCTTTGCGACTTTCCAACACGTAAAGTCCACGGGGAAGCCAGATTCACTTAACGTGTTATTAACAGCTGCAGTGATTCACTTCACAATGGTGACAAGAAAGGTCATAAAACGGGACAAAACTCATATCAGGCCGAAGCCATTTTTCTTGGGGTCTTTGGCCTGTCACACTTTATGCTATTTTAAAATGTATTCTTTACTATGGGAATTTGGGAGGGGTCATTGCATGAGGGATGTCTGCATGTAGCCATAACAAATTCCTTCTAGATTGTCAAGGTCATCCTTTGTCCTGCACCTGCACGGAAGGAGGTGGGAGTTTCTACCAAGTTGTCAGATGGAGATTGGTTCATGTGATGAACTTGGGGGTGTGGGGACAAAGGCTTGAACTTTCAACTGGGTGGAGAAACCTCTGGAACTTCAGATTCAGGTTTCTCCCAGATGTGCCAACATGGCTCTGTTAATAAATTGGAACTTTGAGGAATATTCTGCCTCGGACTCTGATTTAAAATTGGATGCTATTTGGAACCCTGACAACTCACTTAACCAATGTCTCCCTTAGCAACAGACATTTTGGGCTCAATTTTGGTCTTAAGTCGAGGACCACCTGTATGTAATTTTCTTTGAAATATAGAAGTTGTTTGACAGGAATTCTTGGTAAGTTTTGCAGCTTTAGGACTTCCTGTTTCCTTCCCATCCAAGTATTATTTAGATCAAACCTTGCTGAGCTTTTTTGAAAGGAGTCAAAACGTAGAAATTGAGAAGCCATCCCAGGACTTGACATTGTCAAGCCATTCCATGTTGTCACCAAGAAAATAACATGGACATATTATCCATGCAGTTGAAACATGAAGGAATGCATATATGATGGACACACATAGCTTTATACTGGGCTGATTTTGAAAGCCAACCTGGATGAATACTTGGAAAGAAAAGAATTATGCTTTCTGTGGAAAATAGAAGGCCGCCATTTTGTTTTCCCCTTCGGGCAGCAAAGTGGCTTGGCCTCGCTTGAGTGGTAGATTAGACTTAAAAAAATATGTCCACAAATTTTGAATACTTTGAATATTTCGCAAATACTTTAAAGCAGAGAGTAGGGATCGGTGACCTGGGGCAGTGGGAGACCATGACGGCAGGGTTGCCTCCATGAAATGCAAGCTCAGACTGTTTTGTATGTGAGTTGTGATGTTGCTCACGCTTACAAAAGAGGTCTGTAAGGGGCGTGCATAAGCGCACCAGCGTGCCTACCGTCCCTGTCCTACTGTCCTATTGTCCTCATCTATCTGTATTCACTTTATGTTTATACCTATACCTGCTATCTTGTACATGTTTGACAAACAAATAAATAAAAAATAAAAGGGGCAGGGGGCCAATGTTGTGATGGCATGATGCTGTTTTTGTCATGTTCAGTGGAGAGGGATCAGCAATCTTTGAAGTCTGCTGGGGTTTCTTTTATCTTAAATTCTACAGCAAAAAATGACAGTGCTGAAAAATCAGAATCAGCAAGGCCGGAAGCCTGGGAAATATTCTTTTATATATTTCGATATATAAATATTCTTTTCTATATTTCATACTTAAAAGAAGACACACAGATTCAGCTCTTTTGCAAAATAGTTAACGAGACAATATCTGTGCTTCTGAGCAGAGGTGGGTTCCTCCCGGTTCGCACCGGTTCTATAGAACCGGTAGCAAACCGCTGGTGACGTCACAGAGCCGGTTCTATCGGTGCCGGTCCGTGGATGCCGCCATCCTTTTTTTGAAATTTTTTTTTTGGGGGGAATTTTTTGCTATTTTTTTTCTTCTGCGCATGCGCAGAAAACGAGTCCCCGGCACTGTGCATGCACCGCCATCTTGTTTTCGACCTTTTTTTTGCGAATTTTCATTACTGCGCATGCGCATGAAGCATGTGCGCGTGGCGTGAAATGCGCACAAAGCCACGCGGCGCGGGAGGAAGCGAACTGGCGGCGAGGTAAGTTAGAACCCACCCTTGCTTCTGAGAAAGAGTTTAGTCCAGATACATTTTTATAAAATCATTTGTTTGGATTACGATACAATGTGGATTTTCAAATTAGCAATGTTTACCATTTTTGTTCTTTTGTTGGCAATATGCTTTCATTCAAATACGTTTTCATGGACATGAGTGTATTCAACCCCGTACACCATGTTGCAAGAGAAATCGTTTCTATCTATTTTCTTTGGCCTGCTGAGCCTGAATAACAAAATAAATAAATAAATAAATAAATAAATAAATAAATAAATAAATAAATAAATACCCATCCTAAATAACTAAATAACTTCCTAAAAAACAACTACGCACACCAATAGTGCTATTATATTATTAACGAAAATGGTAGAATTACCATTAATATAGATGTTTTTTTTAATTGCTTTTATATGTTTTATTTTTTATGATGTAAGCCGCCCAGAGTCCTTCGGGAGTTGGGATAAATAAATAAATAAATAAATAAATAAATAAATAAATAAATACCCATCCTAAATAACTAAATAACTTCCTAAAAAACAACTACGCACACCAATAGTGCTATTATATTATTAACGAAAATGGTAGAATTACCATTGTTAAATTATTAACAATTGATGGTAGTGTATTGACTGCATACACAGCCACAGAAATAATAGAAGGCCACTATTTTGCAACAGAAAGACTATTTAAATTGGGTATTAGCATCCTGTTTATGCAATATACAGTGCAATCTGTTTTGTGCCAATGGGTTTAAAAGGACTTATTTACTATTAAGGAGACAGAACTTAGAAGTGAGGAGTGTAGAATCTGTAGTTCTCAAGATACTATTGAATTCTAAATATTTTTTAAAACTAAAAATGGTGGTGAAAATGAGAACAGGTAGGTCTCAATTTATGACAATTGGGACCAGAATGTCTGTTGCTAAGCAAGCATGGTTATTAGGTAAGTCATACCTAATTCTATGATAGTTTTTTTTGCTATGGTTGTTAAGTGAATCCTGCAGATGTAACGTGAATCAGGTTTGTTGAGCAAATCCACCTTCTCCCATTGACTTTGCTTGTTGGAAGCCAGCTGGGAAGATCTCCAATAGCAATAGCAATAGCACTTAGACTTATATATTGTTTCATAGTGCTTTACAGCCCTCTCTAAGCGGCTTACAGAGTTAGCATATTTCCCCCAACAATCTGGGTCCTCATTTTACCCATCTCAGAAGGATGGAAGGCTGAGTCAACCTTGAGCCGGTGAGATTTGAACCGCCAAACTGCAGCTAGCAGTCAGCTGAAGTAGCCTGCAGTGCTGCACTCTAACCACTGCGCCACCTTGGCCAATGGTGATCACATGACCCCAGGACATGTCAACGATCATATGCTGGTTGCCAAGTGCTCAATTTTTGATCACGTGACTGTGGGGATGCTGAAACAGTCGTAAATGCGAGGATCGATTGAAAGTCGCTTTCTTCAATGCTGTTGTAACTTTAAACAGTCACTAAATGAATGCTTAGGACTAGCTGTAGGGTTTATATTACTGCTTCCTGATATTTTTCTTTATGCAGAATACTGAAATAAATATTTTGTCAATCTTGGCTCCTGAATATTGTTCCCTTATATTTTTTGGTAAAAGTGTTATTGAAATAGTTTCCCGCTAGCTTCTACAAGATGTGAATTTCTGTGTTCTGCCAATAGCCTTGGGATTCAAAAGTAATTTCCTATCCAAGTTCAGAACAGGACTGAACTTAATGAGTTTTCAAATCAGCAAGCCTTTGCCACCAACATGCTAGTCCAAAACATTTTAGGATTACCATATAATTTGAGTTTACATTGCCCATGTGGATTAAACGGTATCTTTAAATGAAATGTCATCCTCATCATCTTCTTCTTTTAATGACCCCATAATCCCTTGCGGGGTGGAGTCTGGGCAACCAAATGGAGCTAGCAGAGTGTTTTAATGGCCGGATGCCCTTCCTGTCGCCAATGCGGAATTTTGTTCAGCAGATAAATTCTCAGTGTGCCCAGAGAGAGAGAAATATCTGCCTCTACCTAGGATCGAACTCACAGCCTCCTGATTGTGAGGCGAGAGCTCCACCTCTAGGCCACTGCACCACTCCTTTAAATAAGATGTGATGATCTCAAAATATCTTGAGATCATCAAATCTCAAGAGCTCCGTGTATTTTTTTTCTTCCCATTCATCAAAACGATACTAGAACATGAGTGAAAAGCTGAGGGCACTGAAGAGACCTCCAGAAGCTTGGAAACTAAAACGACAAGTAACAAACGTCAACTTTTCGACTCTTTTACAGGTAGTCCTTGATTTACAACCGTTTGTTTAGTGACTGTTCAAAGTTACAACAGCACTGAAAAAAGCGACTTATGGCCGCTTTTCACTTACGACCGTTGCAGTGTTCTGCAGTCACATGATCGCCTTTTGCGACTTTCGGACAAGCAAAATCAATGGGGAAGCCAGATTCACTGAACAACACTGTTAGCAACTTAACTGCAGTGATTCACTTAACAACTTGGCAAAGAAGGTCGTAAAATGGGGGAAAACTCAATTAACTGTTTTGCTTAGCATTGGAAATTTTGGACTCAATTGTAGTTGAGACCTGTACTATAAAGTAGAAATGTATCTCCAAGGAAGGAAGGAAGGAAGGAAGGAAGGAAGGAAGGAAGGAAGGGCAAAAACCGTGTGTTTTTAAGTGAAAACTGGTTTTAACGACCAACTTAGCAAATTTGGGCAGTTACAAACCTGTACACATTTTTTGTTTCTTTTTTTCCCTTTTTTTAATAGCAAAATAACAAGACAATACTGCCAACAGGAAAATGAACAACTGATGTGTTAGGCAACAGGGGACAGATCCATTTCATTTCCGGAGATCATCTTCCCTTTTGCATAAGTTTGTTACAAGGTGAAATAATGGGAGAAACCTTTTTTCTTAATGCCAACAGAAATGTCATTAGAAAACGTAATTGCATTGCACAAAAAAACCCCATTAAAACAACAACCAGGAAGCAGTTTCATAGAAACAGAAGTTAACCGAAAACAGCTGATCCAAATGAAAACTGAAGTCTCCTTCAGCAACTAAGAAGTGTTTTTTGTTTTATAAGAAATGTTTTATATGATTAACCTGATACGGATGACTTTACACAAATGAACACAAGTAACAAAAATGAAAAGCGACCTGATTGGCATTGAATATCTACAAAAGCCCAGTAATTTCAAAATTATTATATACATTATTTTATAAACTTTTTAACACCAAAAACGTACATCTTTTACAAACCAGCCTGCTTGCCACAGGTAAAATTTACACACAATTATCTTTTCTTATACAGTGCTTCAAGGAGAACTTAAGATCCACCCCCCCAAATAAACTTCCTGAAAAAGCAGTTATCCTGGGTTTGAAAAATTGTTCTGGTAAGAATTCAATGATATGCTTAAGCTATGTTAAATGAGGCCTTGAATTCCCACGATCCAGTTCAATTATTCTCTTAACACTGCCAGTGGTGAAGTTTGGTTATGGCCTGTAATACATTTGTAAATTATTGCTCTTTAAAAAAAAATAATGAAACGAAGTTACTTACATCCCAGTGCCTCTCCTTTTCTCTTTTCTCTAAATGGAAAAAAAAAATGTCCAGTGCTGTTCTGTTTGGTGCATAGCCTTGAAATAATGATCTCTCGTGGATAAACTTACTATGGATTTTACTACTGGACAGATGCAATGAGCAAAGAAAGGAAACGGCCAAAATCCAACGTTTGCATAATCATGAATAAATCTTTTTCCACTCCCAATGATAAGGAATGAATTTGGAAGATGCAGTTCAGCTAAAACGCCCCATCAAAATTTTGGGAAGATTTTTGTTCTCTGTGGCAATATTGAAATTATTTACCTTTAGCTTGTAAAAGACCCTCTAATAAAAGCAGTAAATTAATATTAAATCACTTTGCTATCAACATTAGAATGTGGAAGTCAAGAGTTTTCCTCATTTTGTATGCAATTGCGATGACAGGTCCTACCTGTGTACCAAGTATTTACATAACTAATAAATACTGCCCCTGGGCAGTACTACTTCAAGTGTGATATGGCTCACATGATATAGACATTCTTACCATCTCGTAAATAGAAAAGCAAAGAGAAAATGCTGAGTCTGGACCTTTTGGCTTGAAATATATAGCTTTATCATGTGGAATTATTATTATTATTATTTTTAGGAAAACACTTATTCCTGTGAACTTCAGCCTGCCATCTTGGTGTAGTAGGACGAATAAGAGCCTTTTGCATAGAACAAAACCTGAGTCATATCAAAAGCAATGGAGCTGCCCATGGCTGCCAGGGGGCCAGTAGAGCATAGGGACATCAAGAAAATTCAAGATGGTGGATGCGTCTATGACAGGGGTCTCCAACCTTGGCAACTTTAAGACGTGTGGACTTCAACTCCCAGAATTCCTCAGCCAACTGGCTGAGGAATTCTGGGAATTGAAGTCCACACGTCTTAAAGTTGCCAAGGTTGGAGACCCCTGTTCTATGAGACTTGAAGCTGCCATCTTTAATTTCCTGTTCCCCCCCATCTGCTTAACTCACCAACGACTACACATTATTCAGAGTTAGATAGTTCTGAAATGTCCCATTTCTGATTGTTGTTGGGGAAGAGATATTTTTCTTAAATCTCTTCCAAATTAAACCAAATATGTATTCGCCGAAAAGCATCCTACTGAAAAAAAAAAAAATGGCCACACAGCTCTTTTCAAACCGTCCCACTTTATGATATGCTGAACTGGTTTATGTATAGGAGCAATCAGAAATACGAATTTCCCCATCTTTGAATCACTGAATCGGTTGTAATTATCTATGTGTAGAGTAGCTGAGCGAAGACTGTTGGCTTCAATGCCATTTAATCATCTACGGCTTACTTACTACTAATCTTTTACCCCATGTCATCAACACCAATTGATAGATGAGTTGCTGTTGGGATAAAGACAGGAAAAATCAGGGTGATTCATGGTAAAAGAAAGTAAGGGGGGGAAAAAAAAATACCACACCGGCAGAGAAAGTGTGCATGCCTACTAATTGTGCTGAACTGCGGGTGCTTACAAACTTCCGGAGTCTGGCCAATTCATTTAGCTCGCTTGTCTAAGATGCTTTTACCTATGCGAAGCTAAAATTTAATAGCAGATTACAAGAGAATCTGAAAGTAAACACAGTGGAATGTCTAAATGGGCAATTCATTCTGAGATTAGTTAGCAATGCAGATTATGCTCTGGAATAAGTGGGACAACTACATAGGGGCAGTGAGCAGGCCAGCTGCTGGAAGAGAGGTGGGGAAAGGAAGGAGTGATGACTGCATAGGATCTGGCAAGACAAGAAGAGCCTAACGTTTAGGGGTTTCTAGAACACACATGCAAGGTACCCAGGAGAAGAGTGGAAAATGTCCCTTACTTTGAACTACCAAAAGGTTTCAGTTTATTTTTAATTTTTTATGGAAGACTACTAGAAAGTGGGGGGGGGGAAGGTATCTCACTTAAGTTCAGGTATAGTAGTAAATGTCCCCCCCCCCCAAAAAAGCATTGTTTAAAAATTCCTTTTAAAAGTCAGGAAGAATTACTTCATAATAACTTTGTGTGCGTGTGTTTGTGTGCGCGGGTGTGTGTCTGTGTGGGGACAAATAAGTGTAACCGAACAATAGTCCAGAATTCAAATGTGTAGTAACTTTGGTATCCATTCAAAGCAACCCCAATGTACTGTATATAATAGCTATGAGCACGATCAATTGGAGGAGATGTTGATTATGTCAACTCTTCTGTGTGTCTGCGCGCGCACACACACACACACACACACACACTCATTCATGGTCATGAGAAGGTCAACCCACATATCAGCTAGTTTCTCTGTTGACTAAGCTTATTCAATTCCTCACCATACACAAGGTTTAAGTACCATGTTTCCTTCATCTCAAAACATTTCGAAAGGGGTTCATAAAAGACTGAGAAGGGTTAACAAAAACCATCATTTTATAGATGCATTATAAAAGAATGTCTACCATATTTGGAAGCGAAGGCCAAGAGGGGAAAAAAATCACTGAACAGGAAGCACATGTTAAGTTTGTACTATTCAGAATATTCATACTGGCAGTGTATTGTCTTGGCTCGAAAAATAATTTTTTACACACGTTTTTCTAACCAGACCATTTCTTATAACATAACCCTTAGTTACAATATTCTTATAGCCTGAAACGGGAGTTGTCATCAACAGATTCATTCAATTTCCAACATAAAATTTAGATAACCTTTGTAAAATAAAGCTGCTCCCCTTGCTTATTGCATGGCATTTGATTGAACCACTTGGCTTGATATGATCTATTAACCGGTATCCTCCGAGGCTGAAATAAGTGCTGATTAGCGTGAGGACACCAGAAATATTTAATTTATCAAGCCAAGTAAAAATAAAATTTGTCACTTGGTGTAAATAATTTTTAGGAAATCTATCTGAGTTGGGATGGAAGCACTCATTCAACATTGCGCTGACACAACCCCCCCCCAAAAAAGATACGATTGAGAAACGGGTGTTTGCAAAGGGTTTGCAAAAGTCAAGAAGGCAACCTGTTGTGAGGTGATCAAAGCTACATCTTTCATGTGTCGTTATGTGCAACACACACTTGAAAAATGAATGAGCCTTAAGTTACATGGTTGCAGCCCCCATCTTGACTTTTTCTGACCCCCTCCTCCCACCCCCGCAGACGAATCCCACGAAACACCTGCGGGGACATCCGTAAACCGTAAGTCCCTTTCACCAGTAATCATTTTTTTTTTCCTTTCAGTTGCTGGTGGGCTGGATTCTCCTGGCATTTTCTTCCATGCAAGATGGAAACTTGAATTTCAGTGAGACGAGGAATGTGGCAACAGTGTTCAAAACATGCGAAAAAGATAATCTGGCTGGGGTTTCTTTTTTCCCCCCACCCCTAAAATACATGGTGGCGATAGAGTCAACAGTTACAATGGCACTCTCTTTAAACATGTATTTTAAAGGTATTTAACGGTAAAAGGTAAAGCCGATATTATTCGGCTAGTCATTACCGACTATAGGGTAAATGGTATTTAAAGATGAATGGGGAAAAAATGCCGTTGATGTATCCTAAGAATCGAGGCTCAGAAGAAGACAGGGATCCCAACAAATAAATAAATAAATAAATAAACAACCAACCCATCCACCAGGGCCATTCCATTTTTCTACTCCTGACCCACTCAAGGCTGCAGCATTAGCCCTGAATCAAGGTCAGCTAGGTGTTAAATTTCACGTTGACACACCGTTGTTTATATGAGAGCCAGGACTGATGGCTCAGTGGCATACATTGTTGGATTAAGGGGGCCATCTTAATACCCACCATTTGACTCATCATGATGGCCAAATAACTCTTAATTCCCTGTTTCTTTTAGAGTTAGAGCAGTAGGCACGAGTTAGAACCACTCCTGATTGGACGTCCTCTTGGTGTCTTGGATTACAACGGCCATTATTCGTAGACTGAATGACCAAGAAGCATGCTGATTAGCAATTATGGGAAGTGCAGCTTAATACTCTGGGAAAGTATCAAGCTGAGGAAGATTGGCTTACGCTGTGTTTATGAGTGAGTGCATTCAAGGCAATCAGACAACATATGGGGCAATGTAGAAATACTACATTTAATGGACCAGCAATTCTGAATGAACTGATTTAAGAAAGGTTTATTTTTTTCCCTAGAGAGCTACCCTTTCCTTTATTGATTAACTGGTCTAGGGTTTAGAATGCAATGCTGGAAAGTGGAAGGGTCAGTCTGCCATCCAACCATTTTCCGCCAGGAAATCTTTCTTTTGGCAATAAGCAGTAAATGCTAACTCCAAAGACTAATTAATGGATGACCTTGGGTACCGATTTTCCGAGACAACCTGAAGTTTCCACCCTGCAATGTGCATGCACAACATCAATCTTCTTGGCGGGCTGAAAATGGTTGGATCTCAACCCTGCACCAGATGTAGAACACTTATGAAGCAAAAAGAGGAGAGCTGTTGAGTTATGCTATGAACGGGACCAAACGACAGCAACGAAGTCCATGAAAAGAGAGCTCCTTCACACTTGAGTCTGCTGATGGATCTCCACAAAAGGAATGTGAATCTGATGGTGATCCAGAGAGAAGTCCTCGATGCTTTCATAGTCGCTCACGGCAATCTCAGAGTCATCGAAACCGCAGCCCATCGAAACATCGGACAAGGATGCGTCCAGAGAATTGTGTAAAGACAAGGGTTTCTTGGCCATGCTGTTGCCTGTATTTGGTCCTGGGCCAACGCCAAAAGTACTAAATTCGTTCCCAGTCTGAGACCCACCGTTGTCCATCTCATTGGGGAACTGGTGAGGAGGGAGGTATTGGCTTGGGTGAAACTGCGGCCGCCTCTGGCAATCTGGGCTCAGTGTGCTGGCCATGGAGATTGGCTGGGAGGGCGGGAGGGCTTCATAGTGGTCTGGGTAATCCTCCGGGAGGGGAGGGGGCAATTGGTCTTGGTTTAAAAACTCCTCCTCATGCGGTGGAGGGTAGTCACTATCAATATCGTAACCACCAAGGTAGTAATCCGTCTCCAGCTCCCTGGTGCTCCCGTGATGAGCTGAGCTGCCATCGGCTGCCTCGTAGTGGGGCACCTCCTCAATGTCAGATAAACGCGCACTCGGCATCCAGTCAGAAGTGTCCCAGTGATAAGCTGTAGAAGGAAACAAACACTACGTTGGAAAAAACAACAACACACAGCATAATCTTTAAGGGAAATGCAACAAGACTCACATGCATAGGAGACCTTATGCCAGGGGTGTCAAACTCGATTTCATTGAGGGCCGCATCAGGGTTGTGTTTGACCTCGGNCCAGGGGGGGCCCGTGCGGGGTTGTGTGTGACCGCGGGGGGGGGGGCGGGGTCAGGGGGTGTGGTCAGCTTGACGTCACTTGTGTCGGGGGCGCCTGTGGTGGCCAGAGCACTCTGCCAGTGAAAACGTGCTCCCAAGCTCCGTTTTTGCCTGTGACGGCCTCCTGCAACCCTCTGCCAGCGAAAACGGAGCTCAGGACGGCCGCATGCGGCCCTCCTGACCTCCGTTTTCGATGGCAGGGGCACCGTGGGCCTGTCCTTTGCTGTTTCCAGGGTGGTCCGGTGGGCCAGATTTAAGCACCTCACGGGCCGGATCTGGCCCACGGGCCTTGAGTTTGACACCCCTGCCTGATGCAATGAAGTTGCTTAAGCAAATAATCAACATGCATCTTAATTTTTTGGGGGGGGGGGTTTCTGTGACACATCAGCCAAGCATGCTTTGGCCCAAGTGAAGAGAAGCAACCTCACGTCGCAGCAGTAACCGACACAACGCCGCCATCTCTAAAGTAAAGGGGGGAAAAAAATCAAAGCAAAGGAAGTGAGAAATCAAATTTGCTGAACGTCTAAAACTGCTCACGGAAATGCAGGCAATTGGCGATTTAGGTAGAAAAGTGTGTAAAACACAGACATGAGAAAAGTCGACATGCTCTTGCAGTTGTGTTCATTTCCAAGTTCTTGGGAAAAGGGGGAAAAAATTACACAGGCAAACGAAGTAACAGGCAGAAAAGTAAAATAATAATTAAGAAAAAAAAAAGGACTAGCAAAACCCTGAAATAAAAAAAGGAAAGCCATTCCATTGGTTTTCTGCAGGACCAGAATATATCTCGTAACATGCTGTAACATGCACAAACTAGATAAAAAATAAAGCCCAAGTCACTGAGGCCAAATAAAGTGTATTAGTAGCATTTTGAAGCTCCCATCAAGGCACCCTTTCCCAACCATTACGGCAGGCAGATGCAAATTCACCTCTGTTGCAGTTCTGTCCTTCATCCATACCAGAGACTGTTAAATATAAAGTGAAGAAAAAACAAACAAACACTGGAAATTCTCAAGTCTGCAAACCAGCAGAGTTAAACAGAGCACTGCAACACGTCTTTAACACCATGCCAGGGGTGAAATCCAGCAGGTTCTGACAGAGAACCGGTAGTGGAAATTTTGAGTAGTTCGGAGAACCGGTAGCGGAAATTTTGAGTAGTTTGGAGAACCGGCAAATACCACCTCTGGCTGGCCCCAGAGTGGGGTGGGAATGGAGATTTTGCAATATCCTTCCCCCTGGAGTGGGGAGGGAATGGGGATTTTGCAGTATCCTTCCCCTGCCACGCCCACCAAGCCACACCCTGCCCACCAAGCCGCGCCCACAGAACCGGTAGTAAAAAAAATTTGGATTTCACCACTGCACCATGCTATATGCTTCTTAAATGCGTCTGATGTAAAATATGATTAAAAAGTACTTTTAAGCCATGCTTCAATGAAAGGTTAAAACGTTTATTCTGCTTTTCGCTTAATCAAACCTACGGAGGCACAAATGGAAACAGCATTTTACACCAATGGATAGAATGGATGACTTTTAATTATCTGAAGCAGACATGCAAAACTGACTTTGGATTTAAGACAAAAGTCAATATACTTTTTTGTTTTGTTTAAAAAAAGACTGCGATGTATTTCTTTCTTGCTCACTGTGAAACAGAAAAAAAAAATTAAGAATCTACCATGTTCAGGGCCGGTTCAAACAAATCTGGGCCCAAGTACTCTCAGATACCACGGTGAGGGGCACGGTATAACAACCTGAACAGAACAGAATAAAAAAGCAGTCAATTGGGCCACTAGAACCACATAGCACAGAATCCGTCTCTATCTTTCCATCTGGGAAATGGGAAACTAGCTAAGAAGGGGCAAAGAAAGCTTTCTCTGTTCTGACTTTAGTTCCCCTGTTTCAAGTCATCCCCTTGGTGGAGCTCTTGCCTCACACTCAGGAGGCTGTGAGTTCGATCCTAGGTAGAGGCAGATATTTCTCTCTCTGGGCACAATGAGTATATATCTGCTGAACAAAACTCCGTATTGGCAACAGGAAGGGTATCCGGCCATTAAAACACTCTGCTAGCTCCATTCAGTTGCCCAGACTCCACCCTGCAAGGGATTATGGGGTCGTTAAAAGATGATGATGATTTCAAGTCATCTCCTTAATCTTCTCACTTGGTACTGAGAACACCAAAGTTAGGAAAATATTTGAGAGTTGGATGCTGGTTCTTCAGGAGGCCAAGGGTTACCGTGGAGGTGATAATGCAAGATTAATGGACAACCTCCTCTATGTGGATGGATGCAGGATCTTCTGTTGCAACTATTTGGGACTGACACACCAATTTTCAGAAGCCTTTTAAGGTCAAAACGATGGACAATTTGGTTGGTCAACCACAGAAGGGGATGAAGAAACGGGGGGCTTGGAGGCCACAAGTTGTGTTCTTCCCTGGCCGATAGGAATATGTGGTCTCCAAGCTTTCAAAGTTGACCTATTCCAAGGGATAATAAGAAATGGCAAAATCTTTTCTATACTGTATGGATTAACTGATCTACAATCTACTATGCAGTAGCCCGTGCTGCAGGAATGTTAAGTGTATTCTACTACCCAGCTATTAAGCTGCCATTAAAGGAACAGAAGAAGTGGCAGGTAATAACAGACACTGAAAATTCAAGTGAGGAAAATAATCTAATCTAATAGGGTCCTGGTTATTCTGATGAAATATGGTTTCCCTGCTTTTAAATATAAGCACTAGAAACATGTTACAAATACATCAGGTTAATGTTGAGAAAGAATGTTAAGTCTTTCTCTCTGAAATGCAAATTGTGTGATTGCTATGCAATGGGTTAGTGAAACACAAGTTCTCGGGTGGGCTTTTGGGAGACCTCGTTATCTTTAGGATGCGCTTTGTAATGACTTTAATTAATAGACGAGCAAAACTGACTTTGGATTTAGCACAAAAGTCGATACACAAAGATGTTGTTGGGTTTTTTGGTTTTGGAATAAGGGCTGCTATCAGGTTTTGCTTCAATCAAAAAAGCAGAACTCGAACATGTCAAAACTGGTAGTCCCCTTCCAGATTTTAATCAGGAGTAGAATTTTGACACTATTCTCTATGTTATTATTATTTATTATTTATTGTATTTCTATGCCGCCCAACTCCCAAGGGACTCTGGGCAGCTATGTAAAGGTAAATGTTTCCCCATCCAGTCATTTTTGACTCTAAGGGGCGGTTCTCATTTCTGTTTCTTAGCCGAGGGAGCCAGCATTGTCCGAAGACATTTGCATGGTTATGTGTGACCAGAATGACTATACAGCGAGGCACAGAGAACTGTTACCTCCCCACTCAAGTGGCACCTATTAATCTACTTGCATTTGCATGCTTTCGAACTGCTATGTGGGCAGGAGCTGGAGCAAGTAACGGGAGCTCACCCTGTCGTGCAGCACTCGGGTCTCGAACCCGGTCTGTCAGCTTTCCGGGTGACCAGCTCAGCGTCTTATTCTCTATGGCCATGCCATAGAAATTGTGCAAGAAGGTACTCAGTGTAGCAAATTCCACCTTGCACGGTTGGGTCGCTATTGCGGAAGAGTTGCAAATAGTGTGGTAAGTGTTGAAAACTTGCAAGACCACAGCAGGACTTTATTTGGGGGGGGGGTGGGGGGAAAGAGGGGAGGGGAAGCAGCCTGCAGGGTTGGGTTGGATTGGATAAATGTAATTTTTCCAAGCATTTCCTGAACACACCGTATGTTTTATGGCGATAAATAAACTAGGCTAGCAGAAGGAAGAGACTTTCTCTCCTACCAGTGGTTGCAGCTCAGGTAGTACTGTCTGAACCGGCCCTGACTATACAAAAACAAAACAAAAGCACATATTCAAACGTTCTCTCGACCAGGTGCAAGGAGCTTTTGTGTGTCACTCGTTGCAGTGTGGTTCTCCCCAACCTGGTACTCTCTAGAGGTGTAGGAAGAGTATTGTTTTTTAGTTTGAGCCCCTGCCAACTTGGACTTTGGAAAGTTTTAGAGGCTCACACCATCTGAAAGATGCCAGGTTGGGCAAGGCACGGTTATCTTTACACAACACAGCAGAACTCCACTAACCTCTTAACTTGCCGGCTCTGCAAGATACAACAACTCACTTTCCCTTCCTGGGTTGAAGCAAGAATCCCACAAGTAAGGTCATACACATTTCTGAATGGGAATATTTGTTTGGCTACTTTGGCTACTTTCAAGAACTGTAAAACTTTTCACATAAATGCCACTAAAGTGTTGTGGGCTGTCGGCTGCTGGCCCCTCCAGCAACTGAATCAGAGGAGGAGGAGGAGGCGTGGGAGTCAGGGCCAGCATCAAGGCAACCTGAGAGCACCAAGGGGGAAGAGGAAATGGAGCTGGCAGAGACAGAGACGGAGCCTGGGCCGTCTGTCAGCCCTCAGATGGAGAGTCAACAGCCCCCAGGTCTGGAGGTGGCTGATGAGGAAGAGAAGGAACAGCTGGATCCAGTGCCTGATGCGCGGATGCACAGAAGGCAGAGGAGAGCAGTGGAAATCTATGGGCCAGTCCTTGGGATGGAAGAGCTACCGCTGCTAGCGAAGCCCCATCCTAGCTCTGGGGATAAAAGGCAGGGGGCGGAGATGAATAGATATGGCAGACAACTATTCATCTCCCTGCCAGACAGACTTCTTAGCCTGCTGTGTGTGTGTGAGAGAGAGATTTTTTGCCGGGGCTGCTGGCGCTCCTGATAAAGGAATCATTGATTTAACTACAGAGGGTTTGTTGTGTTTGGGAGCTGGGTCAGAACATAAAGTCATTCCAAACAATAGCCTTTTCTGGAAGAATCTTGATAGAGATTTGCCAATTATTTTTCGGGTATACTAATATGGGGAATGTTTGGAATTACAGTTCTCTCATTCCCTGATTCTGGTGATGATGGTTAGGAATTTACAGTTTCAAAATATTAAGGAAGGAACCAGGCTGGAAAAGGCTGCTGTTAAGTTTCAGATCAAGATATTCCCATGCTTTCAAACATTGCATGTCAGAAATTTATTTACTCCGCTTCATTTTTTCCCCTTATTCTTATGTGCGCTCAACTAAAAATGGTAAGAGAAAATAAAGTAGGCAGGTTTTATAGACAATAGGTTTTATAAATCTGATTAACTAGATCAGCTCAGTGGGTTTTATAAGATTTTATGTCTATAATTTTGTACTATCTTAAATCTACCTGTTGATCCATTCATTCATACGTACATCAATATTTTGCTGATTTCTTTCTCCCTTCACCTTCTTGCCCTGATCACTCATTGTAATAAAAGTTCTGTTCTGTTGTAATAAAATTCTTCCAGTTGGTATGATGGCAATTAGGAAGCAAAGATGCAGAAAGAATAGGCAAAGTGGGATCCATAAAATCATAGGGTCGGAAAAGATCGTTTAACCATCAAGGCTACCCTTGCTCAATGCATGAACTTTAATCAAAGCATCCCTGAAACCTATTCTGGCTATCAATCCTCCGTTTTAACATAACCAATGATAAAGAAAAAACCTGGGCATTTTACAGCTCTGGGGCCATATCCAGTCTCTTGGCTGTCCCTGTCCAACTGTAGGAGATGACCAACTATAGCAGAGCCTGATGGAGGAGGGGTCAAACGCATCATCAGTCTCGAGTCCTTTCATGCCCACAAGAGATCTGTCCTGCCCACCTTGAATTCCACTGACTCTTATCTACTGCTAATTTGCTTTGACTGTTAGTAGTTTAGATTCTTGTAGAGAGCTTTAATGTACAATAACTACAGTATATATTCATTTGAACTGCCTGGATTCCTGATTTCCCGTACCTGATACCGGTTCACGTGAGATCAATAGGAAATTAGAAATCAAATGTAAATAAGTGTACACTATGCACGCAATACAACTTTTTTTGCTTTTATTTTGAAGGAGACTCCTAGTTATTTTTCAATTTACATATGTGCGTCCGTGCATGCCTATACACCTCACAGTGATCAGAACCATAAATTTACAGCTTTTTTTATATAGCAATAAAATTAACATTGAGTAGAATTCAGTTCTGCCTATCAGTTTGGCCCTGTGGGAGAATTAATTGCTCACTTTGACATACAGTCTACTATGCTCTCGATTGTCTATAACAGGGTCTCCAAACTTGGCAACATTAAGAGCTGTGAATTTCAACTCCACAAGTCTTAAAGTTGCCAAAGTTGGAGACCCCTTATCTACAACACTGGTTTTCACTTCTTTTCATGCCAAAGGTGGCACTGAAATTACATTTGAGACTGCATTTCAAAAGGAAGGTAGGACCAGATCAAAAATGTGATTTAATTTAAATGTAATTATAATTAAATTACATTACTTAAAAACAGTGGCTGGCATCATTCCATATATGTTGAATAGTTTCCCCCTTGTCTCATACTAATGTCTGAAATTCTGCAACAACTTCCACATACGTGTGGAGGAAATATTAACAGTTTTACAAACTTCTTAAATGCTCATTTGAGTTTTGCAAATATTTCCTTTGGAGTTTTAATTCAAAACTGATTTGATCACTGTGAATTTTGAACTGAATCTGAAAGTCAATCCAAATTGTTGCCTCAAATGGACTGAGACGCTGCTGCATATACCCTTTTAACTGATTAACTGAAATGTGAATTGAATGACTCGATTTGATTATAAGAACTGAATTGGTTTTCCAAGCTGAATTATTTCCACTGGACTTTGTCAGCCCTACCACAGGATACTGTCCTAAATTATAGGACATATATCACAGGCAGCCTTCCTAAATCTTTTGTCTTCTTGATATGTTGGAGATGACTTATTATCATCCCTCTGATTTCCCAACACGTTGGGAAAGTCCAAATGATCTATAGGAATTTATGGAACGAGAGGAAACTATAACAGTTTCCTTGATGGTCCATGTTAGGGTTCACAGTTCCAGCATGGATCAGGCACATTTGCTTACATTTAGCAAGGTGAACAGCAATTAGAAACCCCCTGCAGAGGTGGAAGGGTGCATAGGTGGAGAGATTTCCCCAGTTAAGTCTGTGGGTCAGCTTCCCAAGTAGATCAGGCAGCACACACAATCAGATGAGCTAATTCTACGTTATACTAGGGCTACATTGACAGAATCTTACAAGTCTGAAAGTACAGATCTCCCATCGTCTCTTTTTATAACTTGCTCGGTTAGAGCAAATCGTTTTTAAGTTTCTTTCCCTGTCCATTGCTCAGCTATGGGCTACTCTCCCTTTTATCAGATGGTTCTGTAGGCAGCACCTCTTCTCCTGTCTTACAAGGTCGTTCCCACATTACATTTATGGGGGGAGGGGGGAGAAGTTGAAGGGAAGAGGAATCAAAGGGAGAATCCTCCGAGTCGAGTCACGGGTAAAGATGTTCTAGCTAACGCTACAACACCCAGAACAAGATAAAGCGTTGGAGAGAGAACTGAAAGAAGGAGAAATTCGAGAGTGAAATTTAGAAGGGGGGGCTCCTTATAAGAATTCGAAGAGATGTTAGTGGTTCTTTTGCTAGTCCTCGACTTATCACCACAATTGAGCCCAAATTTTCCGTTGCTAAGCAAGATGGTTGTTAACTGACTTGCACTCCATTTTATGACCTTTTGCCACAGATGTTAAGTGAATCACTGCAGTTGTGAAGGGAATCACATTGTTAAGCGAATCTGGCTGTCTCCATTGATTTTGCTTGTTGGAAGCCAGCTGGGAAGGTTACAAATGGTGATTACATGACCCTAGGACATTGCAACCATCGTAAATACATGCCAGTTGCCTAAATTCTGGTCATGTGACCATGGGGATGCTGCAACGGTCGTAAGTGTGTAAAACAGTCATGTCACTTTTTTCAGTGCTATTGTAACAGTCACTAAATGAACAGTTGTAAGTCGAGGACTACCTGCACGAAAATAAGATTTTCTTCTCCATCTTGTGTCAGGGAAGAGCCTAAGGATATTAAATCCCCAAATTAGCAGGAGGAGGATGACACATAATCCTTTTTTTTACAACATTTGGCAACCACAGGAGCCCGGGTAAAACAAAATGGACTGCCAAGTCAGCATTGGGCCTTAGAGGAACAAAGTGAAGAAGACAATCTTACGGCAATATAATGGAACAAAATATACGTGCAAGCAGACATTTAGGGAATGTCCATATGTAGCTCAGGAAAGAATCTGAGAATTGTGGGCTTAACTAACAGATCTAGGTAATAAATGTTTACGACTAGAGAAAAGAGTTCGGAGGAAATGGCGGTACGAGTTAAAATGGTTCCCACAACATCTGTATGTTCTGGTTAGAAAAGCATCATTCAGAAAGAAGCAATTGTGCAGTAGAATTATTTGAGGATTATTTAGCTACCTGCAGACAGAGGATGCAAGTAAAAACTGGTTAGTTATTAGAAAACGGCCAGGGAAAGGAGAAGCTCATATGAAAGACGAACATAAGAAGACTAAATTAGAAGGTCAATAGGATAAAAAGAATAGCAAAAAGACAAGAGGGGGGATATAAGTAGGAACAGAGGTTTTTTATATACGCAATAAGTTTGGTCACAGAGCCAAAACCTGCCCAAATGTGACCCAGAAAATGTTATTGTTCGTTAATCTCCAAAGTTCATCTAAGTTGGGAAAAAAAACAAAACCCCCAAACAAACAAAGGTCAATGGAAGAAATATGCTTGGTTTAATGATGCAGCTGGTCTTAACTAGTGTTAAAAGCAATAAAAATAAATAATTAAATAGAACAAAACACCGATGCATTATTTTGTTAGAGGTTCTCCAAAAATAGGCATGCAAGAGTTCGCATAGTTTTCGGGAAGACACTTTAAGAAAAGACTCAGTTAGCGAAATATATTATTGGAGGATTTTAGCTCATCTATCTTGCGATGTGACAGTGGGCACCAATATCTCAGTATGTCATCATTTAATAATTGAAGGGGATTAGAGGAGGCCTAGCAGCAGGGGTGAAATCCAGCAGGTTCTGACAGGTTCTGGAGAACCGGTAGCGGAAATTTTGAGTAGTTCGGAGAACCGGCAAATACCACCTCTGGCTGGCCCCAGAGTGGGGAGGGAATGGNCAATATCCTTCCCCCAGGAGTGGGGTGGGAATGGAGATTTTGCAGTATCCTTCCCCTGCCATGCCCACCAAGCCACACCACGCCCACCAAGCCACGGCCACAGAACCGGTAGTAAAAAAATTTGGATTTCACCACTGCCTAGCAGGTATGGTTAACAAAGCCAAATGAAAGGAATTAGGAGGGAAAAAGCCTAAATCCCAAGAAGTGAGATTGAGTGAGGAAGGGAAACGGGTAAATAGTAACCAGAGATTAAGGTACATCAGAAATGGGTCTAGTGTAGAAGCAGAGAGCCCATCACCAGTTGGAAGAAAGGACTGTTGTGGCAGACTGAAGTTAGTTTGCAAACCATTCTAAATTTGTTCAAGGGAAAAAGCTCAAGAAAAGAAAGATTTAGAATTGAAATGAGGACACAGCTTTGGGAATGAGCGAGGAACCACAAAGGAGACAAGACAAAGAATACAACAAAGAGCATTCGAGACTCGAGTAAATCTCCCAGCCCTTATTTATAGAGGAATTTAAGCTTTGGCCTTGAGAAAGAAAAGGAGAAAGAGGAAACGATCCTCAATCTTTGAGAAAGGAGAAAGTGTGTGAGAATTGGGCCAGCTTTGCATTGACCTTATTGTCCTTAAAAAATGGGCACTGAAGGGGTTGAACACGCTTTCCAGATTTTGTTAATATAACTACAACTGGGGTGTCATACACAAGGCCCGTGGGCCGGATCTGGCCCGCGATGTGGTCGGATCCAGCCCGCGGGGCCATCCTGGAAAATGTAAGGGGCCAGCCCGTGTCGCTTCGGCCAGGTCTACCCAATGCGAAGAGGAAACATCAGGCCAGCGTGGCTTCAGCCCGGTCTACCCAATGCAAAGAGGAAACATCAGGCCAGCGTGGCTTCGGCCTGGTCTACCCAATGCGAAGAGGAAACATCGGGCCAGCGTGGCTTCGGCCCGGTCTACCCAATGCAAAGAGGAAACATCGGGCCAGCATTGCTTCGGCCCGGTCTACCCAATGCGAAGAGGAAACATCAGGCCAGCATGGCTTCGGCCTGGTCTACCCAGTGCGAAAAGGAAACATGCCAGCAGTTTGGGAAGTGGTATCAAGCTGGCCACGCCCACCCAATTGGCCACACCTACCCAGTCAGCCACACCCGCCTGGCCCCCCAAGGTCAACCACAGCCCTGATGTGGCCCTCAATGAAATTGAGTTTGATACCCCTGACCTACAACAATAAAGCATTCCTGGAAATTCCAGTTTGGTCTAGTGCAGGAATGGACCATTAATTTTCCCAAGGAGCCACATGAGAAACTGGAACTGTGGTGGAGGGATGAACCAATAGGGTTGTGAAGGTGCATAGGCATGCACGCAGGCCAGTTGCTCCCGGTTTGGCCCAGTTCTTAGAACCAGTAGCGGCGGTGGCGGGAGGCTCCGCCCACCCACCCAGGACGTTTCTGCACAGAAGCGTCACGCGTGTGCGCGTGAACCGGTAGCAACAGGTTTTAGAACCCACTACTGATGCAGGCACATACAGTATGTACATTGAAAAAAAAAATAGAAGTTGCCTTCTAAATAAAAGCAATCCACGCGGGGCAGACAGGGACAGCCAAAGGGTCAGATGTGGCTCGGGGGTTCTTAAAATACCCAGGTCTGATCTAGTGATTAAAGCACCCTGTTAGAAACCAGGAAGCTGTGAATTCTAGTCCTGCCTTAGGCACTGAAACTGGCTGGGTGACTTTGGCCCAACCACTCTCTCTCAGCCCAATTCACCACAAGGATTGTTATTGTAGAAAATAGGAGGAGGAAGAAATATTAGATATGTCGGTTGCCTTGAGTTATTTATAACAGTAATAAAGGTGGGATTAAAAAAAAAATCTTTAAAAATCCATGAGTGTCTGTTTCTTGACCTGGCCTACTTAGAAAAGCTAAATTATCTTAAGGAAGGGAGTTGTATGGTAGAGTGAATTTGCTCTGATGGATTTAGATTTCAAAGTTAAAGGGTTCCCCCCCCCCCCCTCTGTGGATCAGAATCAGGTTTTGTGCCATGGAGAGACCAAGAGGTTTTGTGCCTACCTAGTTAAATCACCTGCCTTCTAGCTCTAAATATATAAAGGGACAGAAGCGTTCAGTAATGGACGAGGAGATTCTTGGACTTGTGTTTGTAACCACGGAGCAGCAATACTGCCTATATCAAGGAGGAGAAATCTGCACTTGGAGCCCAAGTGCAACTGAGGGAAAATGTGACTTGCCTGGGGCAAAGGACTACAGGGTTTGGATGGTGGGCCAGATGTCAGCGAAGACAAAGATGATGGCATCCAAAAATCCCAGAAGAGCATTTTTCTCTCTTCCTAGTCTCCCTAACATACAGGTAAGTCCTCTACTTAGGAGTGGTTGCTTAGTGACTGTTCAAAGTTATGATGACTCCGATCCTTAAAAGCTTTTTACAACCTGGTTCCAAAGTTATGGCGTCCCCTTGTGGTCACACGACTGCATTTTTGGTACTTGGCAACTGGCCAGCATTGACCGCCATTTGCAGCATCCTTTGGTCACGTGACCATGATTTATGACATTCCATTCCCTCCCCCTATTTTTTCCTCCTGGAAACTTGTGTTTATTTCTGGTTTTCAGAAAAGAAAAAGAAAAAAAAAAGCCCAATAGTGAACAATGGGTTCACTTAAGGACTGCAGTGTTTGTTTTACCACCGCCGCAAAAAAGTTGTAAAATCGGGTCTGGTCACATGATGATCTGCTTTATGACCATTGCGACTGTAATTGGCAGGCTCCATTATGGTCATAAGTCAAGGACCACGTGTAGATGTGAGCCCAGGAGCGAAAGTGCAGAGAAGGAAGTTGAATGAGGGTTAACAGATAAGACACCGTAAAAAAGGTCTATATGGACCTGTATATGGATACTGCAGTGTTTGTCTAATGATGAATTTATGTCAGTATTTCTCAGCCCTGGGAACTCTAAGAGATATGGACTACAACTCCCAGAATTCCCCAGCTAGCATGTCAGCCTGGGGAATTCTGGGAGTTGGAAGTCCACATATCTTAAAGTAGCCAAAATTGAGAAACACTGATATAGTGTGTTAAGCTAAGGCCTCTGTCCAGATATTGTTATGTTAAATACCCCTGTAAGCAGAGAATAACTGTAAACATATGTTTCCCTATCTTTGACACAGCTCCTTTGTATTCAGTTAGTTGCATTTGGTTCAGTTTTGAAGGAAATCACTTATTTGGGAACTCTCTTCCCTCCCCAGACAAAGCTGATTAGAAACAAAACCTTCAATTCTCTAAGGTTTGCAATCCATAATAAGCAAAGTATGGTAATTTGTTTTGGTTGCTATCTTTCAAAATCTCCCCTCTTTGCAAAAGAATTGTTTGCCGAGTCCTGGCTAGTCAGTGTGAGTTAACAAAGTTCTGCTGTGATCTTTTTATATAGAGGAACAAAACCAGACAAACAACTGACAAACAATAGACGACAGTGCAGGAGGAGAAGGTCATATATATACATACATACATATATACAGCATATATATTTAAAAGATTAAATACCTTCATTTTCTATTGTGTCAACTACATTGTTGACAAGCTGTATGACAGTCACAATGGAAGCTTGCGGGAGGAGGAAAGCAGAAATAAAGGAAGGACAGTCTCAAGTTAGTACTTATTTATTTCACACAGAGGTTATCAACGACACAATCTCAGATTAGCTGTGAGAGCAAATACAGAAGGGTAGACGGTTACAAATGAATTATGCAATGATTTGAGAACATTTCAAAATCTGGTAATTCCATACACAACTTGGGTCTTTTTCCCCGCACAACAGCAGGGGTGAAATCCAGCAGGTTCTGACAGGTTCTGGAGATCCGGTAGTGGAAATTTTGAGTAGTTCGGAGAACCGGCAAATACCACCTCTGGCTAGCCCCAGAGTGGGGAGGGAATGGGGATTTTGCAGTATCCTTCCCCCAGGAGTGGAGAGGGAATGGAGATTTTGCAGTGTCCTTCCCCCAGGAGTGGGGAGGAATGGGGATTTTGCAGTATCTTTCTCCCAGGAGTGGGGAGGGAATGGGCATTTTGCAGTATCCTTCCCCCAGGAGTGGGGAGGGAATGGGGATTTTGCAGTATCCTTCCCCCAGGAGTGGGGAGGGAATGGAGATTTTGCAGTGTCCTTCCCCCAGGAGTGGGGAGGAATGGGGATTTTGCAGTATCCTTCCCCCAGGAGTGGGGAGGGAATGGGGATTTTGCAGTACCCCTCCCCTGCCACGCCCACCAAGCCACACCACGCCCACCAAGCCACGCCCACAGAACCGGTAGTAAAAAAATAAATGGATTTCACCGCTGCACAACAGGGCAGCAAATGGGAAAAAAAAAAAACCACTCAAAAACGTAATGAGATGACTACCACCAGTTCATAAATTCAACCTGGAAGATTCAATGAATCTGAAGACTTCCCCTAGTTGGATAATGAAACGTGGGCAAGAAAACAACCGAGCTCAGAGAGCACCAAGGATTCCATAATTCAATGAATCTAGTTGACACTCATCTTTAAATGGCAATCGCTTAAAAAAAAAAACCCTTGAGATTAAGTGCTGCCTTTGAAGTGCCTCTAATCTTCGAGGCAGCCAGAATGATTCAAGGTGGTTTTAAAAGTCTTTGGCTATTTTTTCGCCCCCCATTAGGATTACTTGCTTCTAAATGAACACAAAGCCTTGATGGGGAATTACAAATTCTGCTTGGGAAACATTTAAAGACAGGTAGAAGGGTAGATTAAACATGGCTCATTAAATAGCTTCCGTTTAAAGGCTGCTTATCCCTTAATTATTTTTAACATCCCTTTAAGCCAGAGACGGCCACTTATTCAATGTTGGGTTTATCAGCGGTGTCAAAAGAGAGAATTTCACATTAGCAACAATCACAATACAGCCAGTAGATCAGGGTTGGTGAACCTTTTTGGCACCGAGTGCCAAAATGGGAGCGCGCACGCGCGGGGGAGCACCGGAAACTGGAAGAGCAGCTCCCCGGTGCGCACGTGTTGGAGCGCCGGAAACGGGAAGAGCAGTTCCCTGGCGCACATGCACGCGCCGGGAAGCTGAACTTCCAGTTTCCAGCGTGTGCATGCGCGCAGGTCATATGGTCTTCCGGTTTCTGGTGCGCATGCACGCGCGAAGTCCAGCTGGCTGGTGCGCATGCGTGTGCTAGAAACAGGAAACTGCGCTTCCTGGCACACGCATGCGCACCAGGGAGCTGCTCGTCTCGTTTCCGGTGCTCCTGTGCGCGCAAAGACCAGCTGGCCAGCATGCATGTGCATGCCGGAACCTGGAAGAGCAACGGGCGACGGCTGGCTTGCCCAGAGAGATGGCTCTGCATGCCACTTCTGGCACGCGTGCCATAGGTTCGCCATCACGGCAGTAAACTAATGTTAGAATAAGACTTCCTTGAAGATCATTGGTTTATCTAGCTGAGAATTATTTATTTGGATGAGCATTTATTCCAGGGTCACCCAACATTATTTCATTATTGAGTGTAGCTTGAACCGTTAACTCAAAAGCAACAATTATTGGAATAAAGCTTTTTTATAATATGGGATGTGGGCAAGAAGGGAGAGAAACCAGCGTCTGCATTTCCTGCGTCGGATGAGGAGAGCACATCTTTCTTCTATCCTGGCCACTTTTTTTTACAGAGGCACGATTCAGAGCGTTTTAATAAACTGCATCCCTGTTTGGTTTGGTGGCTGCATTGCCTCAGATAGAAAGTCCCTACAGAGAGTGGTGAGGACAGCTGAGAAGATTATAGGAAGCTCGCTTCCTGTTATTCAGGATACTGCTTATAAGTGCTATGTGCTTAAAGCTCAAAGCATTGTTAGAGATCCCACACACCCACTTCACGGTCTGTTTCTGTTGCTCCCTCTGGGAGGAAGTTTCGAGATATTTCTAGCAGGACTACCAGATTCTGTAACAGCTTTGTTTCCTGTGTCACCCGTCTGGTAAACTTGCAAGATTTGTTTCTCTCGCCATGTACATGTATACATCCAAACTAAACTGTGTTGTTTCATTGTGTCATATAATATATGTGGGTATATGCATAATATTTATTTATTTATTTATTTATTTAGTCAGTCATGTTTATGTAGTGTATATTAGAGGTGGACACCCTTTGAGAGCTGTATGCAATGAAATTTCATTTAATATATGCTGATCAGTGTACATTCAAAGTGACAATAAAGTTATTCTAAGTCTAAAAGCCAGGAGAAAGAAGTCCTGTATGAAAGGGGCCAGGAGAAAAACAAAATAATTTAAATAAATCAAGTTTTAAATAACTTAAACTCAGTTATTATTTACACATTTAATTGTTTTCCTCTTCCATTATTATGTCATGGTAAAAAAAATGTCTGGTGACATTGTTTGAAGGAGATCTTAGGGGCACACACAACACTTTGAAAGGCCCACAGATATCTTTGAATCTGCAGCTCTTCTACTTTGGAATTGGATATTGAACCTAACAATTTTGACATGAAGAGCATTGCACGTTGCTGAGATCCATGGTTCTATCCCCTTCATAATACACCATCCCCCTACCAGAAAGGGGCTGGATCAGTATTACATTCCCACAGCCACCAAATTCTACATCTCTTCTTGGACAGCAGTTAAATTGAAGACTTTGTGAAAAGTCACCCAAATCCTTGTATATCCTGTTTTATTGCTTTTTCTAATTTCTGGGGACCCTTACAGTCCCAAAAAATTCCAGCCGATATGACTTTGAGTCGCAGTCCAACAAATCTAAAGGCCGATATCCCTTCCAAGATCTGCTTCTAACCTAGCGGGATTGATATCTCCACCCAGGGACAGCCCTAAGAAAAGTCTCTTTCATACCATTGAAATAAAGGTAAAGGTTTTCCCTGTCCAGTTGTGTCCAACTCTAGGGGTGGGGTTTGTCTCTGTTTCTTAGCCGAGGGAGCTAACGTTGCCCAAAGACACTTCTGTGGTCATGTAGCCAGCATGACTATAGGCCAAAGTGCATGGAATGCTGTTACCTCCCTACTGAAGTGGTACCTATTTATCTACTCACATTTGCTTTCAAACTGCTAGGTGGGCAGGAGCCAGAGCAAGGAATGGGAGCTCACCCCGTTGCACAGAGCTTGGGTCTCGAACCTGGGCTGTCAGCTTTCTATCTGACAAGCTCAGCATCATTAACCACTGAGTCATTGCTCCCCCTTATCATTAAAATACCCCGTTTCCCCCAAAATAAGACATCCCCTGATAAGCCCAATCGGGCTTTTCAGTGCATGGCAATAAGGCCAAGCGCTTATTTCAGGGTTCAAAAAAATATAAGACAGGGTCTTATTTTTGGGGAAACATGGTAGGAACAGTAGTATATACGATGCAATGCTTGTTCAAGGAACAACTGGATCTGATCATCCGACTTTAGAAATCACCTGTTTATCAGTGAAATGAGACAAGGTTACCTTTCAACCTTGCCCCAATAACTACGATCTCAGGAGGCATTTCCTGTTTCTGACCTAACACTCTACAAATATTACCAGTCCAGTCATGCTATCATTTTAAAAACCCTATTCAGTTATATTTTGGCATCTGAGAAATAAAATTCCATAAGCACTTGCCTTACTCTTAAGAAGTAAAAAATACAGGAGTCAATGAAGTAACTAAGAAGTAAGTCACCTCTGAAGCTTCTTGGATGAGAAGTGAAATGTCTTCAAAGAAAAACCAGAAAGTCCAGTTGCCTTTTGAAAAAAAAAAAGCACCTTTGGGACAACCATGACCTGGATGACTGAGAATCTTCATAGAGAGATTTAGTGAGGTAAAGAAGAAGTAACTTTTCTTGGTGTTGAAGGCAAAAGGAGAAGGGGACGGCAAAGGAAGAGATGGTTAAATAGTGTGACTGGCACAATGAACATGAATTTGGGTAAACTCTAGGAGACAGTGGAGGACGGTGGGGCTTGGCGTGCTCTGGTCCATGGGATTGTGAAGAGTTGGACACGATTTAGCGATTGAACAACGACGCCAACTTTTTTTGGCAGCACCGAATTTTTCCAACACATAATGATCGGGACGACGATGTCAGGCCCTAGATAGATGCCATCCCGCGCGCCTCCAAGCAGAGGAGCAAATAAAACATCTCTAGCAATACTTCTATTGACTTCTCCATTCATGATATACTACGCATGCCAACATCTAAATTTTAATCATTTCCAAATCTCACGTAAGAAGTCTCACATGGTATTTGGCTGAAGCTATCGACATTTTGCAACACTCATGATAGTTGAGCAATCTTGGAGTGAAGTACAGTATCTCTCTCAAGATGTCTCAAGAGTTAACTAAAACTCGCTTAACTGAGTTTAATGTGATGATCTCTCAAATTTTTTGGTTAGGGTAGACGGGTTTATGCCCAAGCCATTGTACTTGGCTCTAGAAATGATGATTCTGTTAGGCATCTTCCTTCCTATTCACAAATCCCTTATTTGGAAAACATTATTTTGCCAATACTGTATTAAGCTGTGTTTGGAAGAAGAAATATCTACCACATCATTGTCTGTATCATAGCAACGGCATGATTTATTCTTCGTTCAATGATCTTGTATAGCTTTGGAGAATAGAAACATCAACGCAGGCCTTGCTACAGAGTTTTAGGTTCTTTTCCTAGAAATTTTATCTGCAATGTCAAAGGCATTATTACTCTGTAGGTGGGAATATTCTTTGCATACCTTTAAGCTTAGCACAAAACTGATTACAGGTAGTCCTCAACTTACAACAATTCATTTAGTGACTGCTCAAAGTTACAACGGCACTGAAAAACGGTCGTTTTTCACACGACCTTTGCAGCAACCCCACGATCATTGGGATCAAAATTCAGATGCTTGGCAACTGGTTCATATTTATGACCGCTGCTGTGTCCCAGGGTCATGTGATCCCCTTTTGCGACCTTCTCACAAGCAAAGTCAATGAGGGAAGCCAGATTCGCTTAACAACCGGGTTGCTAACTTATCAACTGCAGTGATTCACTTAACAGCCAGGGGCAAGAAAGGTCGTAAAACGGGGCAAAACTCGCTTCACAAATGTCTCGCTTAGCAACAGAAATGTCGGGCTCAGTTGTGTCGTAAGTCGAGGACTACCTGTAACAGTTAAGAGTTGACTTCCATGTTCTGATTACCTGTAGAAATGAATTAGGTAGCATCAATATTATATAGTAATCACACCATGCTGTTGAACACACTACCCAAGAGAGAAAAGATTTGCTAGAATCCTAGCGCCCAAGACCTCTTCGGTGATACCATCAAAATTATTTCAAGCGGATGGGAGGATAAAAACTATTTATATTCTTACCATTATCATCACCGGAATCCGACTGGTAGGAGCTGAGGGACTGAACTTCTGAATTGCTGCCTTTATTGCTTCCCGACAAACAGGTCACTTCTTCCATATCGTCAAGTTCTTTGCCTATACACGTGCAAAAGAAGAGAGAACGGGTTGGGTGGATATACAGAGCTGGGTTTTAGAGCACATGACATCCAACGAGACTTCTTGCTTCAGAAATGGCTCATCACATTACAGGTAGTCCTCAACTTACGACCAATTGCGTAGCCAATGAGGAAGCCAGGTTCACTGAACAACCGTGTTACTAACAGATTAACAGAGTTGGAAGGGACCTTGCAGGTCATCTAGTCCAACCCCCTGCCCAAGCAGGAGACCCTACATCTGCCTCTACCTAGGATCGAACTCACAACCTCCTGATTGTGAGGCAAGAGCTCCACCTCTAACAACTGCGGTAATTCACTTAACAAGCGTGGCAAGAAGGGTTGTAAAATGGGGCAAAACTGACTTAACTTATGTCTCATTTAGCAACAGAAATTTTGGGCTCCATTGTGGTGGTAAGTCCAGAACTGCCTTTCTTTCCCCTTTCTTTTCATTTCTGAGCATCGACTTCTTCTAAGAAGTCTTGTAAGTGTAAGCTTTAAATTTTGCTCTCAGTAGCTCTGGCAAATTGAAAAAAATTCTGCCAGCTTCCTATAAAAGACAATTTATCTTGTCTATTTATCCAATTCCTTAAAGGCGGCTTTTCCAATATGGCGTATCCCAGCTGCCTTGACACTTTAGGTCCCAGAATGCCAGTTGGAGAAATCTGAAGGTTGACTTAATATATCATTGGAAGACGGTTCCAAATGTGTGTCTGTGAGACGCCTATCTATTTGCATTGCTTTCATGATAAGGCAAGATATGCTATTTGGGACGAAAATAAAATATCACAAATTGCTAATTTTATCACGATTGAGAACTGTATAATTAGATACAGTATAATTACTGAATTAATAACTTTGTGCATATGCTCGGGTGGCTGTATCTCAGGGCTGTCATATCATTATTCTGTTAATCTGCGGTCGATAGTTTGTTGATTAAATGACTACTTTTACGGCAGAAGTTGATACGGTTTGTGTACCAAAGAAGTAGTAGGTTTATTTTGGATATGTGCCACTGCATGACATGTGATATAATGCCCATATATTTAGAGAAGCTTTGGCTGTTGGATTTTAACCAGGAATATTTCCAAGCTTACCTGAAGAGGTTAAGAACTGAGCCTTGGATCTTCTAATCCAGGGGTGTCAAACTCAATTTCATTGAGGGCTGCATCAGGGTTGTGTTTGACCTCAGGGGTGTGTGTGTGTGTGTGTGTGTGTGTGTGTGTGTGTGTTGGGCGTGCCAGCTCGACGTCACTCGTGTCAGGGGCGCCTGTGGTGGCCCGAGCGCTCTGCCAGCAAAAACGGGCTCCCGAACTCCGTTTTCGGCTGCGACAGCCTCCTGCAACCCTCTGCCAGTGAAAATGGAGTTCGCGAGGGCCACCCACGGCCCTCTTGAGCTCTGCTTTCGCTGGCAGAGGCACCGCGGGTCGGTCATTCACTGTTTCCAGGGCGGCCCTGCGGGCCAGATCTAAGCACCCCGCGGGCCTTGAGTTTGACACCCCTGTTCTAATCTATGGTAACTTGTACTTATAAGCAGGTCAGTTAGAACCCTTATACCCGTCATTAAAAAAAGGTTGCTATAAGGCCAAAATGGCAATGAGGAAAGAAATGTGAATTAAAAAAAACACCAACATCTAGAAAGTTGATGGGACGTTACTCACTTTCATTGCCATTTTCCCAGGTCTTCCTGATGGAGTCACAATCAGAACGGCATGGAGATACAGCGGGCAAGTTGGGGGCCACACTGCACACTACAACACCCCTCCTTGCTGTCAGGATCCGGGGAGATTCTGGATGGAAGGTTGTCATCTCTTGATGTTCCACCCCATGTCCGTCAACTATCTTGTCCAAATTGTTCCTAGACTCACTCTGGAAGCAAGGGGTGTAAGCCATTGGCCTCACTGGGACCTGAGGAGGTCCTACTTCTTGATAGATATTGCGGCTGTCGCCACTGGTCCTCATGTTCTTGAACTGAATGCCGTTGCTTTTGTGGAGCAGAGCAGCAGTGGCTGGGTCTTGGACTAAAGTAATGTTGTTCCGAGAGTAATTCTTCCGGAAAACTTTCTTGCGGAAGACAATGAAGAGGACTACCAACAAAAAGATGATGAAAAGAACAACAGCAATACCTATCAATTCTTCTTTGCCCACATAAGAATGGCCAGCTTGGATATTAGGAACCACCACGGGTCTTAGTCCACAATGCTGGCCCACGTATCCGGGAGTGCAGTTACACAGAAAGGAACCGAATACATTGACGCAAGAGCCCCCGTTCTCACATTCCTCTCTTTCACATTCGTTGATGTCTTCATCGCATCTGCAAGAAAGAAAATCAAAGCGGATGAGATTCCAGCAGTTTACATGACTTTGCCTTTACTTTCCATACATTTTATTCAGTTAAGTCTTAGATTTATACATTGCTTTTCCTCTCAAGCGCTCGTTCTGCCATTTTCTTCACAACCATACCCTGTTGAATTAGGGGGCGCAATGGCTCAGCAGTTAAAGACGCTGAGCTTGTCAGCTAGAAAGCTGACACTTCTGGGTTTGAGACCCGAGCACGGTGCGACGGGGTGAGCTCCCGTTACTTGCTCAAGCTCTTGTCCACCTAACACAGTTCGAAAGCATGCAAATGCAAGCAGATAAATAGGTACCCCTTTGATGGGAAGATAACAGTATTCTGTGCACTTTGGTGTGTAGTCATGTTGGCCACATGATCACGGAAGTGTCTTTGGACAACGCTGACTCCCTTAGCTAAGAAATGGGAGATGAGCCAGACATGACTTGGCAGGGGAATATGCTGTTGAATAGGTTGGACTTCAAGAAAGTGGCAAGCCTAATGTTATTCAACCAGCTTCCATAACTGAAGATGGACTTGGGTCAAGTCAACTTGAGTCCAACCTCAACCACTACTACTACATGCTTGTCTTTGTTAAATGCAACCCGATAAATCAATGTAGGCTAAGTATGGAGGGATAACATTTAAACACCTCCATATTGTATTAAGGAACACAACACCCAGGAACTACCCAGTTCACTTACCGCCTATCCTGCTGCCTGTGTGAAATTGCCAATACAGGATAGCCTGTCAATCATTGAAAGGTTATATATATATTTAGATGAAGAACAATTAGAGGCATTGAATTATGTCAGAGCTCAGAAAGATCTTCTTGCTTAAGCAAGGCACAACTAGGGGGAAAAATGCTCTCATCTACCGGTAGTCTTGGTAGGACCAGGAGTCAATGGTCATCTAAGAGTATCTCATTAAAAGATCTAATTCAGCAATGAGCTGCAAGGAGTGGCTATCTCCATACACAAGGACAAAGAAGATTCAGAAGAGCTTAAGATGGTCTTCAGTTACATGTCCAAGAGCTGAGTGTATAGGTCACTGAAGAGCTCTGTCTTATCATGGACTGTTGACTGCCAATCCTATGCTTGTTACCTTGATTTCAGCATGAAGAAAGTAAGCAGACAGATGTAAAACATAGATGTTTCTCATCCATCATCATCATCATCTTCTTCTTTTAATGACCCCATAATCCCTTGTGGGGTGGAGTCTGGCCAACTGAATGGAGCTGAGTGTTTACTGGCCAGATGCCCTTCCTGTCGCCAATGCGGAGTTGTTTCCCCCCCCAGCAGATATATTCTCATTGTGCCCAGAGAGAGAAATATCTGCTTCTACCTAGGATTGAACTCACAGCCTCCTGATTGTGAGGCGAGAGCTCCACCTCTAGGCCACCGCACCACTCAGATGTTTCTCATCAATGCTTTGAAAAAAATAACCAATTTAACTTTTGTAGCACTGTGTGTTGTCTGATTATTACTGTATAACCACATAAGGACCGTAACTTTGTATCATCAATGGAATTAGCTCTCCACAATTATTTTTCTCGCTACATTATGCTGCAGATTAGTGATGCTAAGTCCAAAAACCTTCGAGGAGCCCTTGCAACCTAGTGAGGTCTTCTCCGGGATGGCTTTACTTACGTCACTCCAGTTAATCCACTCTTGCAGGTGCAAATGAAGGCACTGCCTATGGGATCGCAGGATCCTCCATTGTGGCAAGGATTTGGAAAGCAGGCGGTGATCTCCGATTCACAGTTTCGCCCAGTGAACTGAGAAAGGCAACTGCACTGGTAACCTAAGTCAGGGGGAAGGAGAGAAGCAGAAATGGGAAGGGTATAAGTATAAATTTCAGCGATAAATGAAACTGTAATTCTCCAAATAGGGTATGTTGCACTGGGAAAGTTAACAGAAATAAAAGTGGTATTTTATCCCCCTCTGGTGGTCAATTTAGAGATATTCCTCAGTTAGAAACCTTACATCAGGAACAAAATGAGGACCCAGATTGTTGGGGGCAATATGCTAACTCTGTAAACCGCTTAGAGAGGGCTGTAAAGCACTATGAAGCGGTATATAAGTCTAAGTGCTATTGCTATAAGTGCTATAAAATCACACACAGATTGTGCAGTGTGCATTCCTTTTGTTGGTTTATCGAAAAGCCTGAAGGCTATTTTACTTTAATGAAGAAGAAAATCAAAGCTCTAATAGCAGAGGAGTTTTGATACGTTGCAATATTTATGAATAAGGACCTTCAGGTTAGCTAAGTGACTTCTCTAAAGACTACACAGTGTGAGGAGGCATCGATCAATCAATCAGGATAGAGCTGGAAGGGACCTTGGAGGTCTACTAGTCCAGCCCCCCTGCTCAAGCAGGAGACCCTATAAAATTTCAGACAAGTGGCTGTCCAGTCTCTTCTTAAAAACCTCCAGGGTTGGAGTCCCCATAACTTCTGGAGGCAAGTTGTTCCACTGGTTAATTGTCCTTACTGTTAGGAAGTTTCTCCTTAATTCCAGGTTGCTTCTCTCTTTGATTAGTTTCCATCCATTGTTTCTTGTCTTGCCTTCTTGTGCTTTGGAAAATAAGTTGACCCCCTCTTCTTTGTGTCAGCCCCTCAAATATTGGAATACTGCTATCCTATCACCCCTAGTCCTTCTTTTTTCTAGACCGGCCATACCCAATTCCTGCAACTTTCTGCAGGACTTTCTGACAAGCAAAGTCAACGGGGAAACCAAATTCACTTCACAACCGTGTTATTAACTTAACAACTGCAGTGATTCGCTTAACAATTGTGGCAAGAAAGGTCGTAAAATGGAACAAAAACTCACTTAACAACTGCCTCACTTAGCCACATCATTTTGGGGCTCAATTGTGGTCGTAAGTCGAGGACTATCGACTGATGCGCATTTTGAGGAAAAAGTAGGTTTGAAAATGCGTGCTGAAAGGCGCATTTTCACATGGATTTTAGTTGCAAAATGTAAACCTGGAAACAGACGCTTGGGCCCGTAGTTAGTTTTGTGCCTTGTCCAAAGCACTCTTAACCTGTTGATCTACTCGGTAGTCACCAAGTAAAGTGTGAAAAGAGTTTAACAATGGCCCGTTCTTTTAGCCAGCATGTTGATCGATGACCTGATAGAATGGCCCTCCAGAGCTCCGTTTTCGCTGGCAGAGGGTTGCAGGAAGCCGTTGCAAGCCGAAAACGGAGCTCGGGAGCCTGTTTTCGCTGGTAGAGCGTTCGGGCCACCACAGGCACCCCCGATAGGAGTGACGTCGAGCTGGCCACGCCCCTCCCCAAGTTCAAACACAACCCTGATGCGGCCCTCAATGGAATCTAGTTTGACACCCCTAGGATAGAGGGCCTTCTGCTGAACTCAGTTTAATTATATATACCAGTGATGGCGAACCTTTTTGGCACCGAGTGCCCATACCAGAACGCGTGTGCAGGTGTGTGTAGGTGCGCGCGCCGGAGCACCAGAAACCCGAAGACCAGCTGGCCGGCATACGCATGCCTGTTTTTTGGCCATTTTTCAGGCTGTTTTTCGGTCCAAAAACGGCCTGAAAACAGCCCGAAAAATGGCCTGAAAACGCCCCCCAAAACGGCCTGGAAACAGCCCCCAAAATGGCCTGGTTTTTGGCTGTTTTCAGGCCTTTTTCTGGTGCTCTGGCACCCGCGAAGACCAGCTGGCCGGCGCGCATGTGCACGCCGGAAACCAGAAAAGCAGCCGGCGACTGCACGCGTGCCCACAGAGAGGGCTCTGCGTGCCACCTCTGGCACACGTGCCATAGGTTCGCCATCACGGATATATACACTTTTTATATACAGCGGATTGCTTGGGCTAATAAATTATGTTGCTTGGGAGGGAGGGAGGAACGGAAAGGAAGTTTCCTACTGGTACGGCAGCTGATTGTCTTATAGACTGGCTGATATATTGTTAAAGGCTGCTGCTTTAGAATTATGGCACCATTACAATCCTTTATTTACATACACTGCTGAGAGCGTGAAAGAAAAGCCCAAGGAAATAAATTTCCTAACAAGAGACAACGGAGAGAAACATGGTGCAAGACAGAGAGGAGATTATGAGTAAGGAAGCTGAGCTACCCCCCCCCCCAGGCACTTGCTCTCCGACGGGCAGCAGTAACGCATGGCGGCCTAACTAGCTTTAGAACATAAAACACAGCAGCAAAACACATCCAAATGTGAGCTGCTTGTCTATCTCTCCTAATAAAACGGACCCTTCAGATGTGAGCTGCTCGTCTCCGCTTCTTCCTAATAAAATGGGCCCTTAATTTGAAGATGTTCTTCCCTCCCAGCAGCCGATGTAAATGCGAAGCATTCAATCCGCCGAGGGACGAAGCAGAAAAGGGAATTATATTAAAATGATTTGGTATAGAAAGGTTTAAATTCGAACATCAGGCTATTTTCTGAGTCCAGCAAGATCGAGGGCCAAGATGAGCCGGTCCCCCATTTACTTTGCTTATTTATGGGAGGGGGGGGGAGAGAGAGATACTTGATCTAATTTATAATATGCTGAGTGAAAGTTAGGCACGGGTTTTATCTTTATTGCTCAGAAACATAAATAAATGCATTTCGCTATTTTCCTTAAAAGCTTCTGCATCTTTGAAATGATGACCTTGCTTTCCTTGCAAGATCAAATGCACTCAGCCTCCCAGATTTCATATTTGCAAATGGGGAACTTTTTACACATATAATGGAGAACTTTTTACACATATAACTTTGCATCAACACATGTTCTAATGTCCCCTATTAAATGTGCTAATGCTTTCGTGTTCAGGTTTCTGGACACTGCCACTGTTTTTTCACTAAGTATTATCCTTGAGTTCGTTTCCCGTAAGATTGACATAATCTAACAGAATAACAAGGTTGGAAGGGACCTTGTAGGTCATCTAGTCCAACCCCCTGCCCAAAAAGGAGACCCTACACCATTTCTGATAGATGGCAGTCCAGTCTCTTCTTGAAAGCTTCCAGTGATGAAGCTCCCACAACTTCTGAAGGCAAGCTGTTCTAAGAGATGGCCAGTATTAACATGAAGACTGCAAAACCATAAAGGCAGGGCTGGGCTGGTTCAGGATGGCCAAAGATACTGTGTTTGGGCAAGTTACATTCATGGGTCTTAACGACAGCCCATATCAAAGTGGTGTTTTCTTTCTGACAATTTATTTCCCTATAGACTACCCTTTTAAACCATCTTGGGTTGCATTTACAACAAGAAACCTAGGGTTGCATTTACAATGCAATTTTCTTTTTTGTTGGCCAGTTTTTAGCAATTTTAGCCATGTTTTGTGTGTGAATGTGGTGGGTTGTCTGGTTTGACTGTGAATGGAAGAGTATGTCTGATTGGTTGTGTTGGTGAGAATGGGGGAGCCGGGGGAGGGAAATGGAGCCCCCTCTGCTGAGTCTACTAACAGAAGCAGATGGGGGCCCAGATCTAACCCTGGGCTTGGTATGAATGATATTTTGGGCCTGCCGGCCTGCCGG
>QLTV01002580.1:2371699-2444411 GCA_003457575.1 Thermophis baileyi
ATAGCTCCCGGTGACCGGTAAGATCCCACACGGTTGGGCTCCTCCAGGTCCCCTCAGCTAAGCAGTGCCGGCGGGCGGGCCCGCGGGGGAGGGCCTTCTCTGTAGCCTCTCCGACTCTGTGGCACCAACTACCCCCCGAGATCCGTACTACCCCCACCTTACTGGCCTTCCGTAAAGCCCTTAAGACCTGGCTTTTCCGGCAGGCCTGGGGCCAATAGTTGTTCTGATTGGCCCATGCATGGTTGCGTGAATGTTTTATTTTAAATATAGTTGGGGGTTTTTTTTTCCCCCCTTTCTTTTTTAAATTGTTTTTATGTTTTATTTTTTATGATGTAAGCCGCCCAGAGTCCTTCGGGAGTTGGGCGGCATATAAATTTTATAAAATAAATAAATAAATAAATACAAGTAGTTCTCGACATACCACTGTTCATTTAGTGACCGTTCAAAGTTATTGTTTTATTTTTAAATATAGTTGGGGGTTTTTTTTTCCCCCCTTTCTTTTTTAAATTGTTTTTATGTTTTATTTTTTATGATGTAAGCCGCCCAGAGTCCTTCGGGAGTTGGGCGGCATATAAATTTTATAAAATAAATAAATAAATAAATACAAGTAGTTCTCGACATACCACTGTTCATTTAGTGACCGTTCAAAGTTACAACGGCACTGAAAAAAGTGACTTATGACCATTTTTTCACACTTATGGCCGTTGCAGCATCCCCATGGTCACGTGATTGAAATTCAGACGCTTGGCAACTGACTCATGTTTATGACGAGTGCTGTGTCCTGGGGTCATGTGATGACATTTTGCTGACAGCAAAGTCAATCGGGGAAGCCAGATTCACTTAACAACCGTGTTACTAATTTAACAACTGCAGGGGTTCACTTAACAACTGTGGCAAGAAAGGTTGTAAAATGGGGCAAAATTCACTTAACAACCATCTCGCTCAGCAACAGAAATTTTGGGCTCAGTTACGGTCGTTAAGTTGAGGATTACCTGTATTGAGTAGGAAAAAATGGTAGAATATACCATGAAAATGGTATATTCATCGGTGTGATATGCATGCTCACAAGTACATACATATTAGATTATCTATGTGGAGAGCTCTTCAATAACACAAAAAATCATATTCCACTGAGAATTTGTTTCTAGCAGGTGGGATTAACCACAAAAGCAATTTATGCATTAGAATACCATTTCCTTATTTCCCCAAGGAGAAAGTTGTTTCAGTAGGATTAGACACAAAATTATTGGCATGAGCTTCAAGTATAAGTGGAGGCACACACTTTCAATAAACATCCACTCAAACATTGGACTGTGCTTCTATGTTCCATGTTGGTATATGTGATGGGGACATGGTACAAATCCACATGAATTCCAGTACTAAGATGGCACAGACTAAATAAGGAGTAGACTATAATATACCCTACAAGAAATGGATGCCTCGAAAATCTGTACTAATATGAATCAAATCCCTTCTCAAAGCTCTTAAAAAGGAGATATGGGACTTTGAAAAATCATAAAACCATAGATCGGAAAAGGTCCATTCAAAGTCCTGCCTAATGTAATAAAGCATCTCCTGAAAGATGTCCCTCTAGATGTCCATCTCCACTTGAAGGTATCCAATGAAGAACTCAACCGCCAAACTGGATAATTGTTTTTCCTGCTGAACTGTTCTCTAGGATTCAACTCCAACCTTTGCTGCTGGAGGACAGAATTAGTTGTTGTTCCCTCCAGGTAATGTTAACTTTCTTATCTCTGGTTGTTGCCTTCCAATTCCTTGTGATCTTGATGGATTGTTACTCTATGTCCTGGCCCATGGCAATGAGCATCTTTGTAGCTTCTATCTAGACCTGGTCTAGTGGCCCCCTTGTTTTTCATCCTCCTCTGCATGTTCACATTTTTTTCTTGGGGAGTCCTATTCTGCTCACTTCTTTCTCTCCCAATATCTTATTTTTTGCAACAATGGACGATTGATTTCACTCTCCATCTAAGGCAGCATCTTCTGAAAATGTCAATTCCAAGTAGGCATAACGATCATGTAGTACGGGGGTATCCAACCTTGGCAACTTTAAGACCTATGGACTTCAACTCCCAGAATTCCCCAGCCGGCATGGGAAATGCTGAGAGTTGAAGTCCATAGGTCTTAAAAGTTGCCAAGTTTGGAGACCCTGTTCTATGTATTGTCCCCTTTACATATTTGAAGGGAGGGTTAGGAATCAGACCAGGAGATTAACTCTATAGCAGGGGGCCCCAACCCCCGGGCAGTGCAAGCAGCTGGCAAGCGCACACAGCTCCATTTGTGTAAGTGCTGGTCACATGTGGTCGCACGGGAAGCTCCATTTGCGTGCGCACTTGCCGCTTGTGTAAATGGAGCTGCACACCTGAGCACCTGCTGCTTGCAGGGAACCATCCCCTCTCCCCCCCACCTCCGTCGGTCTGCAAAGCTGGAAAGGTCGGAGACCCCTACTCTATAGGACTGACTATATCAGCAGAATCTTGCTGTAATCTCAGAACCTAAGCAAAGTCTGATTATGCTATACTTCCTCTTTATAGCAATAGCAATAGCACTTAGACTTATATACCGCTTCACAGTGTTTTTACAGCCCTCTCTAAGCGGTTTACAGAGTCAGCCTATTGCCCCCAACAATCTGGCTCCTCATTTTACCCACCTCGGAAGGATGGAAGGCTGAGTCGACCTTAAGCCGCTCGGAATCGAACTCCTGGAGTGAGCAGTGTGTTAGCCCTGCAGTACTGCATTCTAACCACTGCACCACCATGGCTCTTATACTCTTATACTCCATTTAGTACAGTGGTTCTCAACCTTCCTAATGCCGCGACCCCCTCCCCGCCGCCGCGACCCCCTCCCCGCGTGCGATAAATTGACAAAGGGGCATGGCACCAAGATGGCGGGCTAGTGCGCGCTTAGGCGACCCCTATGAAAGGGTCGTTTGACCCCCCAAAGGGGTCGCGACCCACAGGTTGAGAACCGCTGATTTAGTACAAGGAATCTGCCTGAATCCCTTCCAAACACTATCTGCTCGCTCTGGACTTAAAAACATTTCAGTCCCTTTCCCTTAGGAAACCATTCTTCCGTATTTCCAGAAACTAAAATTTTATCTCCCTTACTCCCCGCAGTGCCATACTCTCCATCAAAGTTCTCTTCTTCGAGCTCAATATTTAATCTCTCTTCATAGCACGTTATTCATGGAGGGGGTCAGAACAACAGCACAGGTTCAAAATAAAGGGAAATTATTATACTCAGCGCTCCCAGAGGAATAGGAGACATAGCAATAGGAAGAGGGTTAGACTCTGTGATCAATAGATGTGCCGTCATGTCAAACAACAAATCATTATCACTGTGATCATCACCATTGCCAAAGTTGGATGGGTCCAGAGCCCAGCATCTTGGACGGGTTAGGAGACCATTGGAATGATTGATTGCAGCGCACGGCCCCAATTGATCATCTACAGAAAGAGTGATTTAGGGACACTCAGACCAATTAAGAGCGCAAAGAATTATTGTGAAGTTGGGGGATGCTGCCCAACACACGATAAGTCAATATGTCTGACCGAAGACAAATGGAATATATTATACCATTGACGGCTCTGTGAATTAATGCTGCGCAGAAAGAAATGTAGGATGTTTCCAATTTCTCTCTGCAGCTGAAAATCAATCGGCAAATGGACGGAGGGTTGGCATGAAAAGCTGATGGCATAGTACCAATATCAGTTAGACTTATATACCGTCCCATAGTGCTCTACAGCACTCTCTCGGCAGTCAAAATGTATGCATTATTTGCATAACCCCCCCACCCTCAATCTGGGTCCTCATTTTATCAATCTTGGAAGGATGGATGGAAGGCTGAGACCATAGCAATAGCACTTAAGAGTTATATACCGCCCCATAGTGCTTTACAGTACTCTCCGAGCAGTTTACAATGTCAGCATGTTGCCCCCAACAATCTGGGTCCTCATTTTACCCACCTCAGAAGGATGGAAGGGCTGAGTCAACCTTAAGCCGGTCAGGATCAAACTCCTGGCAGGGAGCAGTGAGTTAGCCTGCAATACTGCATTCTAACCACTGTGCCAGAGGTGGGTTTCAGCAGGTTCTGACCAGTTCTGGAGAACCGGTAGCGGGAATTTTGAGTAGTTCGGAGAACCGGTAGCGGGAATTTTGAGTAGTTCTGGAGAACCGGTAGCGGGAATTTTGAGTAGTTTTGGAGAACCGGTAAATACCACCTCTGACTGGCCCCGCCCCTATCTATTCTCTGCCTCCCGAGTCCCAGCTGATCAGGAGGAAATGGGGATTTTGCAGTAATCTTCCCCTGGAGTGGGGAGGGAATTGAGATTTTACAGTATCCTTCCCCTGGAGTGGGGTGGGAATGGAGATTTTACAGTATCCTTCCCCTGCCACACCCACCAAGCCACGCCCACAGAACCAGTAGTAAAAAAATTTGAAACCCACCACTGCGCCACCATGGCTCTCTCTCTTGCAACCTCGAGAGCCAGTCAGGATCGAACTCTAGACTGTGGGCAGAGTTTGCCTGCAATTCTGCACTTTTAACCACTACGCCACCAGGAGTCAACTAAGCTCACCCCTCACTCTGAAAAATCCCAAGTACAAGGCGAGAATGCTCACCCCCAGATGGCACACTGATACAGGTTCCTCCGTTCTGACAAGGACTACGTTCACAGGGGTCAGGATATAGCACACAGCCAAGCTTCAGTTCGGTTAGTCCCACCACCTCTGCAAAGCTGCTGCGTTTGTTCTGGAGAGGCAACTCATTGTTATTGAGGATGATGGAATCCAAACAGCCTTGGAAGCCGCTCAAGACCTGGGTGGACCTCTTGTCTGTTAAGCTTCGGACGTTGTCCACCTGGACCTGGGCTCCGAAATAAACGGAGCTATCAGTGCTCAGGGTCTGGAAATAAAGGGGAGCTTTGCGCCTCTCCACGTAGCTATCGTCGAGTGAGAGGCTGGTGAAGTTCCGGTTCAACTCAAGGAAGACGGAATGCCAGCTCCCATCATTCACAGTCCTGCCTGAAATTCCCAGGATGCCCGGGCCAGCGCCACAGTCCAACTGGAACCACAGTTTACCGTCCACAACCTGCAAACAGTAAGTGAAATGTCAGGAAAACAGAGCTTGTAACAGCGGAGATATCACTGCCCCAGCATTGGTTTTCTGAACCAGCTTATTTAAATTCTTATTTTACCAAGCTGAAGTTCACATAGAGCGTATTGCAAAATAACCGACGATGTAAGCTTTGCTCCCTGGTTTACTTCTGAGCCAAAGGAGTGTTTTGTTTTTTCAAGCATTAAATGAAGTGCTGCCTTTCACATGGTTTTCCGTGCTTCTCAGATCATGGATACATGGGTTCAGTGGTGGGATCCTGCCGGTTTAACAACCGGTTCGGTGATCGCGCGCTGTGCACGCGTGCATGCAGTTTTACGAAAACTTACCTTCCGCGTTACTGCTGGGGAGAAACACAGCTGAGGCACGGCAATCTGCTGTGCCGCACGAATCAGCTGAGAAGATATAGGTCAGTAAAGCGCAAGGGCGGGCGGGCCCACCTGATCGTCGGAGCGAACCGTTTCGCTGCTACCGGTTCACCAAACCGGGCCGAACCAGGAGCAACCTACCGCTGGGAGAAACACAGCTGAGGCGCGGTAATCCGCTCTGCCGCGCGAATCAGCTGAGAAGATATAGGTCAGTAAAGCGCCGGGGCGGGCGGGCCCACCTGATCGTCGGAGCGAACTGGTTCGCTCCCAGCTGATCGTCGGAGTATCCGGTTCGCCCGAACTGGTCCAAACCGGTAGAATCCCACCCCTGCATGGGCTGCTCCACGTCCTAGTCTTATGAGAAACACAGGAGCAAATCTTCTACATGGCAGTACTCTGTGGTTTATGATATTAGCAAGGTGTGCTTCCAAACGTAGTTCTTTCCTTACTTGTGCTAGGAAACATGCCTTTGATTAGGAGGAGAGAGGATGCCAAGTATTCTCTTCTCTCCCTTAGGAGGAAGACAGTCTACAAATCAAAACTCGGGAACCCCCCCCCCCCCAAGTCCTTGATGGCCTAATAGAGAACCTTATGTTAAGATGTAGTTCCTTGATGATAACAGGACTGCCTCTGAAGGCCATCTCTGGGAGACTAGTGGGACACCTTGTGCAATTGGCTGGCCATGTGAGAATGGACTGTTGGACTAGATCGGCCAGGCTTCTGATCCAGCAAGACACTGCTGCTTATGTTCTTAAAACAGCCCAAAGGCAAAAAGGATTTTGATTTCCTTGGTTTCACTTTATAATGCCTTATGGTAAGGCCACACTTGGAATACTGCATTCAGTTTTGGTCGCCACGATGTAAAAAACATGTGGAGACTCTGAGTGCAGAGAAGAGCAACGAAGATGATTAGGGGACTGGAGGCTAAAACATATGAAGGAACGGTTGCAGGAACTGGGTATGTCTAGTTTAATGAAAAGAAGGACCAGGGGAGACATGATAGCAGTGTTCCAATATCTCAGGGGCTGCCACAAAGAAGAGGGAGTCAAGCTATTCTCCAAAGCATCGGAAGGCAGGACAGGAAGCAATGGATGGGAACTAATCAAGGAGAGAATCAACCTAGAGCTAAGGAGGAATCTCCTTACAGTTAGAACAGTTAATCAGTGGCAATTAATCAGTGGAACGACTTGCCTCCAGAAGTTGTAAATGCTCCAACACTGGAAGTTTTTAAGGAGATGTTGCATAACCATTTGTCTGAAGTGGTGTAGGGTTTCCTGCCTGGGCAGGGGGTTGGACTAGAAGACCTCCAAGGTCCCTTCCAACTCTGTTATTCTATCTATCTAAATGGTAAACCAGACGTCTTCAAAAAAGCAGAGACCGCAAGGACTGACAGACCAGTGACAAGCCTATTGTAACAGAACCTCACCGGACAAAGGAGGAGATATTGACCACTTGTGCTTGAGAAAGCAGCTCCTTGCGAGGAGATTGCAGGACAACAGTTTCCCACAGGTCTGAGCACCAGGAGATGATGGAAGTCATAAAGGCCATCAAGCTTTCAACTGTGATAATAGAGCCTCTTATGGACACTAAGTTCATTAAGCCTCACTTTCTAAACTTCTTTGAATTACTTCAAACTTAAAAGAGATCTTCAATGCAAGGAGGTTGAAAAACCACCCGGTGAGTTAACCTTTGTTCAAGTACAAAAGTAAAATTAACTGATAGCCTACAGAATTTAAAGAAATTGAAGTAAGTGGCAAAATGCTTAACAAGTTAGTCTAAATGGGGGGGTGGGGGGAGAGAGAGAGAGAGAGAGAGAGAGAGAGAGAGAGAGAGAGAGAGAGAGAGAGAGAGAGAGAGAGAGAGAGAGAGAGAGAGAGAAACAAAAAAAAACAAAACAAAACAACCCAAAAAGTTAGTGGTTTTTCCATTCTGATTCCTCTTTACATTTTCTTTTCTAGAATTTCACTGATAATCCCGCTAAATTTTTTACTATTGCAAAGTTAAAATGGTTACTGAATACGGCATTTTGTTATTTTGCTACATAATACACAGTGAATCTAGAGTTTCTTTGCAATGATGTAATATAACACCAGGTGGAGTCTGTCCTAAAATCAGCACAAGAAGTTGATTATTAATGATTGCTGAAAAAAATGGACTATTTCCCCAAATTAGATTTTTTTCCCTAATTTCCACACTGACCCAATATTCTTTAATTTATTCTTAACTCTCGAGTGACAATGTCTACACATCATGCATTTTAAAATAGGGATTCTTGTTGCGAAGCTGATATTTTGGAAAGCTTGCGTTTGATTTATGAGAAGGCATTTTTCTCCGGCTTGAATTTGAATCTGAGCTGGAGAAGAGACTTCTACACTCGACAATGCTGGCTTCTTTGGAGGCAGATATAAAAAGCCAGACAGTGAAGTTGACAACAGATCTGGATCGAAGTGGGCCACCTGTTCCAGTCCATTCTCAGCCATACAGGTTGATGGACTATTAAACGCACCACAAGGAGCTCCTGAAGGAAAGGAGATACAGAAATAACAAGACAATGAACAAATAATCTGGAAACTTATCTGACTTGAATTGCACTGACTGTCTTCAAATGCTCCTGTTCTGGCTACCGATAGTCCTCGTCTTAGAACGGTTCACTCAGTGACTGTTCGAAGTTACAATGGCACAGAAAAAAGTGACTTATGACCATTTTTCACACTTATGACCGTTGTAGCATCCCCACGGTCACGTGAATTACATTCAAATGCTTGAGAACTGACTCACATTTAGTGTCCCCGGGTCATGGGATCAACTTTTGCGACCTTCTGACAAGCAAAGTCAGTGGGGAAGCTAGATTCGCTTAACAACCGTGTTACTAATTTAACAACGGCAGTGATCCACTTAAGAAACGTGACAAGAAAAGTCTTAAAATGAGGCAAAACTCTCTTAACAAATTTCTCACTTAGCAACATAAACTTTGGGCTCAATTGCGGTCGTACTTGAGGACTACCTGTATTATGGCAGAAAATCCTGAGCATGGTGAGATTACAAGAAGAAATCTCCTTCCTTCCTTCCCTCTCCCTCCCTCCCTCCGCCTCCTTCCTTCCTTCCTTCCTTCCTTCCTTCCTTCCCTCTCCCTCCCTCCCTCCCTCCCTCCTTCCTTCCTTCCTTCCTTCCTTCCTTCCTTCCTTCCTTCCTTCCTTCCTTCCTTCCTGTCACTGTCTGTTAAAGGGCTGGTGCAGAAGTCTACAAACTTGGCAACTTTAAGACTTGTGGACTTCAACTCCCAGAAAGTTGAATTCTGGGAGTTGAAGTCCACATGTCTTAAAGTTGCCAAGTTTGGGGACCCCTGGGCTGGTGAATAAGATCCATCTTTTTAGATGTTCTAAAGGAAGAGAGCAGCAGGGTCCCTGGAGCGGTGTGCATCCAAAATGCCGAGATGTCAGTCATGACTGGGTGACTGAAGTTCTGTCACCTCTTTTATCTGCATCACATTTGCATTTACCTGCATATAAAAAAGGGTAAAGGCTTAGACTCTGTGGTTGAACAGGCCATCTTGACTTTTCGGAGCCCCCCCCCCCTTGCAGAGACTCCTGGCAGAAAGAGAAGGACAGTATGCCAGCTTCTCACAATGGGAGCATCTTTAGAAACCTGCAGGAGACGGTCTCTCATATAGTCCGGAATGAAATCTTTTAGAACTTTAAAGGTTAAACAAACACTTGAAGTGCAGAAAACAGCTGGGAACCGTTGTAGGATTTCCAACGGAAGCAGCATGTAATCCGTCTATTTTGCATTGGCCAAATTTCTACATTTTATAGCAACTGCACTGTGCAATGGTCAGACTGTTGCAAGATATTCTACATCAGGGGTGTCAAACTCAAGGCCCGGGGGCCGGATCCGGCCCGTGGGGTGTTTAGATCTGGCCCGCAGGGCCGCCCTGGAAACAGCGAACGACAGGCCCGCGGTGCTTCTGCCAGCAAAAACAGAGCTCGGGAGGGCCGCATGCACCACCCCCAGTTCCGTTTTCGCTGACAGAGGGTTGCAGGAGGCCGTCGCAGCCGAAAACAGAGTTCGGGAGCCTGTTTTTGCTGGCAGAAGCGCTCGGGCCACCACAGGCGCCCCCGACACGAGTGACGTCAAGCTGGCCACGCCCATCCTGCCCCTCCCCCCCCGAGGTCAAACACAACCCTGATGTGGCCCTCAATGAAATTGAGTTTGACAACCTTGTTCTACATGATGCTTGGAAGCTTCAACTGGTCCAGAATGCAGCTATGCAGGCGTGATGGCATGCCTTGGTATATCATATCACAACTTTGCTCTGCAAGGCTGGACTTGGTTACTATTATGCTTCCAGGTGCACTTCAAGGTATCTGTTATGAACTATAGAGCCCTACATGGTCTAGGGCCTGGCAACTTGAGAGACCTCTCATCTCCCATAGTTATCAACCCCTCAAACGATCCAACAAGGTTGGTGCACTCGAGTTTCCTTCAATTAAGCAGTGACTCAAGTGCTTCAACGACCCTCTAAAACAGGGGTCTCCAACCTTGGCAACTTTAAGACTTGTGGACTTTAACTCTCAGAATTCCTCAGCCAGCAAGCTGGCTGAGGAATTCTGGGAGTTGAAGTCCACAAGTCTTAAAGTTGCCAAGGTTGGAGACCTATCCTCTAAAAAGATGCAAATGACCAGCTGTCTGCAAGGAATATAAATCCTTCCATTCCCCACTATCCTGTCAGAGCGGAAGAAGATTCTTGGATGAGAAGCGAAACGTCTTCAAAAAAAACAAAAAACAAAAAAACCCCAAACAAACAAGAAAGTCCAGTTGCCTCCAGAAAAAGCACCTTTGGGACAACCATGACATGGATGACTGAGAACAGGGGTGAAATGCTCCCGGTTCGCTCTTACCTGTTGGTCGCCATAGAGCCGGTCGCCAAGGTAGCGCGAGATGCCGCCCACCCGCCGCCATTTGGGTTCTTTTACCCTCTGCGCATGCGCAAAGTGTTCTGTACATTCGCAGAGGGTAAAAGAACCCAAATGGCGGTGTCCGGGCGGCGCCTCGCGCTACCTTGGAGACCGGCTCTATGGCGACCGACAGGTAAGAGTGAACCGGGAGCATTTCACCCCGACTGAGAATCTCTACAGACTTTTAAACCGTAGGGATATTCAGACTGAGAACCCAAGGCCAAATTCAGGTGATGTAAAGTTTAAGTGCGCCCTTCCAAATCTGAAAGTTTAGGGAATTATAACAGAGAAGAAGAATGGCTAAATACTTTGGGAGTCCAGATAGTTCTTGACTTACCACCACAATTGAGCCCAAATTTTTGTTGCTAAGCAAGATAGTTGTTAAGTGAGTTTTGCTCCATTTTGCGACCTTTCTTGACCCAGTGGTTATGTGAATCACTGCAGTTGTTAAGTTAGTAACCCTGTTGTTAAGTAAATCTGGCTTCTCCATTGACTTTGCTTGTCAGCAGGTCGCAAAAAGTGATCGCATGACCTCGGGACACTGCAACGGTCGTAAGTACATGCCAGTTGCCAGGCGTCCAAATTTTGATCATGCATCAGGGATGCTGCAGCAGTCTTAATGTGAAAAACAGTCATAAGTTATTTTGTTCCAGTTCAGTCATGAAACAAATGGTTATAAGTTGAAGACTACCTATATCAGGTATTATTAGGCTGCAATAATACCTGGAGGACTACTTGTAATAACTACAGGTAGTCCTCAACTAACAACAGTTCATTTAGTGACCATTCAAAGTTACACCACCACTGAAAAAAGTGACTTAGGTCATAGTCATGGTTGTCCCAAAGATGCTTTTTTCAGGAGGCAACTGGACTTTCTGGTTGTTCTTTGAAGACGTTTCACTTCTCATCCAAGAAGCTTCTTCAGCTCTGACAGGATAGTGGGGAATAGAAGGATTTATATTCCTTGCAGACAGCTGGTCATTTGCATCTTTTTTAGAGGGTGGTTGAAGCACTTGGAGGTTTATCTGTGTCCTCAGGGTCACCTGAGTGGTGCTCCTGGTTCCTGTAGTTTGCGATTTTTTTCTCTCTGGAAACCCATTCCTACTCCCACACCATTCAAAGGGTGTTTATCCCAAATTGTATAGCTAAAAGTCTGTAGAGATTCTCAGTCATCCAGGTCATGGTTGTCCCAAAGGTGCTTTTTTAGGAGGCAACTGGACTTTCTTGTTTTTTCTTTCGAAGACATTTTGCTTCTCATCCAAGAAGCTTCTTCAGCTATGGGCTGTTGTTCGGGGGACTGAGGGTGTAGCCGTACTAGTAGGTGGAAGGCCATTTGTTTAACCATTCCCAAGAGAAATAAAGAACTTTTTGGAGGCCTGCCTATCCATCACCACCTGGGTCATAACACCCCGGTCAGGGGTGGGTTCTAACTTACCTCGCTGCCGGTTCGCTTCCTCCCACGCCATGTGGGAGTGCCTCATAGCGTGCGTGCGCAGCGCAAAAAAATAAAAAAAAACCCCCCCCCCCACAAGCCAAAAACCATAACAAAACACAGTGCCAGAAACTCGGCTTCTACAACCGAAAAAGAAAAAAAAAACCTGGAAAAAAACCCCCCCCCCAATCAAAAAAATAAAAATAAAAAAGATGGCGGCGTCCACGGACCGGCACCGACTGAACCGGATCCGTGACATCATCGTGACGTCACCAGTGGGTCGCTACCAGTTTGGACGAACCAGTCCGAACCGGGAGGAACCCACCTCTGACCCTGGTCCAGAAGAAGTGGGATCATACTATAACTTTGTCTTCCCATTTTTTTTGCCCCAAATGAACATTTTCTGCTTCTTGTGTTGCTTCCTCTTGAACCAAGTTCCATATCCCTGGATTTTAGCCTAAGGTCTCCGAACGACACGTGCAGTAAATCCAAACCATAAATTAAAACCCCCACGAATCAATAATTCATATAGACATACATGCACCTACGCACACCTACACAGGCAGTCATTAAATTGGCCAGGAAGGAAGGAACTTTTAATACACAAATTGGTGCCCTTTCATTGCCTCACCAAATAGGCGGAATGAGATGAATGGCCCTAATAAATCATTTTTGGAATATTAGCCTAGCAAAGGTGGCTTGGATGTCAACCATATCTGCGTATCAGCATTAGTAATAAAACCATCAAATGGTCCTTCGGGGATTTTCCCTAGACTTGCAGTCACAGTTCCTGAATGCAAAAGACTGCCTCACGCACCCCATCCAGGGGAATGTTTAGTTAGAAGGATTACATTTCAGGATCATTTGAGCAAAATGGTAGATTTATTAAAATATTACTTCCTACAGCTCCCGCCACACTGGGATCACTTCCAAGGCTTTTCGCTGTTTCAGCAATGAACGTTTCAGGCAAGGCTTGATTGGTGTAACAGATGACGACGACAAAGTCATCTGAATTGAATTCTACTGAGTGTATTTAAATGTATTTATTATCTGACCAGACATATTTATACTGTATATACTGACCAATATATTTATTACAGAGTCCTTGACTTGCAACGGTTCATTCAAAGTTACGACGACACTGGAAAAAGTGAACGATAACTGTTTTTCACACTTACGACCGTTGCGGCGTCCCCATGGTCGCATGATCAAAATTCAGATGCTTGGCAATTGGTTTCACATTTATGACGGTTGCCGTGTCCTGGGGTCATGTGATCCGCTTTTGCGACCTTCTGACAAGCAAAGTCAATGGGGAAGCCAGATTCACTTAATAACCTGGTTACTAACTTAACAATTGCAGTGATTCACTCAACAACAGTGGCAAGAAAGGTCGTAAACTGTTGGACAAAATTCATTTAACAACTGTTTTGCTTAGCAACAGAAATTTTGAGCTCAATTGCGGTCATAAGTCGAGGACTACCTGTTCCACACTTATTACAGCAGGAGGAGGAGGAGGAGGAGGAGGAGGGGAAGGGGAAGGGGGGGAAGAAGAAGAAGAAGAAGAAGAAGAAGAAGAAGAAGAAGAAGAAGAAGAAGAAGAAAAAGGAGGAGGAGGAGGAGGAGGAGGAGGAGGAGGAAGAGGAGGAGGAGGAGGAGGAGGAGAAGAAGAAGAAGAAGAAGAAGAAGAAGAAGAAAGAAGAGGAGGAAGAGGAGGAAGAGGAGGAGGAAGAAGAAGAAGAAAAAGAAGGAGAAGGAGAAGGAGGAGGAGAAGAAGAAGAAGAAGAAGAAATGCTACTACTTGTGGAGAGAGCAAAAGTAAGCACATTTGAAGAAATTCATAATCTGTCCTTTTTATTATTATTATCAGGCCATGCTCTGCTCTACAAGTGAGAAATTCAGTGTATTGCAATAGCTTGATCGTAAAAGTTAGAATAAATGAGCAGAGACCTGGAAAGGCAATGACCCACGTAATAAGGGGTTGCTGAAAATTACTCTTTTGGTTTATTGCTCCAAAGGCTTTTCTCTAGAAATGAGAGAAAGGAAGAAGGATGTCTGGAGCAAAGGGAGTGAGAATTAGGAGCCTGCTCTGCATTTCACAATAAGTGCTGTTACGGTTTTGGCTTTGCTTATGGTTGAATGTGGCTATTGTTTTCACCTGTGGCTTCCGCAAATAGGCGGACATTGAACTAAACCATAAGCTGGAGGAACTTGACCCCTTGTGCGTTAGTAAATTAGCACTTCTCCCAGGTAGAACTGTACCATGTGGCTTGAAGAGTGTTTGAATCAGCTCCTGTGAGAACACATTCAAGAAAAGCTCTTAATTGGGAAAAGTTTCTAGCGGCCAGAAAATGTCAATACTTCTTTTCCAGGAATGTACATATTTTATATGCGTATATTTGGCCAAAATGTTTAATCAGCTTTGGCTATAGTCGGTCCCTGAGATATTATCGGTCCCTGAGATATTAGCAATAGCACTTAAGACTTATATACCACTTTACAGCCCTCTCTGAGCGGTTTACAGAGTCAGCATACTGCCCACAACAATCTGGGTCCTCATTTTACCCACCTCGGAAGGATGGAAGGCGGAGTCAACCTTTGAGCCTGGTGAGATTCGAACTGCCAAAATTGCAGGCAGCCGGCAGCCAGCAGAAGTAGACTGCAGTACTGCATTCTAACCACTGTGCCAACGCGGCTCATACAGCTGACAGGATTAACAATAAGACATTCAACTTCAGCACAGACTGACTCTGAATTAACCCAAACCAGGAATTTTAATTACGGGTTTGATCACAATTTGTTATACAAACCATACTAGTAAAATTGACCCATCACACCAAGCCACAATGGTGGTTTCAAACATCATACCTGGGCATAAACAAACCAACCACATTAACATTGGTGGCATTTGTGAATTAGGACATATGATGCTATTGGGTTGCATATGCAAATTGTTATCTGTATTGCATGATCTGCAACTTGCTATTTTTTAAAAAATAAACCTGTGTAAATTTCTGCCTTCCAAAACCCTCAAAGGAGCTTAGCATCAGAGCATACCAAATTCCTTTACGTAGTCCTCAACTTACCACCACGACTGAGTCCAAAATTTCCTTTGCTAATAAGCAAGACAGTTGGTCAATGAGTTTTGCCCCACTTTATGACCTTCCTTGCCACAGTTCTTAACTGAATCATTGTAGTTGTTAAGTTAATAACATGGTTGTTAAGTGAATCTGGCTTCCCCATTGACATTGCATGTCAGAAGGTGATCACATGAACCCCGAGATATTGCAACCGTCATAAATATGAACCGGTTGCTAAGCATCTGATTTTTGATCATGTGACCATGGGGATGCTGCAATGGTCATCAGTGTGAAAAACGGTCGTAAGTCACTTTTTTCAGTGCCGTTGTAACTTTGAACAGTCACTAAATGAATTGTTGTAAGTTGAGGACTACCTGTGTACCAAATTGTATATTGTCCCTTTAGCACAGCATAGGAAACTGGGGAGTCCTATTAGTCTACCTCAATTGGTCTACACCAGGCCTGTCAAACTGGCGGCCCGTGGGCCGGATCCGTCATGTGCAGGCCACGCCCACCCCGGCTCCACGAAGGCAAAAAACCGTCGCGATACGCGATTGAGTTTGACAGTCGTGGTCTACACCATTCACATCACATATACCTAGTCTTAATGAAACTGCAGAGACCAAGGCCTTAAGCTCAGATTTTCTGCATAAAAGGCACATTCTCCACCATAGTTTTAAAACACCTACTGCAATAGCTGTTACAAAGCTACTTTAGTTTACCTCACACAGAACACTCTACTCCCCCCCTTTTAGACAGATTAACAGAGTTGGAAGGGACCTTGTAGGTCATCTAGTCCAACCCCCCACCCAAGCAGGAGACCCTACACCATTTCTGACAAATGGCATTCCAATCTCTTCTTGAAAGCTTCCAGTGATGAAGCTCCCACAACTTCTGGAGGCAAGCTGTTCCATTGCTTGATTGCTCTCACTGTCAGAAAATTTCTCCTTATTTCCAGGTTGAATCTCTCCTTGATCAGTTTCCATCCATTATTCCTAGTCTGGCCTTCAGGTGCTTTGGAAAATAGCTTGACCCCCTCCTCTCTGTGGCAGCCCGTCAAATATTGGAAGACTGCTATCATGTCTCCCCTGGTCCTTCTCTTCACTAAACTAGCCATGCCCAGCTCCTGTAACCGTTCTTCATACTGTATGTTTTAGTCTCCAGTCCCCTGATCATCCTGGTTGCTCTCCTCTGCACTTTTTCTGGAGTCTTAACCTTTGTCCTTCTGGGGTCTCTAATTATTTAAAGTGGGGTTTAGACAGTAGGGTCACTTTGACATATCTTGCATATCGAAAGGGCCAACATCAAAATTAGACACAGGTCTGGGTAACTTTCTTTTTTTTTTTTTTATGGTAGAACCCCACCTTCTGCATGCTCCTAGCACTGCAGTATTTTCTAGAAGCTGTTCCTACACTACAGCCATTTCTGAACTGACCTGGCCATTATACATGTTAAATAATTACATGATTATTACACAAATCTGCCTCCAATGAAATCCTAGTGTTGCTATCAGCAAGGGTGAAGGGTATTTTGGTTGCGAAAAGAAAGAAAAAGCCAAGAAATCTGGCCATCTCATACTTTGCCAAAAGTAAGATGGACTTTTTCTTTGGAAAGAATAAAAGCCAAACTTCATTTTTGCTGCTACTCACTGCATCGCAGGTCCGTTAGAAGGAAAAGCCTAAATCTTATCCGTAGCTAAATCTATTGTAAGAATTCTTCTATATCCTTGGCCTTAGCACAGAGGTGTCAAACTCAATTTCATTGAGGGCCGCATCAGGGTGGTGTTTGACCTTGGGGGGCCAGGGTGGGCATGGCCGTGGTGGCCGTGGCCAGCTCAACGTCACTCACGTCAGGGGCGCCTATGGTGGCCCGAGCGCTCTGCCAGCGAAAACGGGTTCCTGAACTCCGCTTTTGGCTGCGACGGCCTCCTGCAATTCTCTGCCAAAACGGAGTTCGGGAGGGCTGGGCTGCACACGCCTTCCCGAGCTCCGTTTTCACTGGCAGAGGCACCGCGGGCCGGTCCTTTGCTTTTTCCAGGGTGGCCCCATGGGCCAGATCTAAGCACCCCGTGGGCCAGATCCGGCCCACGGACCTTGAGTTTGACACCCCTGCCTTAGCAGATACCATAGTGAGGTAGAAAATAAGTTACTCTGTCTTGCTGTTGCCCTTTTACTCATCCCGAAGTTTATTTTAATAAAAAAAAAGCACTTTATAGAAACAAGACATTTCCATTACGGTGGGTAAAACTGTGGTTTTTTTTCTTTATCAGTCTCAAAACTGGAAAGGTTGGATTTTTCTTGCTGAAACAAGAACATTTCCAATTGAGCCTAAAGGGAGAGAAACATATAATCCAGAAAAAAGAAAGAAAGAAAGAAACCCAACCTGGGGGGAAAAGATAAAACTGATTTTAATTACCTTCAGAATTATACAGGGATTTGCTCTGGTGTACATTATAATTCCGTTGCTTTGCAGAGTCCTCAGACGGAGACCCAATTTGAATTCTTCATTCTTGCTATTTTCAGAAACCCGGTATTTGATGTAACTATTCCCAGCAAAGCTCAGGGAAGTGTGTCCTGAAATAACCATTTGGAAAACAGATTACAGAGTTTTATTTTGTGCCTTCTGAAACCAAACACTGGAGATTATCCAATCCTTTACACCAAGGGGGAAAAGAAAGTTAATTAAGGAAGATGCTTGGTTAACAAGGCAGATAAGGAAGAATCTTTAAAAAAAAAAAAAAACCCACAACTTTGACAGTTTAAAAACCTGCTCCTGTAGTATGCACACCCTATGCCAGGGGTATCAAACTCGATTTCATTGAGGGCTGCATCAGGGTTGTGTTTGACCTCAGGGGGGCCAGGGAGGGCATGGCCAGAGTGGGCATGACCAGTTTGACCTCACTTTTGTCAGGGCACCTGTGGCAGCCCGAGCCCTCTGCCAGCGAAAACGGGCTCCCAAGCTCCGTTTCCGGCTGCGACGGCCTCCTGCAACCCCCTGCTAGCAAAAATGGAGCCCACGAGGGACATGCGCGGCCCTCCCAAGCTCTGCTTTCGCTGGCAGAGGCACCACGGGCTGGTCCTTCACTGTTTCCAGGGCAGCCCCGCGGACCAGATCTAAGCACCCTGCAGGCCGGATCCAGCCCATGGGGTTTGAGTTTGACACCCCTGCTCTATGCTGATAAAGATTGATGCATTAATAAAGCAGGATCTGTTCTTTCTTAGTAAGAATCAGCGGTGGGTTGCTCCCGGTTTGGTGAACTGGTAGTGGTGGCGGCAGGATGCTCCGCCCACCCGCCTGGGACGCTTCTGCGCATGCGCGCGTGCGAACTGGTAGCAACGGGTTTTAGAACCCACTACTGGTAAGAATGATTGCTGTGCATAAAACAATACTAATCTGCTGGTAGTGAATGAACAAGACTAAGTCAAATATTATGGGGTAGGGTGGGGTGTTTTTTTGTTTTGTTTTGTTATTTTTATCATAACGACAAAAGCTATGTTCAACCGCAAGCTCCAACCTTTTTGATGTGATGCACATCAAAATGGACAGGGCTTGCATTGCAACAACTCGCTACGGCCAACTCATTGCAGCCAACTTGCCATGGCCAATTTGTCATGAGATAACTTGCTTGCGTGACAATTCAACAAATACAAAACTTAAATTAATTTTGACGGAACTGTGGCCAATAATAATAAAATAAAGAAAGTCGATCCAGAAATACAAGAGTTACAATAATTTCAAAGAAAATGTGGTTGCCAATAATAAAAGAGCATGGCTGACTGAAGAATTCTGGGAATTGAAGTCCACAAGTCTTAAAGTTGCTAAGTTTGGACACCCCATTTTAGAAAAATAATGGTTCATTATGGTGGAATGTAGCCTGGATTCCCAATAGGGAGGTGCTGCATTCCAGAGGGCAAAGAGACAATGAAGTTTAAATAGTCTGGTTGGGGAAAATAGAATTAAAACTGCTCCTCTCTAGCAATTCTCAGAGTATATCTTTAATTATGCAAGTAGCTGCTTTAGTTTGGCAAGACTGATGTAAGGCCCCAAGAACCAGGAAAGACACATTGAGTTACTTCTGAGCAGTTTCCTGGACAGAAATCTTCCCAAACGAAAAAACCCCTACTTGCATCATTAAAGATACACTCTCAGAACTGCTAGGGAGGAGCTGTCTTAACCCTCTTTCTCCCAACCAAACTATCTAAACTTCGCTGTCTCTTGGTTCTATGGAATGCAGCCCCTCCCTCCTGGGAATCCAGACTACATTCCACCACAGTCTTTCTGACATGTACTCAAGAAGGTTTAGAACAGGGGTGTCAAACTCAATTTCATTGAGGGCCGCATCAGGGTTGTGGTTGACCTCAGGGGGCAGGGGTGGGCATGGCAAGAGTGGGCATGGCCAGCTCGGCGTCACTTGGGTCGGGGGCGCATTTGGTGGCCCAAGCACTCTGCCAATGAAAACGGGCTCCCGGGCCCCGCGGGCCTTGTGTTTGACACCCCTGGTTTAGAAGAAAAGACCGACAGGACTTTTAGACCTGACCAAGAAGATACAGCAGCAGCAGCAGAGCAAATTGTGTACCTGAGCATTCTCCAAGTTTTCCAGGTGGACACTGACAGATGAACAGTCTCTGGTTGATTTCGTAGCCTACACACTGCATATCTCCTGGGCAAGGCTTCTCTGTGCAAGGATCATTAGAGCCTGGACACAATCCTCCTGTTGAACACACAAGAAGGTAAGAAACAGACTCTCTTTATCCACATTCGAAGTAAGATGTTCTTAATGTCCATTAACTTTTCACTTATATGATCCTCAGACCAGACAAAACTATAATTCGATTCCTCTGAAGCAGAGGTGGGTTTCAGCAGGTTCTGACCAGTTCTGGAGAACCGGTAGCGGAAATTTTGAGTAGATCGGAGAACCGGTAGCAGAAATTTTGAGTAGTTCGGAGAACCGGTAAATACCACCTCTGACTGGCCCCGCCCCCATCTATTCTCTGCCTCCCGAGTCCCAGCTAATCAGGAGGAAATGGGGATTTTGCAGTAACCTTCCCCTGGAGTGGGGAGGGAATGGAGATTTTACAGTATCCTTCCCCTGCCACGCCCACCAAGCCACGCCCACCAAGCCAAGCCACGCCCACCAAGCCACTCCCACAGAACCGGTAGTAAAAAATTTTTAATTCCATCACTGCTCTGAAGACATGAACAGTCTCGAAAGGCAGTAAAGGCTGAAAGAGTGGAAAAGCTTTAAAATGATTGCTTCCCTCCCGACCAACATTCATCTTAGCTGACTCCACATATCAATATAAATTGAATCTGAAATCTAAGCTGTTCTGGAGATCCCATAGCAGGAAAATAATACAACAAAAAATAATACACTATCAAAATGCGATTAAAATAACAGAACCTGAATCTAAATAAAAGAATCAATACATATTTAAATAAAAGGGCAAGGGCCTGAAAATACAGCTAGAGCCTGTAAGATTGAATGGAAGATAAATAAGTTAATGAAAAAAGGTTGGGTTAATTGCAAATTACAACAGTACTGGGATACGTATGATTTATTTTGGCCGTGTCATGCATTTATTGGAGAAGTCAACGATGCTAGGAATGAACAAGGAACGTGAAGGTCTCAGAACAGAATTACAGAGTTGGAAAGGACCTTGGAGGTCTTCTAGTCCAACCCCCTGCTCAAGCAAGAGATCCAATACCATTCCAGACAAGTGGCTGTCCAGGCTCTACTTAAAAGTCTCCAGGGATGGAGCACCCACAACTTCTGAAGGCAAGCTGTTCCACTGGTTAATTGTTCCCACTGTTAGGAAATTTCTCCTTAGTTCTAGGTTGCTTCTCTCCATGATTAGTTTATTCCACTTGATTAGTAGAACAAGAAGAAGGGGCACCAATACGGGCTTGATAAAATCAAAACTAATACCGAGATGAATATCTAACAACTGAAAGAAGCTGTGCTTGATAGGGTAGCATGGAGATCACTTGCCTACAAAGTCGCCAAGAGTAGGCCATGACTGAACGGTTAAAACAACAACACACAACAACACAATACTGGGAATTTATCTGCCTAATCTAAGAAGATGGATATGGCTAGAAAAAAGGTCTCTGAAGAAAAATAAAACTAAAGTGATGGCTGTTTTATGGCAGTTTTTCGCCCTTACATCCATTGTAGCATCCCCAATCATGGTCATGTGATCAAAATTCAGACAAGTGGTGTAGGGTTTCCTGCCTAAGCAGGAGGTTGGACTAGAAGACCTCCAAGGTCCCTTCCAACTCTGTTATTCTATTCTATTCTATTTGGCAACTGAGTCATATTTATGACAGTTGCATTATCCTAGCGTCATGTGATCACCTTTTTTAACCTTCTGACAAGAGAAGTCAATTGGGAGACCACTTAACAACCGTGTTACTAACTTAGCAAGTGCGGTGATTCACCTCACATCTGTGACAAGAAAAGTCATACAATGGGGGCTAAACTCATTTAACAACTATCTTGCTTAGCCACATAAATTTTGGGCTCAATTGCGGATGTAAGTTGAGGACTTCTTGTATAGATACCTGCAAAGGTCATAATTGTGAGGATTGTTCATATAATTGCTTTCTCATCATTGCTGCAACTGCGAATGGTTGCTAAACAAGGCAGTCGCCAAATGAAGATTACCTCAAAACATTATAATTTCATAGAAGGCAAATAGTCTGCCACAACTTCAGTATGATATAATGGTTAATATTTTAGCCCAGAGGAACTTGACTTGATTATCAAATTTTTCTTTTCAACTGTTTTCATTAAAAAAAAAAAAAGAATCTGTTGCCTTCCTATGTTCTGGTGCAACAATACTGAGTAATTAACAATACTCATCATTTTAAAATATGGGTTGACAAGTTAAATATCATACTTCTGATTTAAAAACCAGTGTATTTCGTTTTCAAAATAAAAGTAACATGATAACATTGTTTTTTAAATGTTAAGTATATATATTATTCTATTATTATAATGGTTGCCATAAAGAATGTAGGCCAAATTGACTCCAGCCAACTTGACAGATTTGGTGTTGTGAAGATAAAATGGGAAGGGAGGGGGATTCAAATAAGAACAGCTAATGTGTTTCCCTGAAAATAAGCCTGGGTCTTATAATAATTTTGGCTCCAAAAGATGCATTACGGCTTATTTTCCGGTTAGGTCTTATTTTGGGGGGAAATACGGTACTTAATGTGTCCGTCTGGCTGATGATCTTAACTGGGGCTTATTTTTGGGGTAGGACTTATATTACGAGCATCCTGAAAAATCATGCTAGGGCTTATTTTCTGGTTGGGTCTTATTTTCAGGGAAACACGGTACATAGGAAGATCAAGTAAAGTCTTTGAATGAAACTCCCCTTAGTACTTTCCTGGACAATTCCATGTTCATGGAAGTAATTTGCCAATGTATCATTTATTTGGGGGGGGGGAATTTCCCAATTTAACCAATAAGTCTGATCTTTTCTAGCATCATCCACCCAAGCACTAAACAAAATCAAGTCTGTTTAGCTTTTTGAGATCAGATCAGTTTGGTGCTACCATTTAATGGGTGTAGAAACCTAATAACCGATCAATAAACAGATTTTAGCCTCATTATCCAGGTTGCTTCTTCCCTTGCAAATATTATCAACCACAGTGGAGGAACATTTTACGGAGTCAATCCTTATTCTCACCATGTGTTTCTGAAATAAGCTCAGAGAATTAAGCAGCAGGGTTATAACGTATTTGCTCCCAAAACCAACAATGAATAGTGAAAACAGTCTCTTTAGAAATGTCTGATTATCCAGTTGATTATGCTGACACGTTTCATGTATCATGGTATCACATCAACGCTGCCTACAGATCTGTATGCACAGGATGTTTGTTTTCAGAACACAATGAAATTTTATGTCACGTCAGGCAATAATTCTTAACAAGTCTCTCTGTGGCTGACAGAGAGACAAGTTAGGTAGACAAAAACCAAAACCAAAAAAGCCGCCGCAAATATACATTGGCTTGTGGGAAGACAACCCTGCTGAGATTTTGGAACAGAGCACCACATGTTTTCACAACCTTTTAACCTTTGGTAAAATCTTGACACCAAGCAGTGAAGTCGAGATGCAGCCTTGTAATCAATCACTGCCCTTGTTTCAGTTGTTTCCTACTTGAGACACGAGTGAGTACCTACCAGGCCAAGAGGTAGATAGGAAGAAGCTAATAATTTAATATGACAGCTCTGTATGACACAACATTCCAAGACAACTATCACCATGTACTGGCACCTCCCAAATGTCTGATCATGCCAATCTTTTCATCACTTCAGACAGAAGGCAGAAAGGAAGACGGTGTGTGATGAAAAACGCTGTCAATATTTCTGCGGGCCTTGAATGGAAGAATTCATGGGCTGTGTTGAGGCAGAACGTCCATAGATCTGAGGTACAATGGCCGCAGAACAAAACAGTTGTTCAGTCAAACATCTCTATGATGGTAGAATCCCTTGGAACCGAAAGATGTTTTTTCAGGAGGCAACTGGACTTTCTTGTTTTTTCTTTCTCCAATCCCTTGGGAACTCATAGCAACCAAATCCTATGTGAACTACAACGCTCCATGCTAGCCCCAAATATCTTAATATAAGAAGCTTCTTGGATGAGAAGCAAAACATTTTGAAGGAAAAAAACCAAGTTGCCTTTTGAACACCACCTTTGGAACAGCCGTGACTTGGATGACTGACCATCTCCATAGACAGCTCCCCTAATAGTTTAGGTACATAATTATTCCTTAAAGATTTAGCTTGACTTAATGATTATCAAAACCCTCCTATGACTATTTCATGAAGGGCTGTGAAATGTGGTTGGTTGAAGGAAAAAAAACCCAGCTGTTCTGACACCTCTGGGTTGCATGTGTTTATGTTTTTTGAGTAAGCCGCAGCATTGTACCGAGTAGTAGTGGCAACTTTTTTCAGATGGACGCATTTATGAGATTTTGAGCAATGGTGTGTGAGGGAAAAGCTTCAATTTTTCAAAGACTCTGGTCCTATTGTAAGGACATCTTGGGGGAGTATGAAAGAGATCTGCTGGCCATGTTGTAGATCAGGGGTGTCAAACTCAAGGCCCGCGGGCCGGATCCAGCCCGCGGGGTGCTTAGATCTGGCCTGCGGGGCCGCCCTGGAAACAGCGAAGGACTGGCCCACAGTGCTTAGAGCTTGGGGAGGTCATGCTCCATTTTCACTGGCAGAGGGCTGCAGGAGGCCGTCAGAGCCAAAAACGGAGCCTCGACAAGTGACGTCAAGCTGGCCATACCCACCCTGGCCACGCCCATGCCCACCCTGTCCCCCCAAGTCAAACACAACCCTGATGCGGCCCTCAATGAAATCGTGTTTGAGACCCCTGTTGTAGATTTTTGAAATATACCAGTCAGATCTGTCATGAACATTTAGAGGGTTGCCCAGAATTCAGGCTTAAACCTGGAGTAGCCAGGTCACTATAGTTGGATGTATGAAAAAATAGCTTCCCTTGAATAAAATTGAATTCATTTCAGCTGAGGGTTGAAATGAATCAACAAAGCATAGACTAACACCAAGATCAACATCAGACCAAGAACCAAGGAGTAAATAATATCCCAATCAAGGAACTGCCAAACAATCTAACAGTAAACAGCCCAACCAAAGACTACTCCCACCAACAACCACAGGGCCAGCCACTAGAATATAAACTGAGAGCAAACCCTGCTGCCTATTAGCACTGATGATGTTACCTAGTTTGGTTAATGAAACCTTTGCAAGAAAACAACCAACCTGAGAGCACCAAGGTCCTCTGAATTCATTTTGCTTACATGCACCTGAGTATGTTTTTTTGTGAAAAAACTAGAAATGATTTGCCACTGTCATAGTTTGAGGCTTCTACAGTCATGGATTTCCTGGTTGTCTCCCATTCAAGTGCTAACCAAGTCTGTCCCTGCTTAGCTTTTTTTGACATAGTCAAGATTGGTTTGGTTTGGCCATCTTCTCAACTCAGCCACCGATGCTAAGTGGCTGACATAAGCTTGACATGACCTTTGTGATAATAAAAAGAGGAGCAAGGAAGACCTTTCTATGTGTGATGGAAGGTCAGGAGGTTGTAGAGCTGTTGTGGAAAAGATATCTTAGTCCTGAGAAAGTAGGAAGTGTAAGAAAGAAAGTCAAAATAACTATGCCTTGATTTTGTTAAGTATAAGTTGGAGTAGACAGGACCTTTGACAAGCTCTCAAGATTCTGTTGCAATGTCCTGACTGCAACCAAGCACATTAGAGACTCCCAATGACTCCTGTTTCTTGATTTTTGCCTTGAAGGATCATTTTGAGAGAAATGCACACAATTAGTTTTTCAAAATAAGAAAGGTTTGTGCACATCTTGTGATTTTTGTTTGCCAATCCGTTCTAAGTGATGCCACTAAGCTGATGTTAGGATGCAAAATTTAGAGTTAGAATCTCTGAAATTATCAGTAAGAATGCAGACAGGCACACAGAAGAAAAGAAGACATGGAATCAGTTTCCTTTTTTGAGCAATTAGAAAAGCTTCGGAGCTAACATAGTATAATTATGTGTCCCCTCTTCACTTCTGTCCTACTTCTAAAAACTCCCTTTTTATGACCCTGTCATCCCTTAATTCAGAGTAGGATCGGGGTGATTGAATGGAGACGAGAGTTTACTGGCCGGATGCCCTGCCTGACGCCTATGTGGAGTTCACAGCAGATATTTTTTTCTTTGTGCCCTAGGAGAGAAACATCTGCCGCTACCTAGGATTGAACTCCCAATCTTCCCAGTGGGAGATGACCATCTTTACCACACTCAGCTACAACGCCGTTCTCTTCTGTCCCACTTCTATATCCTCAAAAGCTGTTCTTTTAGGCAACTGGGACTTTATCCGTAGATTTACCTCATTTTGCCCAAACTGTGATGTTGCTTTTGCTAACCAACTCATTCTTTGCACAAAGTTGCCATTTGGTACTCTTCTCAAGGTATGAAGAGTAGTCCAGACAGAGAATCAATGGAAGCATTTTTACTTTTTTTTTTTTTTTTTTACTCAGGCTCCTGTAGGTTGAATTTTATAGCGATCACAAAAAAACTTTTAAAATATTAAAGCTTCGGAAAGAGTATTTTATGTCTGTCTTTGTGGGCCCCAAGCTACAAATCTTATGCTACTGCACGGCTCCCCTGCTAACCTGCATTTTCAGGATGATTTCACAATGGCACCGACTAAAAAACCACTAAAGCACTCAGAAGGATGTTATCCATCTTTGGGGATTTATAGCCAAAGCTTGAATACCTACTATGAAGTTCAGTGGTTTTCTGCTGGTCTTTATTTCACCAAGCAAAGTTCATTATTGGAATGGAGGTAGGATTACTCTTGCTAGACCAGTCTGGACAAAAAAAAAAAAAAAAAGTTTAATGACATTTCTCTGGGGCTTGAGTAAAAGGAGTAGGAATCCAATCCAAGGATTCTTTACTTGGGAGTAAATCTTCCTTAAATGAAATGGGTCATGCCTAACTTGTAAGTTAAATAATTTAACCCATGTTACATGAATGTGCTGTTATTTGGAATTAGAGCAAAAAGGCAGTTAAAAAAGCCAACAAATCAAATTTCAAATCATGGTAAAATTGATCCACCTGGTTCCAGAACAAACAAGACAGGAAATTTCCTGACAAAATAATTAATTAAGTGGAAAGATTTGCCTCCAGAAGTTGTGGGTGCTCCAATACTGGAGGTTTTTAAGAAGGGATTGGACAGCCATTTGTCTGGAATGGTATAGAGCAGTAGTTTTCAAACTTTTTTTTCACCACGGACCCCGATTAAACACCCTTTGTGGCCGTGGACCCCCAAGACTTAATAGCCGCCTAGAATCCCTTGGGAGTTGGGCGGCATACAAATTTAATAAATAAATAAATAAATAAATAAATAAATAAATAATAATAATAATAAGACTTAATTCAAGATTTCAATCATCACATTTCTTCAAGCCTTGGTAGACTCCTGTGATGACACTGTGGCCCTCAGGGGTCCACAGACCACAGGTTGAGAACCACTGATATAGAGTTTCCTGCTTGAGCAGGGGGATGGACTAGAAGACCTCCAAGGTCCCTTCCAACTCTATTATTCTGTTCTGTTAAAGACAATCAGCGCATAGAGACATCTAATCTAGGCTAAAAGAGAAGAGCTGAGGAAAATACACGATCTTCTCGTGATGTAGGATAAATGCATTAGGCAGGCATTAAGATGAATAATAATTTCTGCTCTCTTCAGTAAAAATGGCAGGTGTGGCGTATGTGCGCTGCTGTGTTCCCACTTTTAAACATGTACAAAACGTGCATATAAATGTACAGGTAGTCCTCAATTTACAACCACAATTGAGCTCCAAATTTCTGTTGCTAAGTGAGACGTTTATTAAGTGAATTTTGCCTCATTTTATGATCTTTCTTGCCACAGTTATTAAATGAATCACTGCAATTGTTTGTTTGATTGTTTGTTTATAAAATTTAATGGCCGTCCATTAAATAGGCTAACTCTGGGCGGCTTACAGTTTTACATATACAGTTAAAACATAAAAAGTTAAAATCAGACATTAAAACAGGACACATAGGGAGGGCGAGGGGGGGGGCAGTGTGGGGGAGGTGGGATCTGTTATTACTCAATCAACCACCTCCATTTTTCTGTTCCCCCACTGGGGCTCCAAGCTGACTAGCAGAGCCACATCTTTAGGCCCTTACGAAAAGATAGGAAGGTTGTTAAGTTAGTAACACGGTTGTTAAGTGAATCTGGCTTCCCCATTGATTTTGCTTGTCAAAAGGTCCCAATAGGGGATCACATGACCCTAGGACACTGCAACAGTCATAAATATATTCCAGTTGCCAAGCATTCAAATTTTGATCATGTGACCATGGGGATGCCGCAACCGTCATAAGTGTGAAAAATGGTCATAAGTCGCTTTTTGTAATGCTGTTGTAACTTCGAACAGTCACTAAACGAACTGTTGTTAAGTCGAGGATTACCTGTATCTGTGTTAAATTTAGTTATTTATTTCCTAGTTAGTATATTCACCTGAACATACATATCTTTACACATTAAAATTGCAATTTGCAATGGAAAAATGTTTGCATGCGGCTCATATGCATACAGGACCCCGTGCATGCAAACTATGCATATGAAAAACATGTATGTGCAGAGATGTAGGGATATTCATAGATACTTTGTGTGTTAACGTCATAAACTGTAGTCAAGTTACTCGGACTCCAACAGAGTCGGGCCACTGATAAATCCAAACAAATAAATTCAAATAAACAAATGCATAAAAACAGTTGTGGATATTAAAACCAGTATTTTGGCACATCCAAAATAAAGGTTTATACTGCTCATCCCTAATTTCTTTTGGTCTAAAGATACCCAAGATCGGTTTAGCATTTAACAGCTGCAGTCACATGTTTTTTTTAGCCGTCATTTCCTTCCCTGTGGTGACACAATTATCAGCCCTGATTATTGAACTATAAAACCCCTATCTATGCCATTCATCCTGGGCTGATTCTCCATTGCCACTACAGGTAAGATCACATGCAGAACAAGAAAAAGATGACATTAATTGCTTTCCAGAACGTGCCCTGGCTTCTGATAGGAATGATTTAGCATGGCGAGCATGGAAAAAAGCTGCATGCAAGAAGCATCATAAATAGCAGTAGAAAATCAATGTGCACAGGGACTTCTCCTTGCAATATTTCCAAGATATATAAGCACAAAAGCCCCAATAAATGTAACACTGAGGTAGAACTGGAGAGACTTCTGAAAATGTCTTTGTACTAAGGGTAGATTCTAAATGATCCTGGATGGATTTCTTCCATCAGATGAATCAAGATACCGTATTTTTCGGACTATAAGACGCACCGGTGTATAAGACGCACCAAGATTTCGAAGAGGTAAGTAAGAAAAAAAAAGTTTTTGTCCTCCCCGCCCCTAAGGAGCACTCTGCAGGCCTCCCAAACCCTCTGCTGCGTGCCGTTTTTCGCAAAAACGGGCCCGTTTTCACGAAAAACGGGGTGTGCAGAGGGTTTGGGAGGCCTGCAGAGTGCTTCTGGGAGCTGAGGGAAGGCAAAAACACCGTTTTTGTGAAAAACAGCCTGTTTTGTGCCTGTTTTTCACAAAAACGGGGGCGTTTTTGCCTTCCCCCAGCCCTCAGAAGCACTTTGCAGGCCTCCCAAACCCTCCGTGCACCCCGTTTTTGCAAAAACCGGGCCCATTTTTCGCAAAAATGGGACGCAGGGGTGGGGCTTTGGGAGGCCAAAAATGGCTCTATTAGGTGTATAAGACGCACCAACATTTCCACTCTCTTTTAGGGGGGAAAAAGGTGCGTCTTATACTCCGAAAAATACGGTAATTATTCTCTCCTTCCCCCAAAGCAAACTCTTAACATTTGTACCTCGAGGTTGTCGTATGGCATTGATGGCGAACATTTTTGGCACTGAGTGCCGAAAAGGGAGCACTTCACACGTGCTCGTATGGGCCGCAACCAGGAAGAGGAGCTGCCCAGGGGGTATGCGCGCGCCGGAAAATGAACTTCTGGTTTCCGGCGCGCATGCCAACAAGTCTTCCGGTTACTGCCATGCATATGCATGCGCATGCGCCGATCAGTTGGCCGGCGCACATGCTCACGCCGGAAAACGGAATACCAGCTCTTCCGGTTTCTGGCACTGCCGCACGAACAAAGGCCAGCTGATCATCAAGTGCGCATGCGCGCCAGAAACCCGGAAGAGGAACAGGCGACGCCGCACGTGCCAGGTGACATGGCTACGCATCAGCGGTGGGTTGCTCCCGGTTCGGCCCGGTTCTTAGAACCGGTGGCGGCGGCGGTGGGAGGCTCCGCCCACCCGCCCGGGATGCTTCTGCGCATGCGCAGAAGCTTCGCACGTGTGCATGAGCACGCGCACGTACCAGTAGTAAAGGGTTTTAGAACCCACTACTGCTCCGCATGCCACTTCGGGCACGCGTGCCATAGGTTTGCCATCACGGTCGTATGGGGTCCTTGGTGCTCTCAGAACTTGGTTGTTTTCTTGCAGATGTTTCATTACTCAACTAGGTAACATCATCAGTGCTAGAAGGGAAGGGTCTCCACTCCCTTCTAGCACTGATGATGTTACCTAGTTGGAAGTCTGTAGAGATTCTAAGTCATCCAGGTCATTGTCCCAAAGGTGCTTTTTCAAGAGGCAACTAGACTTTCTTGTTTTTTCTTTGAAGACATTTTGCTTCTCATTCAAGAAGCTTCTTCAGCTCTGACAGGACAGTGGCGAATGGAAGGATTTATAATCCTCTACAGACTTTTAGCTATCCAATTTGGGATGAACACCCGTTGAATGGTGTGGGAGTAGGAATAGATTTCCAGAGGAAAAATTGCAGACTACAGGAACCAGGAGCACCACTCAGGTGATCCTGAGGACACAGATAAACCTCCAAGTGCTTCAATAACCCTCTAAAAGGATGCAAATGACCAGCTGCCTGCAAGAAATATAAATTCTTCCATTCCCCACTGTCCTGTCAGAGCTGAAGAAGCTTCTTGGATGAGAAGTGAAACGTCTTCAAAGAAAAAAACAAGAAAGTCCAGTTGCCTCCTGAAAAAGCACCTTTGGGTGTTACCTAGTTGGGTGATGACACATCTACAAATAAACAACCAAGCTCAGACAGCACCAAGGACCCCACATTTTAGATTTGTTTCATTGGGAATGTTGCAGATGTCCAAGAATCATGTTTACTGACATCTCAGCTGTAGAAGCAGAGATTAACAGAAAGTTCTACTCAGCATCCAAATCCCTTCTTGTACAATCCCAAAGGTGCTTTTTCAAGAGTCAACTGGACTTTCTGGTTTTTCTTTGAAGACGTTTTACTTCTTATCCAAGAAGCTTCAAGAAGCTTCTTGGATAAGAAGTGAAACATCTTCAAAGAAAAACCAGAAAGTCCAGTTGCCTCTCGAAAAAGCTTTGGGATAACCATGACCTGGATGACTGAGAATCTCCATAGACGTCTTGTACAATATTGCAAAATCATGATAATGGTTTTGGATTGAGATTGAGGAGATATGGTTCAAATCTTCACTGAATGGTTGAACCTATTAAGTGATTAGGGTCAGCAGCTTTTTCAGTCTAACCCAACTGTGCTGAATCAAGCAGCTGAGTGGTTGAATTACTTTCATTTAATTATAACTGAAATTATTGGATACATTTAATTGTGTTTCTCCTGGTCCACCCACTTCTTTGTCCTAACTGACTTGAATGCTAGGATAACTGACAGATGGATTACTACTGCAGGATGAGTTCAAAATCTGAAAGGTTTATTTGTTATTAGGAAGATGATCTCTCTCCCTAGCGACTCTGAGTGGCATGCGGCACTAAAAACAGTAGAAAATAACACAATAAAATAGAAAGAACAGTAAGGTCTGGATGGAGCAATGAAATATGCCACCTAACACATCCTCCATGAATGTCCAAAATGAGCAGGGTTTAAATCACAATATTCCAGTTGCTGATTTTGATACTATCTCATGGACGCTGCTAGCCACGGACATGACATTCCAAGTTGTGACAACAACCTCAAAAAGCTATGATGATCCATATGGTCCCAGAAAGAACAGGATGCATACAACACCCCAAAGGATGCTGTTACTGGTTCAAAAGATCCTTCATTGATCTCTTGCTTTGTCCAAGATAATGCAGGACCGTTACTACGACTGTGCTCTATCAAACCCATATTCCATTTTAGCTCAAATATATTCTCCTAAAGCAGGGGTGTCAAACTCAAGGCCCGCGGGCCAGATCCAGCCCGTGGGGTGCTTAGATTTGGCCCGTGGGGCCGCTCTGGAAATAGCAAAGGAGCGGCCCGCGGTGCCTCTGCCAGAGAAAACAGAGCTCGGGAGGGCCACATGCGGCTCTCCCAGGCTCCATTTTCGGCCACAACGGCCTTCTGCAGCCCTGGCTGTCGTGGCCGAAAATGGAGCCCGGGTGGGCTGCGCACGGCTCCCTTGAGCTCCATTTTCGCTGGCAGCGGGCTGCAGGAGACCACGGCCGAAAACGGAGCCTCGATGAGTGACCTCGAGATGGCCACACCCCCCTGCCTCCCCCCCCCCGAGGTCAAACACAACCCTGATGCGGCCCTCAATGAAATTGAGTTTGACACCCCTGTCCTAAAGGATATCACCTCTGACTGTTGTTTGGAAGGACAACAGAAGCTCAAATACTTTGGCCACCAAACGAGAAGAGAGGACTCATTCAAAAAGACCCTGATGTTGGGAAAGATGGAAAACAAAAGGAGAAGGGGATAGCAAAGGGTGAGATGATCAGATAGTGTTATCGATGCAATGAAAATGAATTTGGATGAACTCTAGGAGACAGTGTCTATGGAGATTCTCAGTCAACCAGGTCATGGTTGTCCCAAAGATGCTTTTTCAAAAGATAATTGGACTTTCTTCCCCCCCCCTGAAGACATTTCGCTTCTCATCCAAGAAGCTTCTTCAGTTCTGGAAAAGAACTGAAGAGAAATGAAGAAGTTTCTTGAATGAGAAGCAAAATATCTTTAAAGAAAACAAACAAACAAAAAAGTCCAGTTGTCTTTTGAAAAATCACCTTTGGGACATCTGGGAGACAGTGGTCCCAAAAGTACTTTTCCAAAAGGCAACTGGACTTTGTTTTTTTCCTTGAAGACGTTTCGCTTCTCATCCAAGAAGCTTCTTCAGCTCTCTGTAGTTCTTCTCCAGAGCTGAAGAAGCTTCTTGGATAAGAAGCGAAATGTCTTCAAAGAAAAACAAGAAAGTCCAGTTGCCTTTTGAAAAACCACTTTTGGGACAACCACGACCTGGATAACTGAGAATCTCCATAGGCATCTGGGAAACAGTGGAGGACAGGAGGCCCTGGGCACGACTCAGAGACTGAACAACAACCAAACATATTCAGCTGGTTCTGAGCTGCTCATTTTCATTCTTGGTCCAGAGACAGCAAAAAGAAGACCCTAAACCAGGGGTGTCAAACTCAAGGCCCGGATCCGGCCTGCGAAATGCTTAGATGTGGCCTGTGGGGCCACCCTGGAAACAGCAAAGGACCGGCCCACAGTGCCTCTGCCAACGAAAACGGAGCTCCATTTTTGCTGGCATGGGGTTTCAGGAGGCCATCGCAGCTGAAAACGGAACTCAGGAGCCTGTTTTCGCTGGCAGAGTGCTCGGGCCACCAGAGGCGCCCCCGACACGAGTGACGTCAAGCTGGCCATGCCCACCTTGGTCCCCCGAGATCAAACACAACCCTGATGCGGCCCTCAATGAAATTGAGTTTGACACCCCTGCCCTAAACTATTTGTTTATACTGTGGGTGGACTGTTCCAAAGAGCTGAGAGCTGTGCTTTTTTTCCTCAGTTAACTGCAAAAAAAAAAAACAAAAAACAAAAAACCAACTAAAATATAGAGGAGAGAGAATTCTCAAAACATGATGATTATTACTGGATTACTGGTGTGGCGCTGAAGGCTTGGGTTCAAGTCAGATCCTTTTTTTAGACGTGTCATGCTAGAGAATGAGAGCAAAAACCCAAAAACTGTTCTCTTCTCTCCTCTCTTTCCCCACCCTACCAATTATATCTTCTGTTATTTTCCAGACAGTAAAACCAACTGCTGTCATGCTAGAAAATGGTGCTCTGTCAGAGTTAGCGCTGACTTAATGACAACCAGTATTTAAACTATACTGCATCCTATGCAGCGGTGTCAGCAAAATTTCCTGAATAGTTAAATCACTGTCACATTCTGCCACTCCCAAATTCCCATTACCATGAAAATTCACCACAAACTGCGGTTCTCTGAAGTATCTCTAGGAGATGGAAATGACCATAACCACAAGGCTCTTAATGTTCCTGCAGTGGCGTAGAAAATTACTAGAGAATGGTTTTAAAAAGCTGACGCAGCACCTTGTGGGAGTCATAATTCAAGCTCACAGAAAATGTTAAGCTATGATGTGAGGACATTGAAGGATGCAGTGGTTGGTGGTGATGAACTTGCAAGGAGGACACAACTGCTGTGTGCATATACGTATGTGAGCCACAATTTTTTTCCCTTACTCCTTGGATGTAAGTTGAAGAAGTTGAAGCTTCTCTTCGTCTTTAACTATGTAAAGCAGAGGTCTTCAAACTTGGCAACTTTAAGACTTGTGGACTTCAACTCCCAGAATTCTCCAGCCAGCTATGCTGGCTGGAGAATTCTGGGAGTTGAAGTCCATAAGTCTTAAAGTTGCCAAGTTTGGGGACCCCTGATGTAAAGCCTATTATAAATATTATAATTCTAACATAACAGTTGTTTTGATTTGGATGTAACCTCCCATTTCTGTGGAATATCTATGAAAAGCGGTATTTAATTCATTTATTTAACTTTATGGCTGTTTAACCACTATGACAAATAAATTACAAACAAACCAAAAAGGAAAACAATTCATAACAAAACAGCAGGCAATTTTGCAATGGAAGATGCTAACCAAAATATTTTACTTTGCTTTCTAGAGGTGAACTCGCTCAAAACTCTGGTCCAATGCCCAATATTAAGTTCCTAAGAGCCTTAGAAAAGACAACTTGGTTTGGCAGATGGGCTCATAAAACTCCTTCTGATACCAGTCAAGACCCTGAAATTTTGGGATCGACAATTCTGCAACTATGAAACTGCAGCTTGGGAATTTAATTTCTTGCACATCCTCATGCCACAATGGATGAACTGACTTGATTCAAGATATGCCAAGACCCAACACATCACATCATGGTTTAACATTATGTGTGAACCAGAATTAACGGTGTTTCTGGAAACCATCATTTGCAAATGGAGAGCCAATTCAGGATCACGTGAGCACAATTCTCCCATATCAGTTTCAACCATATTTTATCATTCATCTGTTCTGGTTGTAACTATATTTCATCCTTTGTTGTTAAACAACATCGTAAAATTAAATGGAAACGTGTTAGCTGAACCGATAATGGCAAGGGATGCAGAGGTGGGTTTCTCCCGGTTTGGACCGGTTCTCCCAAACCGGTAGCAACCCACTGGTGACGTCACAATGACGTCACCAATCCGGTTCGGTCGGTGCCGGTCTTTTTTTAAAAATTTTTTTAAAACATTTTTTTCCTTCTGCGCATGCGCAGAAGCCGAGTTTCTGGCACTGCGCATGCATCGCCATCTTGTTTTTGGCGGGTTTTTTTTTAAATTTTGCACTGCGCATGTGCGTGCGCCCACGAGGCGTGCACGCACCCACGAGGCGCAGCCACGCGGCGTGGGAGGAAGCGAACTGGCAGCAAGGTAAGTTAGAACCCACCCCTGAAGGGATCTCTGTCTTATTTGTATACCCACCTAACTTGCACAATGGAGCTAACATTGGATTTGAAATAAAAAATAAACAATAAACATAACAACACTATGACAACATAGTATAAAACACATAAACAGAAGTAAAAAAAACCCAGCATGCTCAAAATCTCAAATGAATTTTCCAGACAGACTCATTCAATACCCTGATCGAGTACTCCAAAAAATAAGCAGCAAAATATCTCAAACCAATAAGAAAATAAGTCCAGTTGACATGACTTAACTTTCAAACATCTTTCTATATCATTTACAATTTTGATTTTAAAATGCTTACAGTACTGTGGAGTTTTTAAAAGTAGTTTTTCTTAGAGGAATTTTTGCAAAGATATAAAATAGAAGAAGAAATAGAATAGAAAAATATTATAAAAGGGTAAAAGACAAGTAAGTAACAAAAAAAAGCAAGAAAAAGATATTTAAAGAAATGACTTCTGATATTCTTTGCAGCAAACTGAAACTTAATAATTATCATCTCCATTCTCCCATATTACATATCGTAGTTCTCTTCTTCCCTTAAATAACCTTTTTATTCAATAAATCCCAGTATCAACTATTCGTTTTTATCCATTTCCAACAAAATGTTTATAAAGGTTGCTTACTGTGGATGTTCTAATTGTCTGTTTTTATTGGACTGCTGAAACTCGCTGTGATTCCTTATTGGTTTAGTGGTATACAAATAGAATAAATAATTATGTATCAAAAGGGTATGCTGCACAACTCAAAACAACTCTGAGCAGCTCACAATTATTTAAAACATTAAAACAAGACCTTACAAATGACAGGAAACAAAAAGAAGAGTAAAGATGGCAAGATGACAAATTGAGTGCAAACCAAAAAGAAAAGAACCCCGAATTTAAAGGAGACTTTTAAATATATAAAGCAACAGGAGAAAGGAAAAACTAAGCAAACTTTGCAAATTTTACTTTGCAAATTTGTGGAATTTAGCACAGATTACAGTTTAGTGCAGTAATTTCATTCTAGAATGGGGAATTTGGGGGTTTTTTGGTAGGGGAAAAATACAATACAGGTAGTCCACAAATTACGATCACAATTGAGCCCAAAATTTATGTTATTAAGTGAGAATTTTGTTAAGCGAGTTTTGCCCCATTTTACACATTTCTTGCCAGATTTGTTAATTGAATCACTGCAGTTGTTAAATTAGTAACATGGTTGTTAAGTGAATCTGGTTTCCCCATTGACTTTGCTTGTCAGAGGGTCGCAAAAGGGGATCATAAATGGGTCATAAATGTGAGTCGGTTGTCAAGCATCCGAATATAAATCACATGACATGAGGATGCTGCAATGGTCATAAGTGTGAAAAATGATCATAAGTCAATTTTTTCAGTGCCGATGTAAGCTCAAACGGTCACTAAGCAAACTGTTGTAAATCGAGGACTACCAGTACATAGTATTAATCCTCTTGAAGGACACTTGGTCATTCCAGGAAGTTCTGCAAAGTAAAAGCAACCTCAGGAGAAATCCGTCCTGCTGGGATCATGTGGGATCCTTGCTGTTTAGACAGAACAGCTAAGAGGCATAGCCACATCTTATCTATAGAAAACCACTCACGCCGCGATCAAGAAATCTCCAGAACCGTAAAGCCTACAAACTTGAAATTTGGCACGTATGTTCCTCTTGGCTTCTAGGTGCTCGCTAAGAAAGGATTTTTCAAAACGACCATCAGATAATTAGTATTTCTTATATTATTATTATTAACATGCTCTGATGCTAATTAGTTAGACGTTCTACTCCCCCTCCCAACCTGAAAATAACTCTGGAGAGAACGGGATAGCATAGGAGAGGCTTCTGTGGGGCAAGGCTGAGGGAGAGAAGGGGATAGGATAGGGGAGGCTTCTGTGGGGCAAGCCTGAGGGAGAGAAGGGGATAGGATAGGGGAGGATTCTGTGGGGTAAGCCTGAGGGAGAGAAGGGGAGAGGAGAGGCCAATCGTAACTACTCATTAATTTTCAAGCTGTAAGTGTCGATTTATCAAGCCCGATCACATAGTTTCGTAGCGGAGCATGGGTATTCAGCTAGTATTGTATAATTGGTAAAACTCTTTGCTGCCATGAAAGAGGCCAGCATGTTTATGTCTGAAATGACCATATGTCTGCAAGAAGATAAATACCTTGACATAATTCTGGACATAAACCTATGAGAGTGGAAATCTGTGTTAGAAAACCTGGAAGTAAATAGGACAGTCACTAAATGAAACTGTTGTACGTCAAGGTCTACTTGTACTCATTTTTTTTTTGCTTGGGTCATATGGCTGATTATGTACGTTTCTGTTAATAGAATAACAGAGTTATTCTATTAACAGAAACCTTGGAGTTCTTCTCCTCCAACCCCTGCTCAAGCAAGAGACACTATACCATTCCAGACAAATGGCTGTCCAATCTTTACTTGAAAACCTCCAGTGAGGGAGCACCCACAACTTCTGGAGGCAAGCCATTCCACTGATTAATTGTCCTCCCCAGGGGTGAAATTCAAAATTTTCCCCTACCGGTTCTGTGGGCGTGGCTTTTGTGGGCGTGGCAGGGGAAGGATACTGCAAAATCCCCATTCCCTCCCCACTCCTGGGGGAAGGATACTGCAAAATCCCCATTCCCTCCCCACTCCTGGGGGAAGGATACTGCAAAATCCCCATTCCCTCCCCACTCCTGGGGGAAGGATATTGCAAAATCTCCATTCCCACCCCACTCTGGGGCCAGCCAGAGGTGGTATTTGCCGGTTCTCCGATCTACTCAAAATTTCCGCTACCGGTTCTCCAGAACCTGCTGAATTTCACCCCTGCTCCTCCCTGACAGGAAATTTCTCCTTAATTCTAGGTTGTATCTCTCCTTGATAAGCTTCCATCTGTTACCTTCAGGTGCTTTGGAAAATATGTTGACACCCCCCCCTCCCCTTCTCTATGACAGCCCTTCAAACATTGGAAGACTGCTATCATGTCCTTCTCTTCGTTAGACTAGACATATCCAGTTCCCCACAACCAGGAAATTTGATTTAATTTTATTAAAGTTTATGAGATTAACTTAAGCATTTTGAAACTTGAACTTTAAAGACTGAAGTAAAAGGATCTGGACTGTTCCACCTACTTTTCTTGACTACTATTCAAACCAACGCAAAGGGCCAAAACCCTTGAGAGGACCAAGCCTTTTCTCCTGCATCTTGCAGCCTATTTTGTGTTTTGGTAACTATCCCTGCTAATCAAGGTAAACTAAGTGAAATTGCTCCACAGCTGGCATGCATAAACAATGAATGCCCACGACATCTGTCTGTGGGAATAAGCTTTGGAATAAGATGCATATTTTAAGAATGAACATCCCTCGTTTGTATTAGCCTTTCTTACGCCGTGTAAAATTTGGTTGACATTCTCTTCGGTGGATTTATTTCAGCTCAAAGGTATTTTTCTGCCAATATTTCCTTCTTAAGGGTGTAAATTCAAGGAAAGGGGCATACCAAAAATATAGCCTGCATTTAATGGACCACAGCGATGGTCCTTTACGCTCATTCAACAAGGCCCTTCGGTTTTTACAGCGCCTAACGTGGTAAATAAGCAAACGCTGCAGTTAGGCCACCTTCAAAACAGTACAGAAGTTTCCGATCGTATTTTTTTCCCCCACAGCGTGTGTGAATATAAAACAACAAAAATAAACGAGGGGGGCCATACAATAACGAGTATGCTCTGGGAAAGGTCAAGAACTCTCTCTTTGCTCTCAATTACTTAATGACATGCTTTATGGGTTTTCATTTCTCTGGCAAAATAGAAAATGAGTCAATGTCTTTTTAAACTTTATCGCTCAGGTCAGATGCCCTGATTAGTCTGAAAATACTGCAGACCGTCTGGGATTGTTCTTAAACAACCACTGCTTTGAAAGCCCCAAATTTGTCCTCTTTCCTAATTCCACACCCTTTTCCGTGGCACGGCTGACCCCTTTCATTAGGCCATGTCCTGAAAGTTTGGCTACCTTTGTCCCAAGAGGTCAAAGTTGACTAGCTTTCTCTGACCTCGATCAAGATGAGACTTTCCCTGTTTGAGCGTGGGAATTAAAGTCTCAGCCTTCTGCTTTACAAAGTTACCAGATCTTTTAGGCACGTGACCTGAGTTCAGAGGTGGGTTGCTGCCGGTTCAGACCGGTTCTTTAGAACCGGTAGCGGAAATTTTCCGCCGCTCACCGAACCGGCAGCGATGACCGGCGGTCCACGCTCCCGAACCGGTCCTCCGGTCGCCACGGCTTGGAAAAATACCCTCTGCACATGCACAAAGGCTCAGAGGGTCATTTCCGGGTGTTTTGCACGACGTGACGTGGGCATGCGCGCAAAACACGCACTTCTGTCGCGATCAGAACCAGTAAGGAAGGTAAGTAGAACCCACCCCTGCCTGAGTTCCCTATGTTGGCCACATCGTCGCAGAAATAAAAAGTAGCTTTGAATGGGGAGGAGGAGGAGGAGAACAACAGTGGTGGAGAGATGGGAAGTGGCACTCACCATTGCAAGAACAGCGGACGTTTCGGTAGAACCGGGGACACACGAAACTAATCCGGGCGGTGCTGTAAGTCATGAGGGAATGGGAATCGATAGATAGGTTTTGCTCGCAATGCTGCTCCTGACAATCCAGCCCGGAGCAATTCTTCTCAAGGATGGCAGCGATGCGAATCACATTTTCCAAGTGTCGCCTTGCATTGGTGAGCTTCTGAATCAAGTAGGCTGGCTTGTAGAAGCCGCCGGCGTGCATCTGAACCGCGAAGAGCATGTCGAGCTGATTGCTACCTGCCACCGGCTGAATGCTGATGATGTGCAGGCTATCCTGCTTTTGGGTGAGGACAGCGTTGCGCAGGGTGCGCCTGAAGCCGTGCATGTGAAGACCCACAAAATCCTCCGGGGAGATGTTCTCAAAGCGGATGGTGACGGTGTTCTGCAACATCTCCTGGGCCAACTGCTCGACGTTGACCGTCACGTCCATGGGGACCTGGAACCGTCCATCGCTGACAGACACGTTCAGGGTATACTTCCCGCTGTCCAACCCTCCGAGGGCAATGATCTTTCCGTCGTGGTTGTTGACCTTGAACAAACTTTTCTGCTCCGACTTCAGGCCGTAGGTGAGGACATCATAGACGTCTTGGTCTGTCGCATGGATCTTTCCGATGACACCTCCCGGGAAGTCGTCTTCCATAGTCACGATAAAAATCTCCAGGGGAATGGCTGTGGGCTTGTGGATGCTTTCCTCGATCACCCGGATCTGAATGAAGGTACGGGAAACCTGCTGAGGCTTCCCTGAATCCTTGGCCTAAGTCAAGAAAGGAGAAACTGAAAAACCAATGATGCAAAACACACACACACACACACACACACACACACACACACACACACACACACACACACACACACACACACACACCTTTTAAATGCTGCCCAGTAAGGGAAATCTAAAAATATCTCTTTCTTCAGAGGAATTTCAGAGTCTCTAAAGCAAAAACTCCGATGCCAGATCTCCAGCAGAACAAATAAATAAATAAGCCCCTCAGGCCTAGTGAAGCACATCTGCAAATTGCATGTTACCATTGCCCTATAGTAGTCAATGGGCATTGAAAAGAAAACTTGAGATTGTAATTACATTCCAAGCCAATGTAACCAAGGACAAGGACTTCTGTTCAATGCACAGCCTAGTCCAGGGGTGTCAAACTCAAGGCCTGCAGGCCGGATCTGGGCCATGGGGTGCTTAGATCTGGCCCATGGGGCCGCCCTCGGAACAGTGAAGGACCGGCCCGTGGTGCCTCTGCCAGTGAAAACGGAGCTTGGGAGCTCTGTTTTCGGCTGCGACGGCCTCCTGCAACCCTCTGCCAGCGAAAACGGAGCTCCCATTTTCGCTAGCAGAGTGCGCAGGCCACCAGAGGCACCCCGAGTGACATCGAGCTGGCCAAGGCCCCCCCTGGCCATGCCTCCCGGCCCCCCCCGAGGTGAAACACAACCCTGATGCGGCCCTCAATGAAATCGAGTTTGACACCCCTGGCCTAGTCTGTGAATTTTAATCAGAGGAGGTTCGGTTCTGCTCTTATAAGAAAAAAGCAAAGGAAAGGCAGAAATCGTAACGCTTCTCCTGCCTCTTTCCTCAATGGCATCTGTAGCTTGTTTATTTTTCTTTCAGAATAAAATTGCATATTTTGCCTTCAACGTAATTTGCTTCTCAGTGAAACTCGTATCCGGATGCATGTAATCAGGATGGTACACAGGTAGTCCTCAACTTACGACCACAATCGAGCCCCAGATTTATGTGGCTAAGTGAGAAATTTCTTAAGTGAGTTTTGCCCCAGTTTACGACCTTTCTTTCCACCGTTGTTAAGTGAATCACTGTAATTGTTCAATTAGTAATACGGCGGTGAAGTGACTCTGATGGGCAGAAGGTCGCAAAAGGGGATCACATGACCCCGGAACACTGCAACCATCATAAATACAAGTCAGTTGCCAAGCATCCGATTTTGGATCACATGACCGTGGGGATGCTGCAAAGGTCATAAGTGTGAAAAATGGTCATAAGTTACTTTTTTCAGCGCCGTTGCAACTTTGAACGGTCACTAAGCGAACTGTTGTAAGTCGAGGACTATCTGTACCATTATTTTATCGTAGCAGATAGTCCTTAGTTACAACCATAATTGAGCCTGGCAATTACCATATTTTTCGGAGTATAAGACGCACCTTTTTCCCCCAAAAAAGAGGGTGAAAATCTGGGTGCGTCTTATACTCCGGATGTAGCCCCGCCCAGCCTCTCAAACGGAGGTTTCAGAGGCTGAAAAAAGCCACTGAAACCGAGCTTCAGAAAAAAAGCCTCTCAAATGGAGCTTCAGAAAAAAAGCCTCTCAAACGGAGCTTCAGAAAAAAAGCCTCTCAAACGGAGCTTCAGAAAAAAACCCTCTCAAACGGAGGTTTCAGAGGCAGAAAAAAAAGCAAGGCGCAGAGCTCACAACCAACGAACCTGTTGCTAAAATTCACCTCTGAGAACAGCTGATTGGGGGTATTCCGGGAGCACGATCCACCCGCCAATCAGCTTTTTTCTTATTTTCCTCCCCAAAAACTAAGGTGCGTCTTATACTCCGGTACGTCTTATACTCCGAAAAATACAGTATCATTGTTAAGTGATGATGGTCATATAGGGTTGGTCACCCTGTAACTGGAGCCGATTTCACGACTTTTTTCATGGCAGTTGTTAAGCAAATCCGTGGCTCGCTATCGGGTGTTTTTTTTTTTTTGGAAACTGGAAATAAATTTTGCCACTTTCTGGCAAAACCATTGTAAATCGTGGTCATGTGTTCTGTGGCCCACTGTGGGGCACTGCAAATGGCCACAAATGCATAATGGTTGTTGAGTGTTCCAAATACAATCTCTTGACTGCAGGGGGAGGGCCAACCTTGGAACTTTGAAACTGGGTTGTAAGTAGCTTTGGGGGGTGTGTGTCGTAACTTCGAATGATTGTAAGCATTAAGTCATAAGTTGAGGACTATCTGTATTTGCATTTGAGGTGCCTGGGACGAGAAATAATAACTGTATAACTGGACTTTCTTGGTTCTTCTTTGAAGATGTTTCACTTCTCATCCAAGAAGCTTCTTCAGTTCTGACTGAAGGATGGGTCAGAACCCCACCCTTCAGTCAGAACTGAAGAAGCTTCTTGGATGAGAAGCGAAAACATCTTTAAGGAAAAACGAAGAAGCTCCAGTTGCCTCTTGAAAAAGCACCTTTGGGGCAACCATGGCCTGGATGACTGAGAATCTCCATAGATAACTGTATAACCATATTCTCATCATAAAAGGAAACTGAATATCTAGATGTACGTGTCCATTGGCTTTCTGTTATCATAAGCCAAGACTCCCCACCACCACCACCTTGTAAGATGGGATTCTGAGCTGAGAGAAGACAAACTGAGCATTTCTGCAATTAAAATGTACACTCCAGCTTTGAGATGCTCTTTCTTCATAAACCACTGTGCTTTAAGTCTGTAGAGATTCTCAGTCATCCAGGTCATGGTTGTCCCAAAGGTGCTTTTTTCAGGAGTCAACGGGACTTTCTGGTTTTTTCTTTTGAAGACGTTTCGCTTCTCATCCTAGAAGCTTCTTCAGCTCTGAGAATCTCTACAGACTTTTAGCTATACACTTTGGGATGAACACCCTTTGAATGGTGTGGGAGTAGGAATGAATTTCCAGAGGAAAATTTGCAGACTTCAGGAACCAGGAGCACTACTCAGGTGACCCTGAGGACACAGATAAACCTCCAAGTGCTGCAATGACCCTCTGAAAGGATGCAAATGACCAGCTGCCTGCAAGGAATATAAATCCTTCCATTCCCCACTGTCCTGTCAGAGCTGAAGAAGCTTCTTGGATGAGAAGCGAAACTTCTTCAAAAGAAAAAACAAGAAAGTCCAGTTGCCTCCTGAAAAAAGCATCTTTGGGACACTATGCTTTAAAGTTATTCTTTCTTCCCACATTCAGCTTCTGAAACAAAGAATTGAGATTGGATTTAGAAACCCGAACACCACTCAAAGATGTCATCGATCATTTCCAGGCTGTGCCTTAGACTATAATAAAAATAATTGAGAAAATACTTAAGAAGAGCATTTTAGACTTTCAACAGTGTAAGAATTCAGCTGCAAGGATGCCAGCTTGCTTGTGTTGAATTGGAAAGAACATCACATTTCCAGTTATTTCTTGGTAAAAATGGAACACCCAGTTGTAACAGGTGGCTTGCGCATAATTTGGAGGTACAGAACAGCTGGGGAAATTTTCCCCGTCTTTCTCTTGCAAGAGAAAATCTTCTCTTTGCAATCGATTTCCCAAATGGAAAAAAAGCTACAGGCAGGGTTTGCAAGTTGAAATGTGTTTGAATATTTTGGAGCTTGCAGAGTTTCCAAGCTCCAAAACGGGATATAATTGGTAATGGATTTGATTGACATCTATATTTTTTTTTCACATACGCAGATCATGGAATGCTTGCAAAACTTAAATTTGGATTACGATCAGAATGTTGAGTTTTTGCTTATACGGTAAAAGGATATGTTGTGTGGGTTATAGGAAAAACAATAACAAGACAATAGAAAAAAGGAGAAAAATATAAAGATCTAAGCAGATAAAGAAATAGCTTCTGATATTCTTCAAAGCAGTTATAAGGACAACAGCATTTAATCTCTCTCTCTAAAGTTACATCAAGACTGTCTTTTTTCTATAATCTATCGCAGAGGGGGGCAATTAATTTTCCAAAGGGGCATATGAGAAACTGGGACTGTTGTGGAGGGCAGCCCCTCCCCCCCAGGTCATATCTATCCCATCTAATCATCAAAATCATAAATCACAAGTTCATTTTCTTCATTTTTATGCAAAAAGTCTTATTGCGCTTTAGCTCTCTGACATTTTTCCTCTTTTTGATTTTCTAATTTAATTTGCATTCGCTCTGTATTACTTCTAGAGAACCAATCGCTTTTTCAACTTGTGTTGTGGTGCTCTTCAAGTTTATCTATCTATCTATCTATCTATCTATCTATCTATCTATCTATCTATCTATCTATCTATCTATCTATCTATCTATCTATCTATCTATCTATCTATCTATCTATCTATCTATCTATCTATGGAAGAAAAATAATGACAGCCTTAAAACGATCAGGTGCAAAATTTCATTTCATGCAAAGTATTTTATTCCTGGTTCAATAAAACTTAAAAACATGCTCAAAGGTGTATTTCAAGGAAGATTGCTAAAAATATTGCATGTAGGTCAGGGGTGTCAAACTCAATTTCATTGAGGGCCTCATCAGGGTTGTGTTTGACCTCTGGGGGCCTGGGAGTGGGCGTGGCCAGCCCGAGGTCACTCATCGAGGCTCCGTTTTTGGCTGCGGCCTCCTGCAGCCCTCTGCCAGCGAAAACAGAGCTCAAGGGAGCCGTGCGCGGCCCACCTGGACTCCGTTTTCGGCCGCGACGGCCTCCTGCAGCCCTCTGCCAGCGAAAACGGAGCTAGCCCTTCTGATAAAATCAGCCAGTTGTTTTCCAAATATATTCTTTCCCGTTCTTGTGAGCTGCACAAGGAAGATTGCTAAAAATATTGCATGTAGGTCAGGGGTGTCAAACTCAATTTCATTGAGGGCCTCATCAGGGTTGTGTTTGACCTCTGGGGGCCTGGGAGTGGGCGTGGCCAGCCCGAGGTCACTCATCGAGGCTCCGTTTTTGGCTGCGGCCTCCTGCAGCCCTCTGCCAGCGAAAACGGAGCTCTGGCAGAGGGCTGCAGGAGGCCGTCGCGGCCGAAAACGGAGTCCAGGTGGGCCGCGCACGGCTCCCTTGAGCTCCGTTTTCGCTGGCAGAGGCACCGCGGGCCAGTCCTTTGCTGTTTCCAGGGTGGCCCCACGGGCCAGATCTAAGCATCAGGCGGGCCGGATTCGGCCTGCGGATCTTGAGATTGACACCCCTGATGTAGGTGATCACAGTTACATGGACAGGAAAATGCTCTGAAGGCTTAAGAATGATGTTCAACCATTTTCTATAGGGATGAACAAATGAACTGGTACCTGAATACACAGGACATATTCAGTGGCTACCATGCGTTTGAAGATGACAGCGGATCGCAAGATGCCTTGCTGGTCAAGCATGAATTCTTTCTCTTCGTTTCCAGCCAGGATGGTGAAGGTGAAAGGCGGGCCATTGTGCAGGGAGTCTTTATCCGTTACCACCAATTGCAGAATACTGGTTCCCACTGGTTTGTTTTCCTTTGTGCGTCGTTGCCGAATGTAGCATTAAAAAGAGAGAGGCAGAGAAAACGAGAGACAGGATTTTTAATTACATATCTTGGCATGCTGATGAGCAACGTGTGAGAATATGGCATTTTGATAGCACACATAGATGTTTTTTTTCCCTATCTGTCATTTGTTATAAAATGTGCATTTGCCTCCCACTTTTGTACAGTTAGAATAACCTATAGATTGGTTTAGATGACCACTTAGAGCAAGAATTATAGTCTTTAATTAGGGATGCATTTCCACTTTCATCTCCAGTAAAAGGTAATGGTTTCCCAACTCTAAGGGCCAGTGCTCATCTCTGTTTCCTGGCCGAAGGAGCCAGTGTTGTCCGAAGGCACTTCATGTGGTGTTCATTTGGCCAAGATGCTTGGAATGCTGTTACCTTCCCACCCAAGTGGTACCTATTTATCTATTTGCATGCTTTCGAATTGCTAGGTGGGCAGGAGCTGGAGCAAGGAATGGGAGCTCACCCCATCACACAGTGCTTGGGTCTCAAACCAGGGGTGAAATGCTACCGGTTCGGGAGAACCGTTAGCGGACATGTGGCCTGGTTCGCCAAACCGGTAGCGACGGCTGGCTGGCCACGCCCCCGAACCGGTCCTCCGGTCGCCGCTCGCTCGCCCTGCCCCACCCAGTCTCTGTTCTGCAGCTTGCCTGCCTGAAGCGCTGCGCCCCTGATCTGCCTGCCAGGTAAGCCTGCAAAGTCGTGGCTTACCTAGCTGCCCCTGCCCCCCCCCCACTGTCCCAGAATCCCAGAAGAATCCGCTTGGCAAGTTGCGCCAGGAGAGAGCGGGCTCGGCAGCGATCCCTCTCCCCAAAGTGTCCGGCACCTTTTGGCCTGAAAAGAGGGCAACGAGCGTGGCGACTGGCTAGACTGGGCAGCACCAACGTCGGGTGCTCAGTGCCGCGGACAGCTGCTGTCTCCCTGCCCCATCGCCGCTATCAGCTTGTTGCAACTGTAAGGTCCCTGCCAGTCACTGATCGCCGAGCGCTGCCCAGGGAAGCTGCTGCTCTCTTCCTCCTCCTCCGGCCGACAAGCATTTTCCTTCCTTTGCTGCAGAGGAATCCCTTTTGCTCACGCAGGGACTGAAAATCAGCCGCGAAAGGAGGGGCAGGGGTGGGGGTAAGTGAGCACGAACGCCAAAAAACAAGCCAGAGATTTAAAGAGACCGCGGCTGCCGCTTTTTTTTTTTGGAGGTTTAGAAAGCCAGTTTAGTGAGTTTCACCACATTTTACAAGTTGACCACGCCCACCCGGTCACATGACCACCAAGCCACGCCCACCAAGCCACGCCCACAGAACCGATAGGGAAAATTTTTAGATTTCACCACTGTCTCAAACTGCCAATCTTCCAATTGACAGCCTAGCATCTTAACTGCTAGGCCTCTGCACTCCTCCACCTCCAGTAGCCTGTTCTGTTTAATAAACTCAACTCTTAGGTTACTATATTTTATCAGCAAGAAACAGGAGGGGTATCCTACCTTGGTTTCAATCATCTTTGTCAATTTTCTGAAATAGTTTATTCCATGTTCCTTCCCTGCTATCTATGTCAATATTTCTCAACCTTACAACCATTGTAAGAAGTATACACTTCAACTTCCAGCCAGTTGGAGTCCATACATCTTAAAATGGCTGAGGTTGAGAAACACTGACATAGATATGTTGTACACCATTAAAGTGTGAGCAGTTGGTAGCGTTGGTAGGAGCAAACAGTTTTATTACTATTTGAGGATGTAGGTGAGAATGTAGGTAAAGGAATGAGTATGAGAAGGCAGACCTACCCTAATTTCTCCTTCCCCACATCTTATCCTATGGCCAATAGGTTAGAAAACTCAACTCCGCAATTCAATAAAACAGCTCCATCTAAATTTGAGACTTGGAATCCTTGCAGAGACCTCCGAAGCAAACAAGAACTTTGAGTCTCATTCCCATTTATGAACCAGCTTATGGAAACTGTGGCTTCCTTTCCTTGTAAAGAAAGGTATGATACCATGCACTGCAAGCTGATAAATCAACAACTGGGATCAAAATTGCATCTTTATATCTTAAAGGTCAGAAGGAGAGGGCCCTTTGGGAATGGTTTGGATCAACTTACCTGAATCACAGCTGTATAATTGGCAGGTGTAAACACAGGACTGTTATCGTTCACATCAGAAATGTCAACATTGACCGTCACTGTGGCTGACAAAGGAGGGTTACCACTGTCTTGAGCCTGCACAACTAATGAATATCCTGAAACCTGCAGAAACGTTAAAAAAAAAACATTAGTCTAAAAAAGGGTCTCTCTCTCTCTCTCTCCCCCCTTACAATCAGTAGAGAGAGCCAGTTTGCTCTAGTGCCGTGATGGCGAACCTAATGGCACGCTTGCAACAGGTGGCACGCGGAGCCGTATCTGAGGGCACGCGAGGCATTGCCCTATGTCAGCTCCAGCATGCGCGCGCTGGCCAGCTGATTTTCGGCCTTGGGGAAGGCCGTTTTCGCCCTCCCCAGGCTTCAGGAGGCTTCCCTGAAGGCTGGGGAGGGTGAAAAATGGCCCAACGGGGTGTGTGCATGCGCGGGGATGCGTGCATGCGCAGTGCGGCGTGAGTGGGGGGGGGGTTGTGTGCCGGCACGCGTGCGCGCTCCCATTTTTGGCATGCAAGGAGAAAAAGGTTCGCCATCAATGCTCTAGTGGTTAAGGGAAAAGTCTAGAAAGCAGGAGACTGTGAGTTCAAGTCCTGCCTTAGCCATGAAAACTGGCTGGATGACTTTGAGCCAGTAATTCTCTCTCAGCCCAATCCACCTCACAGGATTGTTGTTGTGGGGAAAATAGGAGGAGGAAGAATATGTTCACTGCCTCGGGTTATTTGCAAAAGTAATAAAGGTGGGATTCAAATAAATAAATACCATATTTTTCGGAGTATAAGACACACTCCCCCCCCCCCCGCTAAAAGTGGGTGAAAATTTCGGTGCGTCTTATAGACCGAATACGGGCCTCCCGAACCCTCGGCGTGTCGTGTTTTTGCCCTCCCCGGCCCCCAGAAGCACTCTGCAGGCCCCAAACGGGCGCGGTTTTGGCGAAAACGGGACACACGGAGGGTTCAGGAGGCCAAAAACGGGCCTGTTTTTGGCCTGCAAAGTGCTTCTGGGGGCCGGGGAGGGCGAAAACGGGACGCGCAGAGGCCAAAAACTATTTTTTTTCTTGTTTTCCTCCTCTAAATCTAGGTGCGTCTTATAGTCCAAAAAATACAGTATACAAAAGTTGTAGAAATGCTCAAGTAGCAGAATGGATTTACCATTTTCAATTCTAAGCGAAGACTCACAGTGTTTTTTTTAATGGTGCAGCAAGAGTAAACAAACAAATAAATACATGACCAAAAAGAATAAGAGAAATAATAATAATAATAATAAAGCTTCAGTCAGTGTGTAAAGCACTGTCTTCTTCCCTGCTGTTTTGGCAGCCGGGGGAAGTTTCAAAACAGGGATGTAAGAATTCTGGCCCTGAATTAGTTTGTACATTTTTCCAATAGTTGTCTAAGAGGCTCTTTTGTTGTCCTCATGTTTAATTCCAATTAGTGCCACATTTCTAGGAAGGGAAAGATGCAGGGTGTATTTTTCAAATAACGACAAAGCACTGCTAAATAGAAAAGAATCAATCTTGTAACAGCTCACAAATAAGAGGAACTCAGAATAAACCTGGAACAAGAATGGATTGTCAGATACAGTTTTCCTATCAAGAGCTTTTGACATCTTAATTTACCTGGTCTCCAACCTCAATCCTTAGCCTGGTTAAAACACTTGTTTAATAGTTGATGTTTGTTTTATTTTTCCTTCAATTCCTTGTCTCTTTCTCTCTCTCTCTTTTTTTTAACCAGAGGAAGCATTCTAGACATTCTACTAAGGTAGAGTTGAGCCATTTTTGAAGTAGTTTACTGATATCTGTGGAGCCTTTGGGAGCCATGCAAGTGGAAAGGACTGGTGATACCAGAGTGATACCACAGCCCATAAATACTTGTACATCTGCATAATTGCATGTACATCCGCTGCTCCATGCTGTTCTCATTCTCACACGGCAGATTGTTGGGTGGGAAGGTTCAAATCTTCCACAGTTCTGAGCAAGACAGCTGTTTCCCCAAAAGAAATTACAACACTATTTGCTTACATATATAGGTAGTCCTCAACTTACAACCATTTGTTTAGTGGCTGTTTGAAGTTACGTGAAGAAAATGACTTATGACCGTTTTTCACACTTACGACCATTGAAGCATCCTGTGGTCATGTAATTGAAAATTCAGATAACTGGCATGTATTTATGGCGGTTGCAGTGTCCCGGAGTCATGTGATCACCTTTTGCGACCTTCTGACAAGCAAAGTCAATGGGGAAGCCAGATGGACTTAACAACCATGTGACTACCGTTTACCCGAAAATAAGCCCTCCCCTGAAAATACCATTTCCTCTGGTTAAGGTTAGGCAGACAGAGCTGGAAATCAGGTAAGACGGCAAGAGGAGCCCCGTCTTGCTCCACGTGCCCCAAAATAATAAGACCTCCCCGAAAATAAGGCCAAGCGCTTATTTCGGGGTTCAAAAAAATATAAGACAGGGTCTTATTTTCGGGGAAACACGGTAGTTTAACAACGGCAGTGATTCACTTAACAATGGTGGCAAGAAAGGTAGTAAAATTCACTTAACCACTGTCTTGTTTAGCAATGGAAATTTGGGCTCAATTGTGGTCGTAAGTCAAGGACTTACTTGTAGCCCTTGATTTATGACTGGAATGGAGCCTGCCCATCATAGTCATAACTCGTGATGGTCGTAAGATGATCCGATGTGACCTACCCTTTTTTGTGTTGGTCGTTAAGGAAGTTCTAGTTTTCAGCAAAACCATAATAAAATGTGGTCAATGACCACAGGACACTGCAAATGGTCATAAATGTGGCCTACGTTCGGTCATGTGACCATGATAAAGGAGGAACTGTGAGCATTGTAACTGAAATCCAGGTTATAACTAGGTAGGTAGGTCCATCATAAATTTGAACAGTTGCTAAGCGATCGGTCATAAGTTAAGGACCTCCTGTATTTGCTTCTCATCTTTCCAGCCATGCAGTTATGATGTTTGAAAGAACATGGTTTTATCAACTAGATCAGGGGTGTCAAACTCAAGGCTTGAGGGCCGGATCCGGCCTGCAGGGTTGCTTAGATCTGGCCCGTGGGGCTGCCCTGGAAACGGCAAAGGGTGTGCCACCCTCCCAAGCTCCGTTTTTGCTGGCAGAGTGCTCGGGCCTCCACAGGTGCCCCCAACACAAGTAACGTCGAGCTGGCCACGCCCACCACAGCCCCCCGAGGTCAAACACAACCCTGATGTGGCCCTCAGTGAAATCCAGTTTGACACCCCTGAACTAGATGATCAGATAGGCAGTAGGAAAAACTGAAATATTTCAGAACACGTAGAGACTGACTGATTGACCAAAGGATATACAGTAATTCAGAAAACACCCTCAATAGACTGAAGGAGAATAATCTGCTTTCTTTCTCTAGAATTCTATCAGAAAAATTCATACAGTGAAAGAGAATTTGATGCTCTCAAGGTGTTTTAGGTTCAACTCCCACCATCCTCAATCATTATAAGCAAAGGTTGTGACATCTCTAGTGTTCAGCAAAGAGTACCAAGTGGTCTAATACAAGTGTCTGGACCGCACTATCTGGCTTTTGAGTATTGGCATTTCTGCATTTTCAGCTGCAATGTGACTCAAGTACTTTTTGAGTAAAAGAATCCATAAACATCATGGCTCCGGTCCATTAAAATTGCTCCTAGAGATGATGCAAACCGCACATAATGGAGTACTTAAAAAAATTAAACATCTAAGCATCTTACATAAGAAATTTAATATCAGCTATTATAGTTTTGAGAAGTTATCTGTCCACAAAAATGCTTTTAAACCCCCGCAGATATCAAATATAGACTGAGGCAGCCCGATCAATTGTGTAACAAGAATGGATTCCAAAATTTATTTCTACAATCCACACCTTGGCTACAGTGCTTACTGTGATAGCTGAAGGCCCATGTGAACTATGTGCCTAAGAACTATCTCATACAAATAGAACACTTGGTTTCCTAGATTTAAAATATGTAAATATTCAGGGAAAATATTGCAGAAGTAAGATGTTAAGTGTAGTATTTTTTTTTAAAAAAATATTTTATATTTAATGATACTAATTAGATGAGGGCAAAAGAAGAAGGGGACGGCAGAGAATGAGGTGGCTGGATGGAGTCACTGAAGAAGTTGGCGTGAGCTTAAATGGACTCCAGAGGATGGTAGAGGACAGGAAGGCCTGGAGGAACGTTGTCCATGGGGTTGCGATGGGTCGGACACGACTTCACGACTAACAACAACAACAACAATTAGATGGATAGAATGCAAGTTTGGTGTAGTGGTTAGGGCATCAGGCTAGAAATCAGAAAACCATTTCTAGTCCCACTTTAGGCACTGCCAACTGAGTGACTTTGGGCCAGTCACTCTCTCTCAACCTCAGGAAGGAGGCAATGGCAAACTACTTCTGAAAAATCTTGCCAAAAAAAACTGACTTATGTGCTGGAGGGGTTTTGCTGACATCCCACCTAAAATTCCAATGCAACTGCCTAATTCTTCCTCAAGATTTCCCGCCCCCCCCCCCAGTCCACAGATGGCAGCCGATCCACCCACCCATTTGCCTGCATTCTGCTGGCAAACTATTTATAATGGTGATTCAAATATTGATAGCTCCAGCCGGCTGTGATACTAATATGGGAAGTATGTTTTTCTTTTGCATTAAGCAGACTTGAGGCAAATAGAGCATTTCCCTCCCCCACCCCCAAAGTGGAGATATTTTTTCTTCTTTCAAGAAAACGTAACCTCTGGCTGATCTTGGCGGATCTCCGAAATGTTAAATAGGGCTGGCCTGGATTAGTACATGGACATGCCAGGAAATGCCAGGACTGCAGAGTAAATTGGTAAATCACCATCATCACTTTCTCCTTCATCATCATCATCAACATCTAGAACAGGGGTGTCAAACTTGATTTCACTGAGGGCCGTATCAGGGTTGTGTTTGACCTCGGGGGGCTGGGGTGGGCACGGCCAGCTTGGCGTCACTCGTGTCGGGGGGCGCCTGTGATGCAGGGGTGAAATGCGCCCGGTTCACTCTTACCTGTCGGTCGCCGTAGAGCCGGTCGCCAAGGTAGCGCGAGGCGCCGCCCACCTGCCCGGACGCCGCCATTTGGGTTCTTTTACCCTCTGCGAATGCACAGAACGCTTTGCGCATGCGCAGAGGGTAAAAGAACCCAAATGGCAGCGTCCGGGCAGCGTTCGGGTGGGTGGGCGGCGCCTCGCTCTACCTTGGCGACCGGCTCTACGGCGACTAACAGGTAAGAGCGAACCGCAAGCATTTCACCCCTGCTGTGATGGCCCGTGTGCTCTGCCAGCAAAAATGGGCTCCCGAGCTCCGTTTTCGGCTGCGACGGCCTCCTACAAGCCTCTGCCAGTGAAATTGGAGCTGGGGGGGCCATGCGCAACCCTCCTGAGCTCCGTTTTCACTGGTAGAGGCACTGCAGGCTGGTCCTTTGCTGTTTCCAGAGCGGCCCCATGGGCCAGATCTAAGCACCCTGCGGGCTGGATCTGGCCCACGGGCCTTGAGTTTGACACCCCTGATCTAGAAGAACCACTTCTGTTGCTGTTTGGATGTGTGCGTGTAATCTTGTATGAGAATGAAGCTTTACAGGTAGTCCTTGACTTACAACCATTCGTTTAGTGACCGAAGTTACAACGGCACTGAAAAAAGTGACTAATGCCCGTTTTTCACACTTACCACTCTTGCCCCATGGTCACATGATCAAAATCTGGATGCTTGGCAACTGACATGTACTAATGACGGTTGCAGTGTCCCATAAATACGAGCAGTCCTCGACTTACAACGGTTCATTTAGTGACCGCTCAAGGTTACAATGGCACAGAAAAAAGTGATTCATGACCATTTTTCACACGACAATTGCAGCATCCTCGTGGTCATGTGATAAAAATTCAGACGTTTGGCAACTGACTCACATTTATGACCATTGCTGTGTCCCAGGGTCATGTGATCACGTTTTGCGACCTTCTGACAAGCAAAGTCAATGGGGGAGCCAGATTCGCTTAACAACCGTGTGACTAATTTAACAACTGCAGTGATTCACTGAACAACTATGGCAAGAAAGGTCGTAAAATGGGGCCACACTCACTTAACAAATGTTTCACTCAGTATCATAAATTTTGGGCTCAATTGTGGTCGTAACTTGAGGACTACCTGTATGTTCACATGTATTTATGATGGTTGCAGTGTCTTAGGTTCATATGATCAACTTTTGCAAGCAAAGTCAATGGGGAAACCAGACTGACTTAACAACCGTGTTACTAACTTAACAACTGCATTCACTTAAAATGGGGCAAAACTCACTTAATAATTGTTTTGTTTACCAACAGAAATTTTGGGCTCAACTGTGGCCTTTATGTTGAGGACTACCTGTATTTTGCCGTATAAGATTTAGTTTTCTGAAAAAAGCGGTATCATTTTCTGATGATTTTAGTTTGGTTTTTCCACATCATGTTAGCATTGTGTGGTTGGAAGATTTGTTCTTCAAGGAGGCTCATTTGGCCTGATCAACAATGCAGATGAATGACTTTATGCAGCAATAAATTTCATTTTGGCACAATAGTATTGCATCTGTGTTAACTGTATGCCAATGTCTATTGCATTAGGACTGTCAAGATTAGAGATGGAAGCATCCAAATGCCCACTACATTGCAAGATATAGATTTTAGTACCTCCTTGGCACCATCTAGTGCTTCTCTGGTGTTTTGCAGCCAAATCAGTTTGTTGTCTTTGACACAGAGGTCAGTTTGCATAGCAATAGCACTTAGACTTATATACTGCTTCACAGTGCTTTACAGCCCACTCTAAGCGGCTTACAGAGTCAGCATATTGCCCCCAACAATTTGGGTCCTCATTTTACCCACCTCGGAAGGTTGGAAGGCTGAGTCAACCTTGAGCCTGGTGAGATTTGAACTGCCAAATTGCAGTCAGCAGAAGTAGCCTGCAGTACTGCATTCTAACCACTGTGCCACCGCGGCTCATCGAGCATAATCGTGGTCTTCCTTCAAAACACCCATTAAGAGATACTTGGAAACTTTTGGTCTTCTTAAACTTCCTGCCTGAACTCAGACAAATTACAGTGTTAGAATGATTTAGAGTGGAGCTTTAACTTATTGGTGGCTAACACATTTTCTTGAATCATCTGAGAGTTTGGCCTGCAGGTGGCCAGTGAAGATATCTGATGGCAGGTGTAGGTGTAGGTGTAAATCAAAATTATGCAGCCTTTCATCCTTCCTCCTTTTTCTCTACTTTTGCCACATCGCTCTCTGGCTTGCTATTGAGTAGGCTGCCAAACTGAACAGACACCATGCTTAAAAGTATGAACAGGTAGCTTTTGGAGAACATTTAGAATGAGGCCAAAGAGGCATAGAACTTTGATTCCTGGTTTACCAGTGCTGGCTTGTATCCCTAAACGTAGAAACAAATATTAATTTTGTAGTTAAAATTACACATTTTAGAGATACGACCGAATGATTAAAGACTGCAGGGAATAGGATAACAGCATAATATACTCGTATTTGTGATGGTTGTAGTGCCTGGGGGTCATGTGGTCACCTTTTGTCACCTTCTGACGAGCAAAGTCAATGGGGTAGTCAGATTCACTTAATGTTGGAAATTTTGGGCTCAATTATGGTCGTACGATGAGGACTATCTGTATATTCTGGAGTTTAAGGGGCTTAGAAGTCTTAGGGATCCTGTCTTCTCTAATCTCAACCCCTAACAAAAATACTACCCGTGTTTCCCTGAAAATAAGACCGGGTCTTATTTTCTTTTGGGCCTCAAAATAAGCACTAGGGCTTATTTTCAGGGGGTGTCTTATTGTTTTTCCATGTACGGGAGGCCCACTTCTTCTGCTTGCTCGTGGCGGGACAGGAGATCATGCGGTGCACCAGTGCGGCTGGCGCAAAGTACGGGGATGGAGCTGCCCTACGCGCCCCACATTGGCTTACCTCAGGGCCACTGCAGCCAGGCCATCCATGCCCCGACACTGCCTCGCCTCACGGCCGCGGCACCAACACACCACTCAGCCTCCTCTGTGAGCAAGCAGAAATGGCCCGGCGGCCACGTGGGCTCCTACTGCACATGGCTGCTCGTGCTGCCGCCATGAGGCAGGTTGTTGTGGCTTGCCCCCGTCCCGTGCAGCTCATGGATCCGGACGACCAGGAACAGTCCATAGGGTGGCAAGAGCGGTCTGTAGCGCCGGCACCGGAGTCCGAGACCGAAGAGGAAGCAGGGCCAGAGGACGATGCGCAATCAGGGCCTTCTGCACCTCCTCAGCAGGAGTTCAGTGACTCCAGTGAAGAGGAGGGGCCTCTGATTGATGCCAGAGCATGCAGGGCAGCTAGCCGGCAAGAGTGGCTGTGTAGAAGGAGGTCTACTCGAAAGTAAGCTTGCCGGCAGAGGGGCCACGCCCTAAGACTATATAAGGGTGGATCACACCACACACTTTTGCTGAAGACAATTTTGTTTGTATTCATCTTGGCTGCCTTCTGAACTTCGTGCCTATCAGTTGGATTGACTCCAGTCCGGGCTCTTGGCCAACTCCAGCAAGTAATTGTATTTGATGGACTTAATGACCTGCTTGTGTCTTTCATATTTGGAATCCTGGCCAAAGTGTTCTGTGCTTGAAAACAAACACTTTGGCAAAGAATTAGTATTCACTTTAATACTAAGCAATTATTAGTATTAAAGCCTTTTTGTTTAAAGAACAGTGTGTGTGTGTCGCTTTCTGGGGGTTTGCCGCACTGGGACAGAACACAGGTGTCGGGGTGTGGATGGCCTGATTGCGGAGGCCCTGAGGTAAGCCGGTGCGGGGCACATGGGGCAGCCCCACCACCCTTCCACCTCATCTCGTGGTCGTGGCACCGCGAGCAACCAGACCGAATGGGCAGGCGGCCAGCTGCACAGGCTCTTAAGTAGGGCTTATTTTGGGAGTAGGGCTTATCTTAAGCACATGCATAAAAACATGCTAGGGCTTATTTTCAGGATGGGTCTTATTTTCAGGGAAACAGGGTACTATGGACTACTACTATGTTATCTATCTATCTTCGAGACCGTCTTCTACCACATAGCTCCCAGCGACCGGTAAGATCCCACAGGGTTGGTCTCCTCTGGGTCCCGTTGGCTAAACAGTGCCGGCTGGTGGGCCCACGGGGGAGGGCCTTCTCGATGGCTGCCCCGGCCCTCTGGAACCAGTTACCTCCTGAGATCCGGACTACCCCCACCCTGTTGGCCTTCCGGAAAGCGGTGAAGACCTGGCTGTTCCGGCAGGCTTGGGGCTGTTGATCTCGCTATTAAAATCTGGCGGGATCTGGCCAAAAAAGGTGTGTATGGGTTTTTTAATTGTTGTTGTTGTTTTTAAATTGTTTTTTGTATAATGTATCTTTTTAATACGTTTTTTATATTTTAATAAGGTTTTTTTGTGTTTCTGCTGTAAGCCGCCCAGAGTCCCTCGGGAGTTGGGCGGCATAGAAATCTATCTATAAATAAATAAAATAAATAAATCTATTACGATGATTTTACGGTTTGGATTTGTCTTCCCAAATCTTTGTTTCAGGCCCTTCTATTTATTTCAATTTCCCAGCTATCCAGGCCTCAAATGTCAGGAAAGGTAATGAGCTCTTTCAATCTAAAATGAGCAGCACTTTGGATTGGAGCGAAGGAATCACTGGCTTTTTAGCTTTATTAAAATCTTAGTAAGAGCTTAGCTGAGTGCTGGAAGGAAAGTCAGTTCAGGTTGAGTGGACAGTTAACCAAGCCTGCATTCCATGCACTGAGCTCTCCAAGGTCCTGATGATCTTTGCCGGCCTGCCTCATCCATTCGCTGTATTTATTCTCAGCAAAGTTCCTTGAGGTCCTCAGTATACTAGCTAAGCCATTCACAAAGTAAGCGTGAAACATACAATAACTAGGGTTGCAGAAACTCAAATAATAGTGAAAATGGGTTATATCGATAGAACTTGCACTCCCAGAATATTTTAAATAATTTGTTTATGTCTTATGGTATGTTTATACCACAGCAGTAATGGGTTGCAAATCCCATCGCTACTGGATCACGTGCGCACTCGTGCGCACGCACGCATGACGCTTGTGCGCCGCCGCTACTGGTTCGTAGGTCCGGGCTGTACCGGTAGCAACCAACCGCTGTACCACACTTGTGATATTATATTACACTTTCCAATAAATAATATTATTCTATTCTATTCTATTCTATTCTATTCTATTCTATTCTATTCTATTCTATTCTATTCTATTCTATTCTATTCTATTCTATTCTGTTCTATTCTATTCTATTCTATTCTATTCAACTCTATTCTATTCTACATTTTTTCTGCATTCTGCTGTTCTGTTCTGTTCTGTTCTGTTCTATTCTACCCTACCCTACCCTACTGTTCCACCTATTCTTCAGAAGCTCAAGGTTGTTTACATATTCCTATATTTTATTCTCACAAAAATTATGTGAGGTAGATTGAACTAAGATACATTGGCCTACAATCACCCAGTGAATTTTTGTGGTTGACTTGAACCTGGGGCATCTCAGTTCTGGTTCAACACACCTTCAACCCCGATATCATATGAACTGTACTAATTCTTGAGAAAGCACCTCAGGAAAGCTGCATGTTTATTTTTGTCTGTTCTGTATATATCTCTTTTTCTTATTTAATTTGTATTTTTTTCTGAAAAATAGGAACTCCAAGCTTCTACGATCAGGATAGTATTTTGTAGTAGTATTTGTAGTATTTGTAGTATTTTGTAGATAGTATTTTGTAGTAGCAAATACTACAAAATGGGCTGAGGATACTGGGGAATCCTCAGAAAAGCAATGGGAAAATGCCAAAGGATCTTCTTCCTAGCGTTATTCCCACGCTATAGCAAGATCCGTTTGGGAAAATGCCAAAGAATAATCCCGCGAAATAAATTTTTACTTCTATAACATAAATCTGTAAGTATTTATCAATTATTAATACTAGCTGCATGAAGAAAGCAATGAAATTGGTTGACCTTACCCGTTCTCGGTCCAATTTCTTTTTAACTTTAATCAGTCCCAAGCCAGGATCAATTGAAAATTCATTGTTTTGATCTCCGCTGATAATGGAGAAAGAAATCAGTCCATTGGGAGGACTGTCCACGTCTTCAGCTATCAACTTTGGAAAAACAAGAAATTATAAATAGAAGGGAGAATGATGACAATGAATTGATAAATTCCACTGTATATGAGATCATCACAAATGTATATATGGTTAAATGCTATTATATGATGTACTTAAAATATATCAGAAAGGCACTTATGGTCTATCGAGATTCCACAGAGGTAACTATCTAAAACAGGTAGGATATAACTATGTACTTTCCCCTTGCAATGTACCAAGAGAACTACTTCGACCAATCACTGTCTCACGCAAATAAAGTTCCATGATTAACTGCAGGCCAGACCAGAAACGTCCAAATGGGGGAAAAAAACTGATTGGGGGAGTTATTCTCAAGTTTGGGAAATTAATTCAATCACCGTCTTGCAATTTGAAGACTTGCTTCATACATCCATGCCATGCTTTATCGTGATTTATAATTGGCTTCATTATGTACCACAGCATGCTGTAGCAAACTAAACAAACTACATTATGGTTTAGCACAGTAATGAATTGAGTTGATGTAATCTGCATTTTAACAAAACTTTCAAAAAAAATATTGTTCCTGTAAAAATTTCCTGAATACACATTTAATTTTAAGTTTGCCAGTCAAGAAATTTCTCTCTCCTATCTATCTACTCACCTCTCTACCTACCTACTTAACCTACCTATATTTGTCTGTCTCTGTTTGTCTCCCTCTCCATCTGTCTGTCCGTCCGTCCATCCATCCATCCATCCATCCATCCTCTCTCTCTCTCCACCTATCTACCTACCTACCTACCTTTATCTATTGTTAGCCAGCCAGATAGTTAGCTATCTTTCTAGCTCTGTACTAGACCATAATGAAGCCCTAGATTTTGTCCACATTTCTGCTGACAGTGCTATTTGCACAATCCTTTCCTAGACTTACAGCATTTTCAAAGTTATCAATATCTGTTATTACTAAGAAAGTGCGTCTTGTATTCACTTACAATTAGCCATTTACCCTGGTGATTTGGGCAGAAAAACTCAGAACTCACCCTTACTAATGAGTCGCCAACTGATGCATCTTCACTGATGACTGCACTATAGACATCTTGGCTAAATCTTGGTGGGTTATCATTAACGTCTGTCACATTTATATTCACTGTTGTCACAGCACTCAGAGCTGGGCTGCCCCCATCTTTAGCTTCAATGACCAGGAAGAAGTCCTTACACATTTCATAGTCCAAAGCTTCAATTACAGATATGGACCCTTGGAGATGGAAGACAAGAATAGGAACATCATATGCATTCCTAAAGTCTTAAACTTTTCTTTGAAAGCAAATATAAGCGGCCTCAGTGACTGTAGCAAAACACAAAGCAAGCAATGACAATCCAGATTATATAGTAAAGCCACCTCTGATATATTTTTCATGTTGGAAGGAGCAAAGCAGGTCAGAATGAAAGAAAAGTTCTGTATCAATGCGAAAGTCACTGGATTCCTTTTATTAAAGCAGAGAAATATTTGAATTGGAAATTCAATTGTTACAGAAACATAATTCCTTAGGTGTTATTGGCATTTGATCAATATCTTTTCAATGTAAGCCTAAACAAATAAGTATGAGGTTCCGTGGGATCCTTGGTGCTCTCTGAGCTTGGTTGTCTTCTTGCAGATGTTTCATTACCAAACTAGGTTAACATCATCAGTGCTAGTAGGATGTGGGGTTGGCTCTCACTTTATAGACTAGTGGTTTTCTTCTGTCAGTGTTGGTCAGAGTGGTCTTGATGGTTCCTTGATTAGGCTGTTGTTTACTCTTAGATTTATTGTCTGAATTGGTAGTTCCTTAATTGGGGTATTGTTTGCTTCTTGATTGTTGATCTAATGTTGGTTTTGGTGTTAAGCTCCATTCATCTGGGTGCTGACTGCCTTGATTTCAGACTGTTGGCCAAAAGTCTTATTTCTCTCCAACCATTTGTCCTGGGAAACTTAGTTTATCTTTTTGTTTCCTTTTTGATTGTCTCTTTGAATGGTATGTAGATGTTGTTTATCTCTATGTGCCTGTTGACGGCCAATTTGTCTGACTACCGGTACCAGGCTTCCAGGAATTCTCTTATCATTTTTTGACTTGGCTTGGTCTAGGATGCTCAGAGTTTCCCAGTTGAAATTATGGATAAGTCTGTTCATATGTTGTGAACACTCTCTCAGCGGACATATTTTTTTAAAAAAAACATTACTTGAAAATTAAAAACTGGAAGCTGACATACCACAAAGTACAAGTCTCTAGCTTCAACTTCACTTCCAAGATGTATACTTGGAAAATAAAAAATGGCTGGTATCCAAAACTCTAATATGTTTTTAGGAGACAAAGACAAAGATAAGCTGAGCTGGCAGACAGTATCTTTGGAGAGCTAAGCGGTTTAGAACAGAATAATCTCAATGCAGTAGTATATTTCTGGTAAGTGGTTAGTTTGTGAACCGGCCACTCCTTTTGAAGCAGACATTTGGTGACAGCATCACCTTCCAAATATGTTCTCAAAAGTGACAACTTAATTTGAAAAAAAAAAGGCATCCAAAGGCTATCTAGTCCCAGCCAGTGGTGGGTTGCTACCGGTTTGGACCGGTTCGTGCGAACCGGTGGTGGAAATTTACCCACGGTCACCAAACCGGTAGTGAAGGCCGGCTTGCCACGCCCCCGAACCGGTTCCCCGGTCGCCGCTGCTTGAAAGCGGCTGGCAAATAACCCTCTGCGCATGCGCAAAGGCTTCTGCGCATGCGCAGAGGGTCAGTACCCAGATGTGACGCACGCATACTTCCGACGCGACGCACGCACTTCCGAACCGGTAGGGAAGGTAAGAGAAACCCACCCCTGGTTCCAGCCACCCATTATCTCCTATCTTCATATCAACCACTGAAGGTTGGCCTTGATTTCAGACGGTTGACCAAAATTCTTATTTCTCCCCAACCATTTGCCATGGGAAACTTAGGTGCAATTCTTTCCAACTTCAGGGGGGAAAAAAAGACTGCACATTTGTCAGCATGGACAAGCATCGGCATAAAACATCCATCACTACTAGGCTGGGGATAATATTTTTTTTTAAAAAAATAACAATAATAAATGCATCAGATATTCTACATAATTACAGGATTGCTTTGAGTCTTTAGTGCCTACTGCTGATTTGTTGATAAGGAAGCTGTCATTCATGAACACATAATAAATACCTCATTGGTAATTAAATGTCACTATTTTTAATTGATTTACCTTCTTGTCTTCCTTTGAAATAGAGCTTTAACTATTGTTTTTGTTCCAATACCAAGGAGACGTAATATGCTAACACCACTCCAGCTCTCTCAAATATTAAAACTTAAAAGTGCCCTTGAGTGGTATCTCTAAATCTGTACTGACTATAAAAGAAGAAGAAGAAGAAGAAGAAGAAGAAGAAGAAGAAGAAGAAGAAGAGATTTCAGGAACTGACAGAAAAGAAAGGGAATAGGAAAACAAAACAAAACAAAGCAAACACAAAAACGCTGCATGGAAGCTTGAATGAAGATTAACTCAATGAACCTATTTCTCCTTTTCATTGGTAGCAATGGAAAAATATAGAAGAGGCCTTTTGTTGTTATTGTTCACTTGACTTGACGTCAGTGCTTTGCAAAAATACAAGTGGTGTATGAATCTAAAGGGAATGAAAGACCCAAATTATAGGTAGTCCTCGACTTACGACCACAACTGAGCCCAAAATTTCTGTTGCAGCTGTTAAATGAATTTTGCCCCATTTTACGACCATTCTTACCACAGTTGTTAAGTGAATCATTGCAGTTGTTAAGTTAGTAACATGGTTGTTTAGTGAATCTGGCTTCCCCACTGACTTTGCTTGTCAGAATCTAGTCGCAAAAGGTGATCACATAACACTTGACATCATCTTCTTTTAACGACCCCATAATCCCTTGCGGGGTGGAGTCTGGGCAACTGAATGGAGCTGAGTGTTTACTGGCCGGATGCCCTTCCTGTCGCCAATGCGGAGCTTTGTTCAGCAGATATATTCTCATTGTGCCCAGAGAGAGAAATATCTGCCTCTACCTAGGATCGAATTCACAGCCTCCAGATTGTGAGGTGAGAGCTCCACCTCTAGGCCACCGCACCGCACCGCACCGCACCACTCCACATAACACATGACATCAGAAGGGTGAAAAACCAGTTGCCAATCACCTGAATTTGGTCATGTGAACATGGGGATGCTACAATTGTAAGTGTGAAAAATGGTCATAAATCACTTTTTTCAGTGCCATTGTGACTATGAATGACCACTAAATGAACTGTTGTAAGTCGAGGACTACTTGTACCATCGTCTGTATGCTGCTTCTCTTGTGACGTCTTTGATATTAGATAGCAGGTTTCCAAAACCTGAATGAAATTGATGAGCACCTACACAAAACAGGGTCTTCTCAGTGGCAGCACCTTCTTTCCAGAATGCCCTCCAAAGGCTGGATGACTTTCCATCATTAGCACAACTATCCCAAAGGTGCTTTTTTTTCAGGAGGCAACTGGACTTTCTTGTTTTTCTTTTTAAAGACGTTTCGCTTCTCATCCAAGAAGCTTCTTCAGCTCTGACAGGATGGTGGGGAATGGAAGGATTTATATTCCTTGCAGACAGCTGGTCATTTGCATCCTTTTAGCGGGTCGTTAAGGAGGTTTATCTGTGTCCTCAGGGTCACCTGAGTGGTGCTCCTGGTTCCTGTAGTCTGCCATTTTTCCTCTGGAAATCCATTCCTACTCCCACACCATTCAAAGGGAGTTCATCCCAAATTGGATAGCTAAAAGAATGTCCAGTTGCCTCCTGAAAAAGCACCTTTGGGACAACCATGACCTGGGTGACTGAGAATCTCTACAGACTATTAGCACAACTACTTCACTCCATTTTCCATGCTCCAGCCCGTCCCTCTGAACAGGTCTGTCAAACGAAATCTTAGGACTTCAAATTGATTTGGAGATTTGACAGACTTCTGTGCATGTGTGGATATACTGTACGTTTATCTTGTTGCATCAAACCTTCAAATCAAACTGATTTGACTCTCCAAATCAGTCACGGGAAGAAAATTTTGACCCAAATGGACCCAACACTTTGAATTGTGAATTCAACTAATAATTCACATATCAGAATTGGATCTTGGCTGTTCCTCCCACATTTAGATTCTCTATACCAGAGTTCCTCAACATTTCCGACTTTGCAGACTGGCGGGGGGGGGGAGGGGATGATTTGCACAAGAGGCTGGCCAGCACACGCAGCTCCATTTCCACGAGCGGCATGCATGCATGCCTCCGTCTCATGAAAATCGAGCGCATGTGCATGCACTGATTGCTTATTTGTACCCGGACTATCATTAAGTGTTGTACCTTGTGATTCTTGACGAACTTATCTTTTCTTTTATGTACACTGAGAGCATATGCACCAAGACAAATTCCTTGTGTGTCCAATCACACTTGGCCAATAAAAAATTCTATTCTATTCTATTCTATTCTATTCTATTCTGCTACTCGTGCAAGGGTGCGCGCTCACTGGCCACTTCCACAGCCCAATTGCAAAACCCCTCATGGCCCACTAGTGTCCCACAGGTTGGGGACCCCTGCTCTATACGATTTCAAAAGTAGCATAGTCTATCTTACCCTCCTTAAATCTGAAGAGTTTGGACAACTACCACTCCTGTTGCAAATATCCCTTTGTTGGACAAGGCATTAGGAAAGGAACTTAATAGGAAAAGGAATGGCAGAATCTGGGGGCAGAGTGAAAAGAGGGATCAGCCTAGAATCCCTATGTAGCCACAAGTCCAACCCCCCTTGAATTCCTTTGACCCTTATTTAATTCCAAGCAGATGCTGTTAGTTTGAGAAGATTCCTGTGCATAGGCTTTTTAGCAATAGATCGGTTTAATTGGACTTTCATGTATGGACCTGGTTTTCCATGTCTGACAGAAATGGTTATTTAATTACAAATATTTTTGGAAGGAGTCCGTTAACTGGATCCACTTTAGTGTTGCTTCAATCCTGAATACTGCAGAGAAAACAGCCTTGGCGGTACCTCATGGCCAGCTGATTAGCAAGCTAGCTGGGTGTGGGATAAATGGTAGGAGGATTAAATGGGTACATAGTTGGCTCGAAAATTGCACTCAAAGAGTACTCCTCAATAGTTGCTCATCATAACTGGAGAGAAGTGTCATGTGGAGTGGTAAAAGGATCCCTCCTGGGTCCTCTCATCTTCAATACTTTCTCTAATGATTTGGAGGAAGAGCTGCAGGGATTGCTTCTCAAATTTTCAGATGACACGCAATTGGGTGAGGTAGCTAAAAGCCCCAAAGTAATAATACAAGGTTAGCGAAATGGTCTGAAAAGAACGGACTGAAGTTTAACAGAAATAGATGCCAAGTGCTTCACTTGTGTAACAGCAATCGTACGCGTGAGAGAGGACTGGCTTGGAAATGTTATTTTTTTTTATAGCGAAATCCAATGTGGGCTTATTCAGAACTCAATCTACAGAAGTTCAACTGCGCTTAGGTTAGTGAAAATAAGGACTACAGCCATTAAGTTCTATATTGAATTTTACCAGTCACAATGGAGATTAGGGGTCCTTGGTGCTCTCTGAGCTTGCTTGTTTATTTAATAATAAAATTTATTTATTTAATAAAATTTGTATGCCGCCCAACTCCCGACGGACTCTGGGCGGATAGTGCTAGCACTGATGACGTCTCCGATAGTGCTAGCACTGATGACGTTACCTAGTTAGGGTAATGAAACGTTTGCAAGAAAACAAGCAAACTCAGAGCGCACCAAGGACCCCTCATTTCAACCCTGAGCTACAAATATTCTCCTTTATTGACAATGGAGATTCTTCACAATTTTTGTAACATTGTTCTGTTGCTCCTGGGTTGAAGCATAAATTAGTAACAACGGAACCCAAGTTAAATATAAGCAGTGATGTGTATGGTGCAAAAACAACAACAACAACCCTGTTATTCCTTACCCAACTATAAAATGAAATTTAAACCTGCTTTATAAGCCTTCTCCTTATTTTAGTAAACTTACCTGTTTTAGAATTGATCTGGAATTTTCCTTTTTCGTTACCCGATCTGATGAGGTAGCTGATCTCCGCATTTGTACCAATGTCTTTGCTGGTCGCAAACACAAAAAGTATCTCGGCATTTGGGGAGGTGTCCTCGGGCACCTCAACCAGGTAATCTCTCCTCTCAAAGACAGGAGGGTTGTCATTAATGTCCAGGACGGTAATTGTAACGGTGGCAAATGAGGACAGAGTCTGCACAATGCCCTGATCGGAAGCTTTAATGGTGACATTATAGGAAGACTGAAGTTCCCGGTCCAGAGGATGTTCCAAAATGATGATGCCTGAGGACATGTCCACAGAGAAGAAACCTTCTGAAGAATTGGCCAGGGAATACACAATCTTTCTGTTCACCCCTGAAAAAGAAAAGAGGAGAGAACAGCAGTTCTTTTTAATTCTCTGAGGCAGAAAAGACCAAGATGCCAACATGGCACAACACTTTAACCGCGCATAGTTCAGTGTTATCAGCAGCAGAGCAGGGGGATACAGGTAGTCCTTGACTTATGACCACAATTGAGCCCCAAATTTCTTTTGCTAAGTGAGACATTTGTTAAGCGAACTTTGTCCTCATTTTAACGACCTATCTCACCACAGTTGTTAAGTAAATCACTGCAGTTCTTAAGTTAGTAACATGGTTATTAAGGGAATCTGGTTTCTCCCATTGACTTCGCTTTGTCAGAAAGTTGCAAAAGGGGATCGCATGACTTCGGGACACTGCAAGCATCATAAATATGAGATGCTAGGCATCTGAATTCTGGTCACGGAATGGTGAGGATACTGCAACACACGGTCATAAGTGTGGAAAACCGGTCATAAGTCACTTTTTTCAGTGCCGTTGTAACTTCGAACAGTCACTAAATGAACTGTTGTAAGTCGGGGACGCCTTTTCCTTGCTGCTCCATTTCTTGTCTGGCTCAACCCAACCACCGTTAGCTGCTATTTGGAATTGCCATTGTTTCAAAGAAAGCTGTCCCTGGTAATTGTCCTTGAAAAACAGCCTGCCCATCATTTGGTCCAAGTCCAATGTGTTAGAATTGCATCCCTGAGACTTTCTAATCCATAGGTCTGGGAACTGAAGTACCACAATACTGGCAGACTGTCACGTTGGGAAAGGCTGGAGCAGAGCAGCAACGTTTGGATGGAAAAGTAGGCCCGGTAGGCGAATGCCACTTACATGGGCAAGACCGGGAAGTTCTATTTCTTCTTATTTGGGGGAAGGGAGAGGAGCTCAGTTTTTCTCTCTTAAAAAAAAAAAAGGCAACCATTATCACTGGTCTATTTTAAATCTTCTACAGCAGGGGTGTCAATCTCAATTTCATTGAGGGCTGCATCAGAGTTGTATTTTACTGTGGAGGGCCGGGGTGGGCGTAGCCAGTTTGACGTCACTCGTGCCAGGGGTGCCTGTGGTGGCCCGAGCGCTCTGCCAGCGAAAACGGGCTTCCAAGCTCTGTTTTTGGCTGTGACGGCCTCCTGCAACCCTCTGCCAGTGAAAACGGAGCTCGGGAGGGACACATGCATCCCTCTAGAGCTCCATTTTCACTGGCAGAGGCACCGCGGGCCAATCCTTTGCTGTTTCCAGGGCGTCCCCGCGGGTGAGATCTAAGCACCCTGCGGGCTGGGTCCGGCCCATGGGCCTTGAGTTTGACAGCCCTGTTCTACAGAATAATGGAGAGCACAATGGCTTAGAGGTTAGACGCTGAGTTTGTCAGCTGGAAAGCTGAGTGACCAGGTTAGAGAGCCAAGCGCTGCATGACGGATGAGCTCCCGTTATTTGCTCCAGCTCCTGCCCGTCTAGCAGTTCAAAAGCATTCAAATTCAAGTAGATAACTAGGTACCACTTCGGTAGGAATTCTGTGCGCCTTGGCATATAGTCATGCTGATCACATAAACCCGGAAGCATCTTTGGATGATGCTGGGTCTCTTGGCTAAGAAATTGACATGAGCACCGCCCCTAGAGATGGACACGACTGCATAGGGGAAAACTTTACCTTTACAGAATGATAAGAAACCTTACCACCAATTTTCAGCAAAGGTAACTACAGAATATCTGAAAGGAGATGGATTCAGAGGTCACGTGTGAACTGCTGGGTTATTCATCCCCCCCAGGGAAATATCTACTGACTGAGAGAGCCAACTTTCTGAACTAACTTCAGAATGATAGAGATCTGAACGCTTAAAGTAAAATCAGGACAATTCTTTTTACGATGCAGCAAGGGATTGCTTTCAGCCTAATTGAACACAAATGCAAAAACGAAGTTATGCACATTTCCATTTTGTTGTTGCCTTAACTGTACAATTTAGCAGTGGCAAAGGGAAAGAAGCAAAGAACACAACAGTCTTTTAAAGTCAGCATTCCCTTTCCTTTGAAGCCAACAGAAGTAGGAAGACATTTGTTTTTGAGCCAGAACTATTTGCCTGACATCAATCACTTACGAACACAAACTACACATCCTGCTTCTAGTTATACTTCATTAATTCAAAATTGGGTGACATTACTTTAGTAGTACTTGAAAGATAAAGCTTCCTTCCAGCTTTTGATGATTTCATGGCTGTCCATATATTTTAGCAGCAGTACAAAAATGATTCCCTAATGCTTTCTTCTGGGAATTACTTTTTCACTTTCCATTTTACCTTGGAATTTCCTGGGAGCCTTTCGCTTACAAGCTAATCGAGAAGGGCTACCACATAAAACATGCAAAAATGGAGACAGCCATTAGATGGCAACGAAGAGAATCACCATTATCTTTATACATTTGCTGCCATCTAGTGGTCATACAGATTTTGCAGTGAAAACTCAGAAGGTTAAACCTCCTATAACAGTGATGGCGAACCATTTTTTTGCTCGGGTGCCAAAAGGGCCCACATCCATAATGCAATGCCCTCCCCCCTGCGCATGCGCACACAAAGTCCAGTTGCCTCCTGAAAAAGCACCTTTGGGACAACCATGACCTGGGTGATTGAGAATCTCTACAGACTATTAATACTTCACTCCATACCGAAACGAACTTCCAGTAGGCCCGTTGGGCCGTTTTTTGCCTTCTCCAGGCTTCTGGAGGCTTTCCTGAAGCCTGGGGAGGGCGAAAACGGCCTCCCGTTCGTTTCTGAACTTCCGGTAGGCCCGTTGGGCCTGTTTTTCGCCATCTACAGGCTCCAGAGACTTTTCTGAAGCCTGGGGAGGGCGAAAACGGCCTCCCCCCGCCCTCCGGAAGGCCGAAAATCAGCTGGCCAGCGCTGATGTGCGCTGGAACTGACATAGGGCAACGCCTCGCGTGCCCTCAGATATGGCTCCATGTGCCACCTGTGGCACGCGTGCCATAGGTTCGCCATCACGGTCCTATAAACCTCACCAACTTTTCCAGCTCAGTCAAGATCAAATAGCTTCAGCCATCAAACTGGGCAATTCTTTTTTTTTTTATAATGACAGAAATGTTATTGTCTAAAACCAATTAACATGGATCGGAATGTAACATACATTTATTTTCCGCTCGATATGTCAGGAGTACAATTCCTTGCTTAGAAAAGCCTGGGGGAAGAATGTCCTGTTGTCTAGGCATATTCATAAAACGCAATCATAAGGACAATATATGAACACTTGTTTAAATTATATTACCAAAGATTAGATGACACTCTCCAAGGAACAGGGACATTTAAAAAAAACAAAACCCTTTTTGATTTATCCAAAGGTGATGACATGAAACCTTGAAAAAGTCATTAGGCAGAAATGGTACTTCAATTATAATTTAGAATCTACATGTCGATACACACAGGATTTATCTCCTAACATTCTGCAGTTATTAAAGGTAAGTAGTATTTAAATTATGATTTTATTATATGCCTACTTGATTCATTGGTATTTTAAAGTCTTTGCAGATTCAAGCCATATAATGAATAGCTTGGCCATCCATCATTACTATTATTTATTCCTATTGCATGAATTACCCTGATCCCAATGTCAGGTAAGTTATTGGTGAGTTACATAAAACAGAATAACAAATAGCTACAATGACTATTTATAAGTGACTATAATTTTATAAAATTATATATAAAATTATTTTATAATTTTATAAACAATTATACATGGCTAGTCTAGCGAAGAGAAGGACCAGGGGAGACATGATAGCAGTGTTCCAATACTTGAGGGGCTGCCACAGAGAGGAGGGGGTTAGGCTATTTTCCAAGGCAACAGAAGGCCAGACAAGGAATAATGGATGGAAACTGACCAAGGAGAGATTCAACCTGGAGATAAGGAGAAAATTTCTGACAGTGAGAGAGATCAACCAGTGGAACAGCTTGCCTTCGGAGGTTGTGAGAGCTCCAACACTTGAGCCTTTCAAGAGGAAATTGGACTGCCATTTGTCGGAAATGATGTAGGGACTCCTGCTTGAGCATGGGTTGGACTAGGTCATCTAGATGACCTACAAGGTCCCTTCCAACTCTGTTACATTTTTATTCTTCTAGTTTTACTCTAACGAGAATATGCTATTTTTATCCTTTTACGAAAATGAATAAACAAACCAGGATTTTTGTAGTTCGGAGAACCGGTAGCAGAAATTTTGCAATATCCTTCCCCCAGGAGTGGGGAGGGAATGGGGATTTTGCAGTATCCTTCCCCCAGGAGTGGGGAGGGAATGGGGATTTTGCAATATCCTTCCCCTGCCACGCCCACCAAGCCACGCCCACAGAACCGGTAGTAAAAAAAATTGGATTTCACCACTGAGTGGGACTAAAAAAAAACATGAATTCTTCAATTACTAATAGATTCCCAACTATAAATGGTTCATGGTATTCTGGACTTGATAGGCTTGGAAACACCCTCGGAGCAAACAGAACACAGAATTGTGCAGACAGTAACTGCCTCCCTCTTCTGTAGAGATTCTCAGTCATCCAGGTCATGGTTGTCCTAAAGGTGCTTTTTCAGGAGGCAACTGGACTTTCTGGGTTTTTTTTCCTTTTGAAGACATTTCGCTTCTCATCCAAGAAGCTTCTTCAGCTCTGACAGGATAGATTCCCCACTGACTATCCTGTCAGAGCTGAAGAAGCTTCTTGGATGAGACAGAAAGTCCAGTTGCCTCCTGAAAAAGCACCTTTGGGACAGGGGTGGGTTCCACTTACCTTCCCTACCGGTTCACATTGCGACGGAAGTGCGTGTTTTGCGCGCGCACCTACATCACGTTGGGGAAATGACCCTCTGCGCATGCACAGAGGGTTCTTTGCCAGCCACGGCGACCGGAGGACTGGTTCGGGGGCGTGGACAGCCGGCCATCGCTGCCAGTTTGGCGAGCGGGTGAAAATTTCCACCACCGGTACAGGCGAACCAGTCCGAACCGGCAGCAACCCACCACTGCTTTGGGACTGCCTCCCTCTTCATTCTGCTCCCTTCCTATTGTCTTCCCACGAAAATACACCTTTAAAGCAGGCATCACTGTGCAAATGGCGTGCTCCCAAAAGATGACCACGCATGTCTTCAGTACGGAAGGATTTATAGCTGTATTAACAGACTGCTGAATCAAGAGATCTTTCTTTTAATATTCACATATCAATACTGTCATGTTTTATTACCGGCATCCTGTGTTTGCATTTGACCTTAATAGCTAACTACAAGTCAAAAGTTAGAAAATGAAATCTGCGCTATTCATCATTAACTATAAAATCTGCTGGCTCTTTGTTTCTCTTTCTCAATGCTCTGCTCTCTTATTTCTAACAATAAGTAGCGACAAAAGGAAAGAATGTACATATATCTTCTGTTTTCATTCAAATTTTGTTTTTGATCTGCATTTTAAAATTCAAATGCAAAATGCAAATTCAAACATTTTTAAGCAGCACTTCCTTCCTAGTATGAACAGTAAGAGGTTCAGTAGAATTCCCACATTTTGTTTTCAAACATCCAAAGACAGATAAGATTCCAAGGTTGAATCCTATTTTTATTTAGGAAAGTTTGCGAATCCTGTGGCAAATCTAATGCCAATGAACGTGGACATCCTGCAGTGACTAGACTTTGCAATGGGATGAACTTCTGCATTAATTCAACCCTGCTCGTCTTTTGGTAGCAAAAATCCTCCAGAGACAGGTGAACTGCATTTATTATGAGTCTATCATCTGCACCTCTATAACTGTCTGGTTTGGTTCTGCAACCCAACAAGACAGACACAGACTTCAGAGGATAATCAGAACTGCAGAAAAGACAATTACTGCCAACCTGCCTTCCATTGAGGACCTGTATACTGCCCGAGTCAAAAAGAGGGCCGTGAAACTATTCACTGACTCC